>OZ026603.1:10134925-10139925 GCA_964020085.1 Micromussa lordhowensis
TTTTGCTAATAAAAAAAAGTGGAGTACATATTTTTTGTTCACACTCTACTTTAGTTATGGCTTTGTTACGCTATGTGTGTTAAGTTGGCACTCACTTCGCCACTCGTAAATATCTATGTTTATATTCAATATTTAAGATAATCTATCTGTAAAGTGAAATGATATGTGGTATTTTCTCGATTAAACGCCGGATCTGGAATATACGCCGGGTCTCTCGGGTAGACTCATAAGACCCTCAAGGAATTTGTGTTCGAGGTACAATAAACTTTAGGTGTGATTGTACGATATTGAGCTCTAAAAACAATGAATAAAATCTCCAAATAAACTGCAAACGTCAAATAAACGCCTGATCCAAAAAGCCAACTTTGAAATAAATTCCGGTAGCGTTTAATTGAGAAAATACGAGAGTCGCAGTTTTCCAAAATGCGATCGCACGAAACGTCTTAACAATAAGTGGTTTTCAATTGGGTGTCGTAAAACCAAAACTAAAGTTATCACTCTGGCCAATCACGGAGCGCTCAGACAATCCAATGAACCAATCAAATTTCCATAATACAAGTAGCCGACGCAAAGCGCGGGAAAACATGTGCGAACAAATCACGAATGGTTTCGGGTTTCGTTCTGATTGGATGACAAAGGGGCGCGACTTTTTTTGAGCCAATCATGTAGAACAAAACAACTGCGAATTACTTTCTACAGTCAGGTGAAAACCGCTCTGATATGTAGATTTAGCCAAGCCTAAAAGCGGACCTCCTGATTACAATAAGTTATCCATAAAGAAAAAAGGAATTTGTATTTCTTGGGCCAGGAACTCGACAACTAATCGATTCTGAGCATGTAATTGTTCGGCGTGTGGTGAAACCGCCCTAAGATGGAATTCGCGACGCGTCGCGACGCGAATCACAGGCTCTCCTTTTCATGAATTCTAGTCGTTTATGCTTTGACTACAATATAGAACTGGGGTTTACAGCCCCTTACGAAAAGTTTCAACGCATGTCAATATGAACACTGATACACAAAGCAAAATAATACGAATTCAGCAATGAAAGTAATCCACTGTCATTCAACCGCCGTGTTCAGCTGTAGCAGAAGCTGCTGACACTCTTGAAGGGCTCGCTTGTCTCCGATTTTCTCCAAAGACGTTGCAGCTTCAACCAGCATCTTCTTTCGCTGGCATGGACCGGATAGGAATGGTTGAGGTAGATGCCGACAAGCCATCATCAGGGCTGCTGCTTTTTCCCGCTCCCCTGTTACACAGGTGGATTCTTCCTCGTCACCTGCAAAAAGAAATCGAAAAATAGCAACGACGTCTTCCTTCACTCCTTTTCCCAATCGTTGGTCATCTTTTCGAATCATGCAACCAAATAACTGAATATTTTCTTGCTAAGACACAAAAACACCCGAGCCGGGTGGTTAAGAATGGCGATTTGCTCGTTTTTGTTTATTGCAAATTATGGCGCTAAAAGAACTCCATGTAAGCACAAAATAACAGATTCCTGAAAAAAAGGCCTACGGATAATATGTAAAAGAGTCCAGGACCCTATGAAAAAACAGATCACCTAATTGGTTAGTTAAGCAACAGGGAGGAGGGTTGGGAGAATTTGAGAGTTACGCAAACTCGAGACGTAGTCGAGGATTTGCGTAACTCTCGAATTCTCTTAACCTTCCGAGTGTTTAGATGAGGATAATTGCTTTTATAAAACAATTCTCAAAAATACGCGCGAATCTAAAACGTCACAACCGTGTTTACATGCTCTCAACTAAACACACCTATCGACCAATAAGAGGGCACGTAGTGGCTCAATTATTTTGTAATCTACGGTGAAGTAGTAGAAGTGTAAAGAGCAAACTACATAAAACAGGAGTTAGACTACTCCTAACTCCATGAAAAAACCTGTTAGCTCTAGCCTTAAACATTCGTAGCACTACGAGTTTCTATTGGAAGATGATTCCAAGTGCCCGATATTCTGTGGAGTCGGAGTCGGAAGAATCGGAACGCTTCCATTTCTTCCGATTCCGTTTACGACTCCGTCGCTTATGATCCAATGAAAAACCAACCAATCACAAGGCCCAGAATCGAGCATTGTGATTGGTTTATTCTTCCGCTTCGTTTTCGATACTGTACCGACAATCTAGGTTTCACTGGATCATAAGTGACGGAGTTATAAGCGGAAAGGGTGTTCTATTTCCGACTCCGTCGGGTTGATTTTCATTAGATCGTATCACTCTACGCTTCTGATGACGACTCCGACTACTACTCCGTCGTTAGTGAAAACCAGCCTTTAGAGTTTTCCCCTGCATGAACTTCTTTATTCTCATCACTTGGGAACTTGAGGATGTATGGAGATCACAATGAGAAATTAGTATTCGATCATTAGCTATACCCACTGTACCTGCATCTTCAGGCTGGTGTCCTTTGTGATGGCTGGAAGTAACCACTCGCTGCCTCAAGGTGCTCCTCTGTAACAGATGATGAGTCTCTGTAGGATTAGCTCCCGCCATCAGACGAGCAACAGCTTCGTACAAATAAAGCTGAATAAAAAAAAAGAAATTAAATATGGCAGCACAGTAAACATCGTAGTGCAGAAAGATAAAAGAAAACGAAACATCCTTGGTGTTTTTATGGCGTAGAGAGATTACATGTAACTACGATTGCCATCAGACCAAAAGCAATCTCATGCGGCCAATTGCAACATACACTGTAGACGAGTAATGAAATATTCCAGTTTAACTGTTATTACATTTTTACTCTCACTGTTTTGTGCTGTTCAGTACCTTTTGAACAAAATGGTCACACAGTAGGGTTTCATTCACGCTATTAGAATGTTCAGTTAAAAACATCTTGTGCAACATAAACAGTACCAGATGAACGCTGTGTTCAACAGACTTACTACCGAAACAGGTTGACCGGGAATTCAAAGACAAGCATAGCGGTTGACTTCGGTGCCAAACGTCAACGATTTTAGTCACGTGGCTTTGTTTGTCAAACCAAAAAGGTGAACGCATGCGGTCACATTCCAGTGACCATGAGAATGTGAACAACTAAAAAGCTAAACAGACTTACAATGTAGGTAGAGAAAGCTTACCCTTGGAAGAGCTGCAGGGAGGTTGTGAGTGAGTTTCTGCAAACTCTCCAGATCATTCTGAAATGAACGCAGCTCCACTGGATCAGTTGGGACTGTCGCGTGAGACTTCTGTGATAATTCCCAGATGTCTTTGCGTGTACCCAGCAACCAATCACAGCACAGCAGCTGAGCCAACTGATGCAGGCGGTTAGCGCTGGACTGGTACAAAGAGGATGACAGGTTGATGCTCTCCTGGAGATGAAGGCCTGACTTCTTACACAGCTGCATACAGTCTTCGAGTGAGCTGGGGAGTGTACCTCCACTCAGGATTTGCTTCTTGGCCAGATAAGCTCTTAGAAGGGCTTTGGCTAATGGATCCCTGCAGTTTGCTACAGGGTCTCTGCAAAAGGAATGACTCAAAGTCAACACAGAAACCTCCTAAAGGACTTCAACAAATTTTCTTACAATTCCCAACACTCATTATACTGCAAATGTCATCATAAGCATGGCCAAGTACATACATGTATAACTATACTCAGGTCCACCTGTATGCGATGCAATGCCCTTTGAGATGGACACAAGATGGCAGACAAGGGATGTGCGACAACGTTTTAGTTTTATATACAGCATAACCAGTCATAAACAAGGAATTGCTCTACTTGTTGCGAATTACTTAAGTTACTGAGTAAACATTAGGTATTAAATATGTATAGTAAGTTTTTAAGATGAAGAATTTTTAAAAATCATGTTTAAATAAAGATTACATAAATAAACTACAGAAAAACTCATATCAAATAGATGTTGATCAGTAAGGCTGAATATCTCAATGGGAAATTATTTTTTCTTTCTGTTGTATTCCTATGACACAGTAATAATATTACACAGTACCAGAAAGGATTATTATCTACAGTGTAGGTTAAAGCCTGAGGCTGGAGGGGCTTAGTAGTGAGATACAGACCATAATTATCAGTTCAACAATTCATGTCAACATACTCTGCATTCCACAGACTCTTGGGAACACTTTCAACTGTGCTGTAAAACCTCTCCGCCGCCTCATCTTCACCCTGCAACCAATAAACAGCCACCATCCCAACGGCCACCCACCACTTGGCCACCTGATCATCGTCGATAGCCGACGACATGTTCATGTGCTTTTCACTGGTGGACGCACACTCATTCAGCATGTGTAGGTAACTGAGGGCATCACGAGCACTTTCATCTCCCGTAGTGTCATCATCGGTTGTACTGGGCAATACAATGGAGTACAGTGCATAGCGAAGGAGATGTTCCCGGAAGGCTTGACTAACATGGGCAACTGGGTCAGCTAAATGGAAAATAATGCAATTCAGCCTTTGCAGTTTTAGCAAGGACTGAGTATTTTTTGAATATTTAACCAGAATATTGTCACCAGTGGGCGTGCTAATGCTTAGAGAAGGTGCAGTGGAACCCTGTTAATCCAGTCACCAACCGGCCACAAAAATCTGGCCACATTATCAGGGTGGCCAAATTAAAAGGGTTCTTTGAATAAGAAAATGACTGACTGAGCTTTTGTCTGGGCCAGGATTGCAACAATTTCAGCTGTATTGATGGGGTGGCCATAAGGCAGGGTTCCTCTGTGTCTTAAAGTTGAGTAGACCATACTAGAGTAGATTCCAGCAGAACTTCCAATGAGGTCAATGAGTGTTCAAACACAGGCATTAACCCACCCTGCTTAGCTTATCTATAGTAGATAGGTGACATCCGTTTTTCATAAAAACACTAGGTCTAACCAGATAAATTTGTCTAACGCTGACCAATGAAGTTCTTCTTACCTTTATTGTTGACACTGGCCCACAAGCTATCTCCTCCTTTGCAAGACCACCGGCTGCTGACAAAGAAACGGTGTCCTTGTGGTCGGAAGAGCCACTGAAGTGAAGCAGGGACTGTTGTGCCACG
>OZ026603.1:10142425-10144925 GCA_964020085.1 Micromussa lordhowensis
ATTGTGTCACGAAAATGATACCAACGTCTTCACCAAGAATCAGGCAGTTGTTTGATACCATGATTGTAGCATCAAGTGATAAAGAATGGTTATAACGATCCATCAGAATCTAAGTGTTGGAAACTGTTTTGAGCCACCTTAAATGAAACAAAACAAAAAATGCAAAAAACTCTTGGGAGTGCGCAGTACAGACGGGAAATCATTCACTTAATGGTTACATGTACCTTTGTCCAGCTGGGGAAAGACAAAACTCAATGGATTGATAAGCAAGAAGGTAAACATGAATGCAAACAAAGCAACACGGGTTCGATCCATCATTCCACAGCTGCTGACGGGCAAGGCTTCCACCTTGATGTGAGTCTTGTCCTTTGTCAAAGGATCTGGGGTGGGTGGAGTTAACGGATTGGCTATGACAGCACTAGGCGTGGGGATTTCCTCAACCTCACTGGCATCTTGAGACTGCATAGCTGCAGAGTCAGTCATATCACTTTCTTCTAATATTTCCTTCTTTATCTGATGTTCCTTTTGCTTCCGAACAAGCTCAGTGATGGTTTCTGGTTGATAATAAACAAATGACAGTTCAATATTCACGCCATCTGGCAGTGTGCGGGAAAAAATAACAAATTATGCGGAAATTTACAGAGGAAAATGCAGAAAGAAGTGTTGATTATGCGAAAACACACTGGATTATGTGGAAATTTCAACAGTTAACAAAATTGATAAGAAAGCCTTACATGTATAACCATAAAACGAAAAGCACTTCGAATTCTTACCCACAGTGTAAGCTCTTTAATAGAATAAACTTATTAACATCATGCCTGCCAACTTTGACATATACATGTGTACACTGTACTTGATCTGTTTCTAGTACATGTATCTGTTAACAGTATTTTTTCATTTAACACAAATCTTGGCACATACATGTAACCAGGCATTATATCAAGAAAAAGAAAAACTAGTTTCCAGGCTCTTTACCCAAAGTAGGTTGGAACGAGGTTGGAACACCTGGAGGTTAAAAATTCCTCACGAGTGATATGGCATGTTATATTCTCAGAATATAATTGCCACTCTAGTCCACTCTTTCAGAAATTAAAAGTACTTAAAGTAAGTGACTTAGTATATTTGTATTGTGCTTTATTCATGTACGACTATTACTCTAATAGACTGCCCTTAATTTTTAACGATTTCTTTAAGAGTATCAATAAAATGCATCAATATCAGACCAGACTGGCGAATAAGATTTCATACTATCTGCCTAAAGCCAGGACTAATTATGGCAAATTTAACATTCGTTTTTTTGGAGCTAAAGTTTGGAACTCCATTGAAGACTCACTAAAATCCGAGAGTCGTACTTGTTTTAAAAATCTCCTAAAAGATTTACTTATCTCCAACTATTGACTGGTTCATTGATGTACTTTGTATTTTCCACTTTTGCGTTAGCACATCCCTTGTCTATTGTTCTTTGTGTGTGTGAGTGTGTGTGTGTATATTCAGTATGTCTTTTTGCAAATGTCTTTCCGCTTGGCCCAGCCACTTAGCTCGATTAGCTTCAGCTATTTCTAAGTGGCTGTGCTCTTTTTATCATGTAATTTTTTCTTCTTGGTATTTATTTATTTTATTATATTTTTTTGGGCACGAATAAAGACATGTTGTTGTTGTTGTTGTGTTGCTGTTTTAGGAAAAAAACTACTTCAAACTAATCAATCTCCTAAGAATTTTTACTTCTTGGAATGATTAGCAGCTGCCTTGTTGCTAATATGAAACAATTTTTCTGTTTTATGTGGAAAAAAGCTCTTAATATGCGGAGGATGTGGATGTTAGCAAATTATGTGCAATCCGCACCACCACATCCTGTCAGATGCCCTGATTTATATTAGTTGTGGTTGTTTACCTAATGAATGCGCATTTGGTGATGTTATCAATTTAATAAAAGTATACATGAACATGCAAAAAGAGCGGACCAGTCATCACAACACACTAACCTCAATAATTCAATCAAGGAACTATGTGCACCTTAACCCTTAGTTTCCAACTCCTGGAATTCAATTCTCCCATACCTCTCTTTTGCTGTGCCATCTTCAATGCCATGTTTTCTTGTTTG
Organism: Micromussa lordhowensis; assembly: GCA_964020085.1. Classification (NCBI taxonomy): domain Eukaryota; kingdom Metazoa; phylum Cnidaria; class Anthozoa; order Scleractinia; family Lobophylliidae; genus Micromussa; species Micromussa lordhowensis. The sequence continues at coordinate 10,144,527 of OZ026603.1, forward strand.
AGACGTGCATTGTCATTCTGAAGCTTCAGTATAACCTCTATTGCCTTCCTCAATACACCAGCCTTGTTCATCTGAAACAACAGTATGATGACACATGGTTTAAATATTGAACAGCAACTCCGATGAATATTATTCTACGTACTCCAGAACTTTGCATTTTTTTAGGACACCACAAAAATGAGGACTATAACACAAAACAGGTTGGAAGCAAAAACTCCAAATGCTTCTCAAACAGGATGTGTCATGATATTTTCATTTAATACAAGTTTCAGTCTTTTAAATTTGTATTGTGTAGATACCTTTTCAAGAATGAAAAGGTATCAAAAGCAATATAACTTAGAGGTTGATTCTTGTGCATCCAGCATGTACAAGACTTCTAGAAGGTGCTATGTGCCAGTC
>OZ026603.1:10152425-10154925 GCA_964020085.1 Micromussa lordhowensis
ATTTGCTCTTGTCTGACAGTTTTCCAGAATATTCGAATTAGAAGAAGAGTTTTGTAAAGGGTACGCTTCCCAATTGAACTTTCATTTCGATAAAGTGAGAGAGGAAACACACTGGTTCGATATGTTCTGAGACTATGAAATTGTTCACAGTTGGATAAACACAACAGCAAAGAAAACAATGATATTCCACGAGACAAGTCTAGATGTAACGCGTCTCCTGATTGGCTAAAAACTACAATAGCTCGAATAGTTCCGTCCTTGCAATTGGCTCAAACTGAGCCATTGTTACATCTTACACTTTACAGTTTCAGAGCTCGATCGAGAATTTTTTCGCATACGCCATTCTTCGCGCGGCACTATTCTCTGCCGCCTCGCCAGCCGAGCGTCTTCGCTTGGCTGGCTCGTTGGCAACTACACCATGATCCACACAATTTACATATGATTGACAAAATAAAAAGTTATTAATGTCTGACAGACTCCTTCAAAGGTATCTTTGCATCCTGATATATTACATTACAGACTTGGATAATATTTGTTTTGGAAATATAAAAAACCGAAAAATTACTTTGGATGCACAGATGTTTTCATAGCATGCAGAGATCACAAGATTCCGTGTACAAAGTTCAGTCAGTTGAAACACATGTAACCCTTTTACAATGAACTTTCCAACACACAACTATTTTTAATAAACAAGAAATAAAATGTACAGCAAGTTCCGGGGTGCGGGGAAAATAAAACGGAACAAAAAAAATGACATCAAACTTGTTCCTTTCATACCTACTTACAAAGTGGAAAAAGTTGTGCGTTTTGTTCGTACAAGGAAGTGAATATAGTGCTTACGTTTGCAATTGTGCGTGTCATCGCATGCAAACAGAAACTAAACAAGAAAATATAGTTTCAACAGACGTGTTCGTCTCGAGTAATAACAACACATTTACAAAAACTATTCACAACTTTCAAGGCACAGGCCCAAACCAACTCAACGTACGTAATCTGACACTTATATATTACATCTGCTTTGCAAAGTATAAAACAAAAGCACAAGTTGGCGCGTAAACAACGAGCTGGCTTCATTGTTCTCTGACCAGAAAATAGAGAATTTCACGTGCTACTCGCCGATATAAAAACAAAACATGACCTACCGTCAAACTCCCCTATCATGGGCTCATTTATAGCTCTATCATTGTTAAAATTTGCCTCTAAACCAGACATTGTTTCGCCCAAAAGAGAAGGCCAACCTTCACTCGAAGGGTCCGCCATTTTGGCTTCCATCACCGCTCTATTTTTTCTAACCAATCACAGCGCGCCTGGATCGGGTGATCTTCGTACGATGTTGCGTCATCGCCTACTTTTTCCCTTGATATCCCAGACACCTTTTCGACCTCCAGACACCTTGCACGTAAAGATTCATGGGATTGTTTTGTGATGTAGCCATGGTAGTGACGTCACAGCTAATGGCGCTCGGAAAACATGGCGAAAGAAAGTTTTCAGTCGGACAACACAAGTGTTATTTTCGGTGAAGTAATCAAGATATAGCCTAGAAAGGTAACTTTCATGCTTTGTTAACAGAGTTATCGACTCAAAGAATACTTTTTGGGGACTTTTGGACATTTTTTGTCAATAATTGGTGCCAATTTGGCTTTTGTCAGTTTTCACACGTTACAGATTTGAAACCCCACACAAGCTAAACTTCCATGCATATTTCAGCTCAGAAACTTGATATTTATGCAGGTGTCAACAAATTTGAGATGACTCAGAAATCGCATGCTTCAACAAATTCAAAAATTTGCAAGTGAAGATGAAAAATATAATATTGGATAATCTAGATCTACATGTAGCCTAGCCTTACTAGATAATATCGATCATATCACTGCTCAGCTTGATTTGCTTGCAAGTTAAAAAAACTCCTATTGAATTACATGTATGTGCGGGTTAAGTGAAAAACTGATATTGGTGTAAATGTCAGTTGCGTATGTACTGTAGTTTGAAAAAAACAGTTTGATCATGCACACATCCAATATTGAGGACGTTGTACATTGTAGGGCCACATGCTCGATTATGATTCTTTAAAATAGGAAATTTTGAGCTCTCATTTACTAGATACATAGAATTCAAACCAGAAAATTTGTCATCATAAGACTCCCAACCTGTACCTCTATCACTTGCAATTCAGTGATATTTGCATGGAATTTAATTTTACAGCTGCTTAAGTTGTGTACATGTATATAGCTGCGTTGATCATTCAGGTCTCTTTTTTGAAACATCTTTCTCAGAAGTTTAAATACACGATATTTCATGTATCCACTTGCATTCTTCACCATCTACGGAAGTATGTTATGAACTCGCATGACAACATGACCGGCTCCCAGGTGGCTAGATAGCTCAGTTGGTAGAGTATCACAGTGGTATTGCAGAGGTCGTGGGTTCAAAATAAGGAGATCAGATCTGTATGAGCGAAAAAAAATTTGGGGGGTTAGTTGCACTTTATGTTGTGTATGTA
>OZ026603.1:10162425-10254925 GCA_964020085.1 Micromussa lordhowensis
TGCACAACCTCGGCCATTGAATTTTTGTGGCAAAAAGTCAGCTGGGCATTTTTTCTAGCTGAAGATTTCCAAGCCCCTCACAAGCAAGGAAAGCAAAGATTTGGCTTTTGTGACAGTTCGCTTTTCCTTTGTGCACGACCATCACGACATAAACTTGCAGTCACACGATCTTAAAAAATCGGGAAAAGAAAACAAGTAAATACACGAGTGAAGGAAACTTTTCACATATAAGAAAGCTCCTGATGACCTGTTGATGTTAGCTTGATAGGAGTCACATAATGAGAAAAATTCAGAGATTTCCCTTTACGCGAATTAGGCCAGGCTTTACGCGTATAAAAGTCAGAGAATTGTAAACAAACTGAATTTAATACCGTAAAGCCAGCAAATTCTTGGGATGAATATCTTGAAAATCTCATTTCAGTACAGCACTTATACTGGAAAAGAAACAACACCTTTTCGTTCAGAAATAGATAAAACGACCTCGAGCAAAAAACACGCTCTTCTTACGAGAGAAAAGAAATCAAAACGCTAGTAATTTTCCGACCGCTATTTGCATAAGTATCCCCTGATTCGATCAGAACGCATGGATGCTCTCGAATCAAATATATTGTTTTCTATCATTCTGAACATTTTATTGCGAATTGTACCCCATGTTTTCTACGAGCCATACAGTTCTCTCTCGGCTTGCTATGTATGGTACGGGGTTTTGCTCGTTCCTAAAAATAAATGCTTGTTTCTTAACACGCCGCTGTCTGATCTGGAATCGTAAACAACACACATTTGGGACATTTGCTCAGGCGTTCGAAACGGAGCCGTTCAGGTTTAGGTCTTTTAAGTCGAAGCAATTCGTAAATAAATTAAGCTCGAGACAACGAAAACCAAGTATATAATAACCAAACAAGAGGCTATTTCGATGGTTCTTTATTAAATATGCACTAGTCTCCTTCGCAAGCAGTTCGTCCAACGTGCACTACAAAAACAATTGAATATGTTGCGCTGTTCTAAAGGCGGCGAAATACGAGAAACAAAAACACGTATCTGTCGTATATCGCCGCTTTAAATGCGGCGACGATATATTCGATACAAAAGCTGTTAACTTAGCTGATGTTTCGAGTTCTTCACAGTCTTCACCTTGCGCGATCAACTCGTTGTTTACGTAGGAGAGAGTGGCTCTACTTTGAACAACAACTTTTGGCTTTGCTGCTCGTTCATTAAACTCACAACTTGTTGTGCATTAAATTTGCTCACATTTCGCGGCAAGTTGAGGGTTTGTGCATCTCGTGAAGCAGTCTCGAAGCTCACCGCATGAAACCTTCCATATTGCGACAAATGCAAACTTGAATCCAGATGAAAAAACAACAGGAGTTCCCATTGGCTACAACGTACGTACAGCCAATCACAACTTGCGTTACAATTTGCGACTACCATGACGAAAAAAAAAAAAGAAATTCGTCCCAATTTATAACGCAGATTGCTTCGCATCCGCGTAATAATCAGAAAATTCACTTAACATTACACTTTTTTGTCCAACAGTATCATACTGGATACTTGGAAAAATGCCAGCAGAACTCTGATGATGTTGGAATGGGGCGAGCTTGTCAAGCCTTGGCAAGGGCCTATGAAATGTAAGTTTGTTTTTAATTCTTACTTTACACCCCTTTACACTACTTGCTAATTTTACAGCTACCAAATTGATACATGTGACAGTGTACATAAGCTGAAGTTAGTGTAGGAAAAAGATGTATACTTTTGTTATGTTGAAAGGAAAGGTAAAAACAAACTGTTTCAGAGAACTCAAACATTAAACCTGATCAAGAAAGAAGGGGGATATTTATATGACTAGAGAGAAAATTCTGACAGTTACTTGCATAAGTAATATGATGCATTATGTAATGCTATAAAATCTGATGTAACTGACTTGACTGTGTGTTGTTCCTAGGCAAGGAGATGTGGAAAGTGCAATGAAGTATCTTGAGATGTTTGTTGAACTGGCTGACCGATCTGAGCAGTTACCAGAACAGCAGAAAGCTTGTACTAGTCTTGGCTCTATATACAACTCTCTGGTAAGCCACCTGCCTTTATAGATCATTGAAAGAATACAAACCATATACATGTAGTAGAAAAAGGGGGCAAGGCATGGCCCTGATGACCACTTTTCAGCAGTTTTCTAGCATAGACAAAATTACAGTCCTCAGCACCTGCTGTAGCTTGTAATGGGAGTTTACTTTAGTAACTACATGTATTGTGTTGTCTTTTTTGTGTCAGGGTAAATATGAAGATGCTGTCCGCATGTACAGAAGAGGCTTTGAGATTGCTCAGGACCTCGCAGTAGTGGAAACCACAGAAACCACAAGAGTGGAATATGGAATTGCTTTAGCGCACACGCTTCTTGCAGGCTACTCTCAATGCATGGATCAAGTTGGCAAGAGTAATATGCAGAGATTGCTTGACTTCAAGAGCTCAAGATGGGACACATTTTCGGAAGAAGCAGCACTTCAAGAAGGTGACGAGGATAGTCGGCCCAGTAGTGCTGTGGGCTCGGGAGAAAATGGTGGCTCTGTAGAGGGTGAGGAAGAGAAGGAAAATGTTACCACTGATCCAGCCCCTGAAGGGGAAGTCAAGGATGAGCAACTTGATGGTGGAACTGACTCAGGGGTAACGAGTGAGGGAGAGAATGGTAAAGATGGCCAGGTAGAAGGTCGGCATACTGAAGCTGAGTAAAGGCTTGAGAAGATCATTGAAATTTTGCCATGATGAACAATAAGTCACATCATGTGTCTGTGTGTACATCCAGTATAATTACCTGTGAACCTTGTGTATGATTGAAAAAGGATCAGTACTGGACGTGATGACAACGCCTTATTGTCACTTTCCATTAGACTTTATATAAGACTGGTTAAGTTATTAAACTAAAGATGCATTGATGTAATTGTAATTAGAAGTTACATGACTTGTACATAGTTTCAACTTTGTGATCAAGGCCATCAAGGCAAACATTTCTTATCCTTGATGAATGTTAGTAACATGTAAGCATGTTTTATTCTGCTATCGTGTTTTGGTGTTTTAATATTAGTGTCTGGTTATAAATGCAAACCAAAAAGTATTTTATGCTTTTAAGGCGTGTGCTGTACAAACTTAAGGTGAAAACCTTATTTTATTATCATATTGATAACACAATGATGTATATATGGATATGATGTAGAAATGTAAAAAAGCTATCCAATGGCATTTATTCTTTTATTTTGTGCAGAGAAATGTCTTTATGGTTACTTGTTGTATTTGTTTTACAAATTTTGTCATGTAATTATAATTCATCAGCATTCTGATCCTGCAAGTAAGCCTGAAATTGCAGCTGTGACACCGACTTTAAAGAAACATAATGCTGATTTTACTAAATATGAAAGTTTTTGACCTATTTCTAATTTGAAGTTTGTGTCCAAGCTTGTGGAAAAAGCGGTATGTGTTCAGCTTACAGATTATATTACATCTAATGGTCTTTCGGAAACGTTTCAATCCGCATACAAGTCATTTCACTCCACTGAAACGGCTCTACTGAGGGTTCAAAATGACATTCTTTGTGCTTTAGATCGTAATGAGTCGGTCATATTGGTACTTTTGGATCTGTCAGTGGCATTCGATACAGTGGACCATTCTGTTCTAATGACAAGCTCTATAAGGCTGTCTGCTTGTTTTGGTTTTCAAGGAACTGTGCTTAAGTGGCTGAAATCATACCTGTCTTCACGTAAGCTGTTTGTTAAAGTTGGGAATAGTCATTCTTCACAATTTGCATTGAAGTGTGGTGTCCCTCAGGGATCAGTTCTGGGCCCTTTGTTGTATTTGTTATACACATCACCTATTGCTGACATATAATGATCATGGACTATCATACCATCTATATGCTGACGACACCCAATTATATATTACCTTTAAATCTACCAGCTTGAATGATATCCAACAAGTGAAGTTGAGAGTGGAATGCTGTGTGAGGGACATTGATGAATGGATGATAAGAAACCAGGATTAAACGGACCTTGTAGTCATCAGTTCCAGATTCCATCCTATGCCTGACATCAGTCATGTTACTGTTGGTTCTGAGTGCATTGCACCTTGTGACTCTGTTCGTAATTTAGGGGTTCAGTTTGATAGCATATTTAGTTTTGAGGAGCACGTTAAGAACACTGGTAAATCATCATTCTATCATTTGAGAAATATTGCTAAAATCCGCAAGTACTTAAGTCAAGATTCAGTCAGTTTAGAATGCTGCAGCTCGTGTTGTCACACTGACACCGAAGCATGATCATATAACTCCTATTTTAATTATTAATCTTCATTGGTTACCAGTTGAGTTTAGAATAACTTTTATTAAAAGTCCTTTTATTGGTATACAAGGCCCTTCATGGCCTTGCACCTTCTTACATTTCTGACCTTTTGAATTTTAAAACATACTCGAGGTCATTGTGTTCTTCATGTAAAGAATACAAGAAGCAGATTGAAAACATATGGAGACAGAGCTTTCTCTATTGCAGGACCTAAATTGTGGAATGACTTACCTCTAGAGATTAGGAAATTATTGGATATTAGCGCTATATAAATAAAATTATTATTATTATTATTATTATTATTATTATTATTATTATTATTATTATTATTATTATTTAGCATGTAGCTGTGTCAGAGAAGTTCTAATATGGGGAAGAGGGAATTGGTCATTCAAGAAACTTTACATGCACGTAACCGTGATCAACAAAATAACAAGGGATCAGTAAATAAGTTTAGTCCCGATGTGGAGAGACCTTCTTTGCGAATTGGTCGAACTAGCTGCTGTGTAAGTTCTCACAGTTGCTAAGCACCATGACATCACCTGGATGTGCCAGTTGTCATTTTTTGTTCTTTCTTTGACAATTCACTGAGTATCCTCATTGTGCTGTTCTTGAGGCATTTTCATGTACAGGCAAGGACTTGGTCATAGTTTGGCACTGCTTTGACCAAGAATGTGGAAAAAAGGCCATTACAGAAGGGAATGTTTGTGTCACATCTTGCAATTTGTTGTTTTTGTCGTAGGGTGACAAGCTGTAGGAAACGTTACTTTGTATAATACTGATGTCTTGGCCAACACATTGAACATTATTTGCAGCATTGCTGAAATCTTTTGAGTTTGCAAAAATTAGAACTTGATTTTACTTCATGCATTGCTTCTTATGACAAAACTGTTTCAAGAATCATTTCTGGGGGTGTTGCAATGCAACTATTGACACTTTGAAACTTCAGTTTCTGTAGCAAAATAATACCACACAACTATGATTATTTAGGGGGCTGACAACTGTTTCCAGCATTTTGCAAACAGCTATACTTTGAAGGATGAATATTGCCAATGTTTAACATGTGATGCTACAATAATGGTATCATACAAATTCCCAATCATTGGTAAACAAGTTGCAATTCTCTATTTTACATAACAGGTTACCATAGCAACAATGACCTCTGAACCCACTCCAGGATTTTTTTAAACTTTGCAAAAAGATGCACCTCATCATGCTTATCATAATTCGATAATGAAAAATAGGGGTCACCAAGCTTGTTTTCGAGTTATAAGCACCCAAAACTAAAATTAAGGGTGTTTTTAGCAGGTCATATTGTTGCTATGGTAACCTATTGTGCCACAAATGTGACAACATGTTCGCCAATGATTGGGCAGTTTTTTGATACCATGATTTTGGTATCAACCGATATAGTGGTTACAATTACCCGTCAAAGTCTACGTCTTGGAAAGTGCCGAAAAATGTGTTAAACCACTTTAAAATTATGTTGTTGGTATTTTCAGTTGAAGAAACGTGACTCCTGCCTTGCTAGTTTCTCTTGCCCACAAGGTGGGTCATTTAAGTCTATGGCTTCAACCTGAAGTACAGTGGGGCTGGTTGTTCTGACATGTTTTATTGATTGCTTAGCGTGCAAAGAAAGTCCTGTCTGATGACCCAGAACTAGTGGATTTTCCTGTTGGGCTAATGGTTCTGTCTGTCACATGCTGGCCCCATGGGCAAGTGAGATCTCTTGGGAAACAGATTGAAGTACTTGAAAGGGTTAGTGAGAATGATTTACGGGGTAGTACATCCTAGTTAGAACTTACCCAAAGGTACATTATGTAAGCCCAGAAGTTTGTTTTCTCTGCACCCTGATGCTGTTTTTCAAAGTTAGGGTTAAAACTAGGGAAGTCACAAACTATAAATGACATACTCAGGAGGGGACAGGTCAAGGCTGGAAGTGGGGGAGTCAACTGGTCTCTGTTTTCTTCCTGGAATGGTGGTACATATACTGAAGATTTATACAAGCCAGAACAACGAACAACATGTCTCCATGAGAGTTTTTAATTAAAGCTGCATCAATTGCTCACAAGCAAAGCTACTACACACATTTTATATTACTGCTAATATTACAAAAATAAAAACACCTCACAGAACTCTTTCACAAACCAAACCAAACAACATTTACCCAAGGACTTGTAACCAAAACCTTAACACCTGAAAGAGTACAGCTGTAATGACGTACAAGTGCCCATAGCAAAGATGAAATGTCTTGTTGACTTGAGGGTTTATGAAGAAAACAACAAACTGGACAGAAGTGACAAATTATGTTGAACCAGTTTAAAAAAAATATGGAACTGCATATTTCAAAGATAAGTATTCCACATGGTAATTCTATGAAAAGTTTGATTTCAGAATTAGTTTAACATTTTGAGCTTCAAAATTTGGCTCAATACTGACTGATGGTATTATTTTTTCCCACTTCTTAGAGATTGCAGTTTTCAGGAATCAGACTAAGCCTTGAGTCGGACTTAGCTGACATTTCATTTGCTCATTTGCCAACCTATTATTAAAATGACATTTCATTTCAACAGTAACTTAAAACCCTAAGAAACATTTAATTCACAACAACAAACACCACTTGGTACTAATGAAACAATAAATCAAAACTTTCTATTTTAGCAGGATTATATAGAGCAAGATGCATTAAAAGATGCACACATCAGTGCTTTCCTTCAAACTGCATGGCATCAAGAACTTTGTTCAGGTCATAATCCTTGGCAGTTATCAGCTGCTTCAACCAGCCACTGTCATCTTCAAATCCCATTGCACGCATCTTTGCTATAGCCACCTCCAGCGGGTCAGTTGGCCCTTCATCAGCAGCAGTCCCCGAGGCTCCACCCTGCTGAGGTTCAGCAGTCTTCTCATCAACCAAAACAAATTCCTCTGGGGGCTGGACATCCTGTTAAGAATTTATATTAACCAAATTAGCCATTCACGATTTCAGACAATGAAAGTCTACATAATTATTAGTTTTTAACACAAGAATACTGAGGGTGTGGTGTAGACCATATGATCTGTCTTTCAGCACTGATTAGGATGTTTCCTTTATGTTTTCAGACAGACATCTTACTCTTACATTTAAACAACTCTGTTCACTCAGGTTTGTATAACTATACACTGGGTACTGGCACACATCATGTAGTCACAAAACAGTGGCATTACACTCTTGCAGTACGTCTGACTTCACCCAACAGATTTAACCCAACACCGGTAGCTATTTTGATTTTTTTTTTTGCATTAAAACTTCACACTTGAAGAGCAATGAGTGATTTCACAAATGACATTCCAAACTGACAAATAGGCTGATAGTGCGTTTTTCACTCAAGTGTCAAAAAGTAATATTGTTTTTTTTAAATTTCTAAGCTACACGATTGGCTTAAAAATATTGCGCCACTTTTTTATCCAATCAGAAGTAAAACCAATACCTATTGTGACATGTTAGCACAAGCTACATGTAACTACTTCTTCTACTACTACTTGGATTCGCTCCGACGAAGGGCTAATGCTCGAAACGTCAGCTTCCGAATCTCTTTACGGTGGACAATTCACATTATCAACCCAGTTGATAAAACCAAATTATCTTGTAATACTCCCACCGACGCAGCACCACAGTTTCTTTAGAAACTTGCCCCCTTACTTCAAATTTTGATTGGTTCACTGTGTTGTCTGTGCTTTGTGGCTAAGAGTGGCTTGGTTTTGGATTTAAAACTGCCCTAACTCATATTAAGGACCTTTAAATAAAAAATGAGCACTTCAAATGTGGCTAAATATAATTTAGGCAAAGTTCTACTTGAACCAAACTGCTAGTGGTTTCTCCTTTGACAGCATGTGACCTGCGAGGCGGCCCTCAGGGGATTTGAGGGCTCTTGTACTTCACTGCACTACATACAAAGTTCTGTTAGCTTATCTTTGCAGATCATTTTGCAGTGTGTGTTAGCCAATCTTTGCATATTCTTGCTCCCTCTCCTCCCTCCCTCCCTCTTGGTTTGCTAGTTCTTGGTAAGTATTGGTCAGGTAAGTTGTTTCCACTGATACCTTTCAGTGTGACAGCTGCTTTTTGGGGTGGTTCCCACTTCCAGGATTGCCATGGAGACCTCCCTTCAGCTTATGGCTTTTTGCTCCCTGCTAACCCTTTAAGGCACCAGTTTCCAAGCTCATCTATTTGTGATGAGTTTAAACAGCATAATTTCTCCCTCAACCAGATTCATAAAAATATTTGACCATGACAACTGCTACAAGTAATTAAATAAACTAGTTGATTATTAATCAAACAAGGGTCCTGTCAAGCCCTTACCATTTCTGAAGTTTCTTCATTACTTGTCTCTGGGGCACTTTCTCCCATGGCATCATTTGCTGGTGGCCCTGTGGGCTCACCTGAAGGACCAGCCTGTGCCATGTCTTCTGAGCTTTCAGTCTCGTCCTGACATTTGCCTTGACAACAATCTGCATATTACAACATGATTATGAATTAACACAACAATACAAAAAGACATGATTTCTACTTAGTTAACTCATTTTTAAATGTAGGTATTTAGTTAGCCTGAGTAATTTCTTGGTTGTCAAAAAACGCAAAGAGAGAGCTAGATATCTAACTAATAGCCACAACTTAATTCAGGTGTAGAGGTAGATAAGTATCAGCTGTTGCAAATTAAATTCCCTTGAGCATAGAGTGAAATGAAAAGTCAATGTTAGTAGTCAATCATCCAGTCAGTTACTACATGTACATAACATACACTCTCCAAAATCTGAAAAGTAAGCAACCCAATAAAGATGTATGTTATATGGCACAATAGGGAGCTGAAGCAATGACGACAATGCCACCGATGATGATGCCCAGGAAAAATGAAGTTATATTTTACAAGCAAAAGTCCTGATTGTCTAGATCTGTTCAGTACGTCAATGGCTAAAAACGTGCTTAAGCTAAATATGCAACAAATTACAATGGCGTTCAATTCCAAATGGAAATACGGAAAAAATTAGCTGTCATAGCCCACATTTCACGTTGTTGTTTTGCAGAGGACGGCAAAGAAATGTACAAAGATTTATAACGCACGTGCACAGCTATTGTTTTGCTCATTAAACCTTTTGTTTGGTGATGTTCTTGTTGGCGTTGTCATCATGGTTTGCTTAAGCTCCCTAATATTCCACAAAGAACACCTGGCGATACTGTGGTTTTCTTATTTAGTTTTGTTTCCTTCCCTTTACAGTTGGCAACACAGCTGTTGACTTTCGCTTGGATGTAGTAGGATTCAAAAATTATTTTGAATAACAAGCAAAATCCCTGAAGCAATGTTTACATTATTATCTGAACAGGACGTACCTGGTTCATTACTAGCATATGTATGTACTTCTACCCCAAATGGACCCAGGAATGAGGCAATACTTTCTCCCACAGCATGAAGAAATGGTGGCCCAACAGGAACTTCACCTGGGTTGGAGTCTGCCGCATGACGGTCACACTTCTTTCCTTCACCGTTGCAGCGTTTAGCTTTTGGGCAGCGACCGCCGCGACCTCCTCCTCTACGACCACGCCCTCCTCGCCCCCACGGACCAAATCCATGTCCAAAGTCAAAGTGAATGGGTGGGATCCCATGAGGTGGTGGACCATGTGGGGGGTGGTGTGGTGGTGGGCCATGTGAGGGGTGGGGTGGATGATGTCCAAAAGCAAATGGATTGAAGCCATGGAACCAATTGTTGTCAGCAGTTCTTGGTGTGGCAATGCGCAGCATCTCATGTTCCTTATGCATCCCTTTGGTCTCGCAGGTCATGCAGAGGTCATAGTTTGGGCACACTACGCACTTGAAGCGGATTCCATGAATGTGCTTGTCGCAGCTGTCACAGACTACACCAGGATGAGCTGGGTCAGCTTGGTTTGGGTCATCTGTTTCACTGGCTGTTTAATAAAAACAACAAAGAATAAATAACAAAATTAAAACATCGATCAAAAACACTCCAAAGGAATTGCCAGCAATAAAGAAACATTTCGGAAATTCCGTATTATATTTTTATTTGCAATCAGAAAACTGCATAATTTAAACAACTACATGTAACTTAGCAATTCAAAGTACTCACGACAGACGAACGCATATTCATGGTGATTGGGCAAAAAGTGTTCTGCCTTCACAGTGCCACGTCAAGTTTTGTTTAGCATTATAAAACAAAACATGTTTGATGACAGTGCAAAAACCAAAGTCTTTGATATCTGTTATGTGCGAACTTAGCACGTATAACGTTCTTAAAAAGATCCATTACAATTTTACAGACGAACTTAAAGTGTACCCACCAAAAAATTGAGTTGCATCTTGTTCGCCCTCTAGATCTTTCACATACACGCGAAAGACATCCCCGTTAAAGCTTCCCAAGGCTTCAACCAGCTCTTCATCGCTCGAGAATGTTATCATCTCGTTATCTGCATCTGTTGGCAAAGAAGAAGACAATTAAAGAAGAAGAAAAATTCTAAAATAACACAGGAACGTAACAGCGTAAGTTTCAACCTTCACAGAGCCTTCAGGTAAATTTAATGTTATCTTAGAAAACTTGAAGAGAAAAGTGTCATCCTCTTGCAGTCGTTTTCCAGAAGAAAAAAATCAGTCTTCTAACTATCTATCACACAATTCAAAGATTAGCCATAGAAACTTACACAGCTGTGCTTTGAAACAGTAGTTCACAGCAAACTTAGAGAACCCAGGCGTACAAAATTAAGATCAAATCAATTTACCTTACCTTTCCAAAACAATTTAAACGCCTTCCCCCTGACAGAGGGAAAGACCTGCTCTATTTTCTGCCTCAAATAGCCAAAGTTTGCCGAGGCACCTTCGTCGATAGCAAAGCGTCGAATTTCTTGTTGGTTTGTGTCCGGGTTGATGTAGGCCTTTACTGAAAGTGCCATCTTTTCGTCAAAAACGAAATTTGCCTTCAATTCAAAGCGATACAAACAACTCTGTCGCTCGCACGAGAGTTTAAATGAATAGTTGATTGCAGCTCCGCTCTTATATCGCAAGCCTTTTACCCTTACCTCAGCAATATTTTATTTTGCCCCGTCATGCACTGGCGAGATGACAAGGTGTTTGTAAATAACCGTACGTCATCATCCCTCCCCAGACTCTTATCTCTTCCTTCCTCGAGAGGAAGCCTGCTGAGACTGGTAACTGTTCATTCCTTAGAGTTTATACTGCTCTGAAAGGCCATCCCCATATAATATTTCGTCTCCCATCGCCGACCAAGTGAAAGAAAAGTGAAAGGAATAAAATGCGCCCCGAGCAAGGGGCTGAAGAAGAACGTGTGGCCAGATATGATACAATAGCCTGCGATAACAGCCGTCCTTCTTCGCTCTCTGGCCGGGAACGAAGAAGGACGGCTGTTTTCGCAGGCGAATGATACAAGGGACCGCAAACAAAAATGCTGCTGGTATATGTAGGATCTATACTGAAAAGATTTTATCAGCCAAAGAGTAGTAATCAGAGATTAGTGTAGTGCGTTCGATACCCGAGTTTGTCGATAGGGTGTGTTAATAGAAAATGACATTTTCTGGTAGTTTGGGTACCAGAAATACCTTCCCTATCAATATTCTATACTGTACAAATGAGTATATCAAAGATCATAGTTTTGAACTGCGGAGAAAGATATGAAAACATGATTGCTCATCGCAGTTATAAAACAATTTAGGCCTGAACGGGATTCGAACCCATGACCTCTGCGATACCGGTTCAGTTTTCTACCAACTGAGCTATCAAGCCAACTGAGAGCTGGTCAGTATGTGAGTTCGTAATATACCCGTAGATAGTGAAGAATACAAATGAATTTATGACAGATCATATATTTGAACTGCGGAGAAAGATATGAAGACATGATTGATCATCGCAGTTATACGCAACAGTAAGCAGTTGTGAAATTAAAGCCTGAAAAAATTCAGGCCTGAACGGGATTCGAACCCATGACTTCTGCGATACTGGTGCAGTGCTCTACCAACTGAGCTATCAAGCCAACTAAGAGCTGGTCAGCAACGGGTATATTACGAACTCACAACGTGACAAGGTTTCAGTTGGCTTGATAGCTCAGATTGTAGAGCAGTGCACCGGTATTGCAGAGGTCATGGGTTTGAATCCCGTTCAGGCCTGAATTTTTTTCAGGCTTTAATTTCACAACTGCTTAAGTTGTGTGTATAACTGCGATGATCAAGTCTTCATATCTTTCTCCGCAGTCCAAATATATGATCATATTTGATCGTTCATATATTCACTTGCACATGATTGATCATCGCAGTTATACACACAACTTAAGCAGTTGTGAAATTAAAGCCTGAAAAAACCTTCAGGCCAAAGCGGGATTCGAACCCATGACCTCTGCGATACCGGTGCAGTGCTCTACCAACTGAGCTATCAAGCCATCTGGGAGCTGGTCAGTATGTGAGTTCGTACAGAAGGTTACTATGTTACAGTACAAATTATTCTAAATTTTTGGTTTGTTTGTGACAGGTTGTTCAGTTATCTACCTCAGTTCCTGCAACTGCTGTTGGACCCTTTCAGGCTTGACACGAAGAAATTCAACTGGCAGTGTCTTGATATATGTGCTTTCATAATTTAGTAACGGAGGTCTGTCATTTCTGCCAAGATGAAAGACTTTACGATCCCTCCTCGACAAAAAATGTCCTTTTCACTTTTTCTGACGCATGTGGTTCTGTGTATTGTGGTGGCATTTGATGGACGTGGCACTACGGCAGCAGTCGACGTCAGCTGAATGTCCAGCAGACTGGATGCCATATGCTTTGCGGAACTGGCATTTTCAGTTGAATGAACAAAAACGTTGACAACATGAAAGTCATCAAGAAGATTGATTATACGCTTGTGGTTCTAAAATTAAATACCAAAATAGAAATTAAATTATAGTTTTTTTAATATCTTTTCAGGCTCAATCAAAAATCTACATGCTATGTATAGACATATTTAATATTTTCCTAGTTTAAAATTACTTTGCAAGCTGTTTCGACTGTTTTGCCCATGAGTTCCATGTGTTGTTTTGCCTGCTGCTGTTTGAACATGTCATTCATCCTTGTTCCGCTTGGCTGAAACCGAGCACCCTTCCTAAAGTCTGCGCTGACCTTGTCAAACCAAGCATCGAAAGGAGCATCCCTGCTTGTTTTTGAAGGTGTGATGTTTTCTGGGACCTAAAAAAACAAAATATAGACATAAACATGTGGTGTATAATTTTGTTCACACATGCAAGATAGGGAAACTAGTGTTTTCCGATCGAAGTGAAGTTGATCCTACAATGCAATGGCAAGTCAATTATTGATCAGGTAGGCAGCAAGTTTTAGTGTTTGCATGAATTTGATTTAAATACCTGAAGTAAGCCAATGTTTAAGTATCCCCCCTCCCAGCCTTACCCTTGGGACTGGTGATACATTTTAGCCTGTGTTACCAGTCCCTCTCTGAAAAACAAGTTCCTGATGACATTCAATATGCTTTAAAAAGAAACTTTTTGTCTTAATCAACCCTACAATACAATGCAAATAGATTTAACTAGTGTAATTTCTCTGTTCTACTTGCAACAGCATAGAATAAAAAAAAATTACCATAATTTTTAACCTACTTTTGACACACATTGCATGTCTTCAATATTGCAATGGCTGTACCTACCCTTTTCCTCTTGCTTGGCGTTTATATTTATCCATAGAGGAAAATTTCTCGTCAGCGTTTCGCCGGCAACTAGTGTCACTAGTGCACCACCGCGTTCCGGGTCGATACGAAGGCATACTTTTCCCCACTTCGTCGAAGACTCTTGAAATAGCCTCACTGGTATAGGATAATTTGGTTTTATCAACTGGGTTGATAATGTGAATTGTCCACCGTAAAGAGATTCGAAAGCTTACGTTTCGAGCGTTAGCCCTTCGTCGGAGCGAATGGTATAGGAGTTGGTAGTTCACTGGTATAGGAGTTGGTTTCA
This sequence comes from Micromussa lordhowensis, assembly GCA_964020085.1. Lineage (NCBI taxonomy): Eukaryota > Metazoa > Cnidaria > Anthozoa > Scleractinia > Lobophylliidae > Micromussa > Micromussa lordhowensis. The sequence continues at coordinate 10,176,729 of OZ026603.1, forward strand.
GCTCTCTGGAATGGCTAAACAAAGGGCAGAAGCAAATATTGTTCGTGGTCCTCAATATATACAGACGAAATTTCCACGCTCCGCTCGTCGTTCGCTTCCCGGGCCATTTCCGCGTTGAGTGATCATTCGTCTATGGCAAACATATTTGTCCCGTATTTTTCCCCTCAAACAACAAATTTTCGCAACAGACAGTTTCCCTTCAGAAAATGCGAAAGCGAGTAGTAATGCTACTACCATAAACAAGCCGTTCCATGTCACACTTCAAAATTCAACACTGTTACCACAACCAATTTTTTGTTACAAAAGACATGGGAAGGAAAAACTAATTAATACAGAAAACTGTCTTCAACGTAATGACCTTAGCTGGTTTGTGACGACCTCAACCTCCGCGAAAACAAAATATTTGCAGGCAATTTTAAATTGCCGCTATTTTGACGCGAAATATTATGGTGCCCATTCCTTCTCCCGCGGAATCACGCAAGCGACTTAGATCATGCGCAGTCATTTTGCCGCTCTCGCTGTGCCGTTTTATGACATTTTGCTTGGGCATGCGCAGAAATCAAAATTTTGAGCTTTCGGGTTTTGTTTTTGTGTTTTTTTGTTCAATTTTCCTTTTCCTCCTTTTCTTTTTGCTTACTACTGGGCTTGCTTCCATTTGAGGTCGCTTAACACGACCTTTCCGCCAATATCTCAGTCACGTTTCAAGCGACACTAAATCTCTCTGCTTATCTCGTTAACCACTGTTTGGCGGTTTTGTGTAAATTTTTGGGTAATTTTTGGGCATTTTGGGAAAGAGATATTTTTTTCTCAAAGGATAGGTTAAATTGAGGAAAATATGAAATGTTGAAGATTCAGGATGAATTTGGAAAATTGAAATTTGAAGTGAAGAATAGTAGACGGATACCAAACAGTCCCCTAGCAACCTGGGGCTCTCTTTTGCGAGGGTCAACTGTCTGGTAGTGTTTCCAACCCATCTTAATCCTAACAATTTCCTTTTTTATACCACTTCAAATTTCACACCTATTCATGTTTACCCCCGCCTTAAGCCCATTTATGTCATTCCCTTCCAGGGTTTGCCGAGCTGTGTATTTTTCGGGGCATTGTTTAACTTTTGCGTCCTTTATTGGCATCAAATGTCATCAAATTACTCTAGACGGCGCGTCGTTGGTCAAAGTAGGCTACATGTACCTCGTACCATGCCAGTCGATTATATAACCGTTTCACCCGAGGATGTCGGAGCGTCACTATATTGCCCTGCCGTCCCAGAAGGCGCTAAGAGGGAGGACAACGCCTAGTAAAAAAATGAACTTATATTTTATGTTCGAATTTCACTAGATCGGTTCAGTGCGCCTAATGGTCTCAGAACTTGCTCAAGCTAAATATGTAACGCCGTCGTCCCCAAGCTCTCGCTCCAGACGACCTTGCATGAGACTGGGTACGAGTCCCGCTCAGGTTTTCCCTCCAAATGAGAATGGCGCGGGAATCTTTTCTCCCCCTTCCTACATTTGAAACTCAAAACTATCATGCGTCGAGCCAAATTAATCAGTGTGAGTGAGGGTTAAAAACAGGCCTCTTGAAAACTTTTTTTAGTGTTATATTATCTTACGCTACGATTGTTGTAGCGTATATGTAAACATGCTTTAAGAGCGCACGCCAGTTTTCGACGATGGTCGTAAGCATGTTGTAAACTTGATTTACACGAAACTCTTCGTGCCATAAACCTGACGTAGCAAGTTCTAATGTACATGTCCAAATATAAATTGGCCTTAAGTAAGCTTATATTGAAAACAAATCGTTGATTTTCGCCCCGCTGTAGCAGGTAATGTCAGCTACACCTATTTCACTAATTATAAACCACCGTTTTTGTCACGTATAAGATCTAAACACGTGCTCAGGCTAAATATGCAATGACAGCGTTCAATTCCACATGAAAAGAAGAAAGATTAGCCGCCGTCGGAAATTTGGTAATTTTCACGATCTTGATTTGTTTTGCAGAGGACGGCAAAGAAATGTAGAGAGATTAAAAACGCACGTGCACAGCCATTGTTCTGCTCATTAAATCTTTTGTTTGGTGACGTTCTCGTTGCCGGCGTCTTCGTAGTTTGCTTAAGCTCCTTAATAAGCTCCCTTGTACTTAGAGAAAAGCAAATACTACTTTTGACATTCAGACGAACTCAGTTAGACAGGCTTCAGCTTTTAACCACACATCCATTCCTCACTGTTCTAATCATGTTTGCAATCGAAACTATTTTTACATTGTCAGAAGCACACACCGGCTAAGTTATCTCAATTGTTATCGGATACTCTACATAAGTTGTGAAACAATTTTTTTTGTTTTTGCAATCACTTGAAAAAAGGTCATCGCTTTAGCATGCAATGCGCGTCTATTCTTTGCGTTTGGGCTCGTTGTTTGGATGTTAGCGCGCCTGGTGAACAAGCTTCACAACACAGGCTTGCAAGTAATGCAAACATCTCATTATAGTTTTTCTTGCGTTTGTTCCGGTCAAGTTAAAGTTGTCCCGTCAAATGATATTCATCGAGAGTAGATCAAGACAACTCTCGGTCAGTCACAAATTGCAGTTGACTCTTTGAGGATTATTCAACCTACTCGCACACATACAGTTTCCAGTCTGGGACTGATTTTGCATGTCACAATTGCCAAGCGCTGCTTTCAGGTAAGTGATATATTGAATTGCGAACAACTTTATATATGTTTGAAAACTGTAGCAGGGCAAAATAATACTAGCTTAATCAACAACAAGGGAGAGTTTTTTCTTGATGGTACTTGTAATATAGTTTCACGCAAGAAAACGCTTACTAACTGTCGGTTACCTGCTTCCATTACATTGTTGGACAATACATACATAACTTACAATATATTCAGTACCACTTACACGGACAGTTTGGTTATATCCCACGAGCCTATATATAGTCCATCTAGAGAAAAGTCATAACACCTTTCAAGACGTTGAATAGGTTGAAATTCTGAGCTAAGCGCGCTAGACTGAATCACAGGCAACAGCAATTAGAATTTAAGGTCAAATGAAATCGAGACTAGACGCCTTTAGGCTGTCGTCGAATCTCGCTTTTGTTTTTAAACGCTAGCTAGGAGTTAACTCTCTAATGACGATTCTTTTTATACGCTTCTGTTTTCATGTCACACAGAATTTGGCACGTGGGTGCGTCAAAGGCAGCATAAACAATTCATCACCTATGGGAAGACGACTTGAATTATGAAAAGGTAAACAGAAACTAGAAATATCCATAATTTATGTTTATACTTTACAACTGTAAAACTAACAAGGTGCTAAATGACATGCCTGTAATTAGCGCAGTTGTATTAAATAAGACATTTTTAGCGTAATTGTTTCTAATTTGCACGGTTTCGTGCACGGAAGAGTTCTACACTGTGAAATGGATACTGCGTTCAAATAAAGGATTATAAGGTGGTCTTATCGGCTCAGAATCATTAATCTCTAATGATTTTGCTCTAATGACACCTTAATTTCCATTCAAGTTCAGAAATCTAACACACTTTCGGTAGCTATATTTCGCCATAGCAACGCCCATGACAACGGTTGTCTACAGTAAAGCTGAGTGCCCACAAAACGGGTGCAATTCAATGCATTTCAATTATGCTTGACAAGAAAGCTTTAAAGTTGTAATACTAAGTATACCTATCGATAGAGTGCCAACGAGCAAATAATTTGTGCTATAATAAGGGGTTTATTAATACAGCATAACGGATGTGGCAAACATTACCGAGAGAAAGTTACAACGCGTTTACCGGCCGGTAACGTTCGTCACGCAATCCCTGAATATCAAGTATCGCTGCTCGGTCGAACTTTCAGTTCAATATGATGGGCAAAGTTAAAGTGAAAGTGAACACGCTAGTTTGATTGATGAACACGACTCGTTTAATTCTGTGGCAAAACAGATCCGATTTGTGATTTGAACACTGGATTCGACTGTATGATAAACACGCTCGTTCAGTTCTGTTCGGAAACACTGCCGACTCAACCTTCAGTTCGATATGCTAGATTTCAACACTGGATTTGCTCTAGCGGCTCGACTGGTGAACACAATCTATCCAAAAAAGCTGCCCGATGGAACTTTCAGTTCGATATAGGTAAACAGAAGGAATACACTGTTTCGATTCATGAACTCTGTGGTGAACACGCTGGTTCGGTTTCGTGTCGATTTTGTGTCTTGGATTTGCTCTTGTCTAACAGTTTTCCTCAATATTCGAATTAGAAGAAGAGTTTTGTAAAGGGTACGCTCCCCAATTGAACTTTCATTTCGATTAAGTGAGAGAGGAAACACGCTGGTTCGTTATGTTCTGAGACTATGAAATTGTTCACAGTTGGATAAACACAACAGCATTCAGCAATGATATTCCACGAGACAAGTCTTGATGTAACGCGCCTCCTGATTGGCTAAAAACTACGATGGCTCGAATAGTTCCGTCCTTGCAATTGGCTCAAACTGAGCCATTGTTACATCTTACACCTTACACTTACACTTTCAAATTTTTTTGCATAAGCAATTCTTCGCGCGGCACTATTGTCTGCCGCCTCGCCTGCCGAGCGTCTTCGCTCGGCTGGCTCGTTGACAACAACGCCGTTGGGTCGGAGAATTAATTCTGCATCATAGTCCTGGATTTTGTTTTCCTCTTTCATCTCTGATATACTTCTTATACTTGTTAACATTTCTATGGCCGCTATTTATTCGGGTATTTAATAGAATATTTATAATGTAAGCCCTTCCGTCCCTGCTTCCCTTCTTCCACGTTCACAGGGCCAATAGGCCATTTCCGAGTCCCCTTGTGCCTCTGTTTCAAAACGAGTTTAAGTGCGAAAAATGAGACTGATTTGTATTAAAATGAACATGTAGGCGGAACTCGTTTTCATATGATAATTTGGATTTTCAACTGAGTTGATAATGTGAATTGGCCACCGTAAAGAGATTCGAAAGCTGACGTTTCGAGCGTTAGCCATTCGTCGGAGCGAATCGAGGAATTGTGGGTTGTGCGTGGTTTATATACAGAAAGATGGAGCTACGCTATTGGTTGGTGCATGGTAACGATTTGAAAAATTAATTTTTGTTCTGGAGTTTTGCGGCTTTCCGTGCTTCCTTGATGTAGGGAAAGGCCACAGTCCGCCATTTTTAAGCAACATATGGCAGTCTGCAGCCTTTCCCTACATCAAGGAAGCACGGAAAGCCGCAAAACTCTTGGACAAAAATTTATTTTTCAAATCGGCACTCTTAACCCGCACGGTATCAACGAACGCTTTTCATCCAACTAATTTATTCTGTTGTTTTCCACGTTACCATGCACCAACCAATAGCGTAGCTCCGTCTTTCTGTATATAAACAACGCACAACCCACACCACACTGTTTCTTTAGAAACTTACCCCCTTTATTCATTTTCATATATGAATGGTTTCGCACTTAGACTCGTTTTGACACGGAGGCAAAAGGGAATTCGGAAAATGGCCTATTTGGTTGTCAGAGACCTCAGTAAAACTTAAGGCAGGGGTAAACATGAATAGGTGTGAAATTTGAAGTGATATAAAAAAGGAAATTTTTAGGATTAAGATGGGTTGGAAAAAAGGCACTACCAGACAGTTGACCCCCGTAAAAGAGAGCCCCAGGTTGCTAGGGAACTGTTTGGTATCCGTCTACTAATTCTTCACTTCAAATTTCAATTTTCCAAATCCATCAAATCTTCAACGTTTCATATTTTCCTCAATTTAACCTATCCTTTGAGAAAAAATACCTCTTTCCCAAAATGCCCAAAAATTTACACAAAACCGCCAAACAGTGGTTAATGAGATAAGCAGAGAGATTTAGTGTCGCTTGAAACGTGACTGAGATATTGGCAGAAAGGCCGTGTTAAGCAACCTCAAAACAGCCTTCACGTTTACCCCCGCCTTAAAACATGTTAAAGCCTTAATATTACTTGTCAAAAACCCAAACAGCTAGATCACCAATATTTCAAGCATAATATCTTCTTTCAATATTGACCGAATCAAATTTTTAGAGATTGATCAAGACCACAATTATAGAGGAGTCAAACCTATATCATTTTCAATTCATGAAATCTTTGCTCTGCAAATTTAGATAACTCAAAATACTGTTCACAGGTTTTTAACCAGAAAGTCTCCGTTCCTCTAGTCTCCAAATTAAATACAGTTGTGAGCAGTTAAGGTGGGGCTTTACCTGAATTAAAGTGAAATTGGAGGAAGTTTAAAGAGAGATTGAAAGGGGGAGAAAAGGTTATGGAACACCACCAGACAGTTGCCCGACCCCACAATGGCACTCGGGTTGTTAGGCAACTGTTTGGTGAGTATCTATCAATTTTTAACTTCAAACTCTAATTTTAAAACAACACCAAATCTTCCAAATTTCCTATTTCCATAAATTTTACTAATCCTTTGAGAAAAACTATCTGTCTCCAAATAAACCTAAAAATCACCAAAAAATTTACAAAACGGCGCAAAACATAGATGTGTGTAATGAGTGAACAGATTCTTGATTGCTTGAAACGTAAACGAGATATTTGCATTAAGAACATAATACCAAGCCAAAATACGGCTTTCAGGTAAACCCCCGCCTTAATTAAAACTTAAATTTGTTCCCAGTCCTTTTAAGAGTCACTTCCGCCATGTCTCGTCAACATGTCACGTGTCGGTGACTCAGCATTGCGAAAAAGGCCCAAAATAGCACGGGGCGTGAGAAAGGGTTATCACAAGGTGCCGCGTAGGCACGAGCTCAGAACGATACTCGCAGCTGTGTTCCATAGGTTTTGTGAGCCCTGGTTCCTTGGTTTAAGGTACACAGGATACAAAACGTATTTAAATTCTGTCTTTGTTTACGGTAGTTCATTGTAGGAAGTGCAATGTGCATGCTAACACGTTCGTCACTGGTTTTCTAGATTTTCAGAGACAAACAAACATTTAACAGCGCCAAACGAACGGACTCCGTTGCTGAAATCCGATGCAATGGCTTCTGAAACGTATTTGGACAACAAGGTAAGGAGCAATACGCGATTTAATTTACTCAACTGTTTTACACATGAAAATAAATTCATTTGAGGAAGTTGAGACAAATCTGCTCTACTTTCCAATAGCGTTGCAATTTTTAAAACATTTTCGTGATCTAAGATGGCAGTCGGCACAACGTCCCTTCACTAACGATTTATATTTCCACGATGATCGTTTGTTCTATTCATGCGTGACTAGTTTACGTACGCAATTAATTATTTTAAAACATCACATAAATGTCTTTCCTAATCTGAGTTTCCCTTGAGATTCATGGCTATCTTTCGCCTGTCGATTGATATATAAAATTTTAAGATCGAATTCTTCTTCAAACGTTTGCATTCAGCTGAACAGACTTTTGATACGGACACAAATAGGTTCCCTCATTGGCGGCTTTTTCGCGCCCGCAAAATGAGAAGTATTCACGATAGATTTCTAGGTCACGCAATTTCTCAACGCCGGGAAAATTCCCTCGTTCTACTGAAGGAAACTGAAACTACACTTGGAAGTCTTGTTTGTAAAGTTGGTCGATATGTAGCTAGAAAATGTGGCGTTCAGATCTGTTTTTCTCGACTTTCAAATTCGCGGATACGAAATATGCCCAGGGATTAAACTTTTGGACCCGGCTGTAGTCTTCAGCAGGAAGTAAATTAAAATACTGTGGTACCTATTTCTATCACGTGTTGTATTCGCCTTTCAACAGGCGTTTCAAGTTCGTTTTTCTTTGCATTTCCTTGTATTCTCTGCTATGCTGTAAGAAGAAGGCAAAACTATAAAACACAAACAAATAAACTATAAATTTTTAAAATGGGCTAGTCACTTTGGCAATGACCGCGCCCCAAGCACAGTTTAAGGAGGAATTTTCAAATTTTTGGTCGTGGACTACCCCTAAAACAGAGAGCTCATTGAAGCTGGAACAGAATGTGCTTACGTGCAGAATTGTAGAATTGTTATTGTCCTATACAAACAGAACCTTAAAAATTACTTGTAATCCACCTACTTCCGCTCAATCTACATCGATCATCCGTTGCGTTTACAACGAAAACTGTATTGTGGATGTCGAATTTATTAATATTTTACGCTGATGATTGCGTGTTCGAAATGCATTATACTCAAGCTTACAATATCACACAGTCTAAGTAACGAAAATACGCGGATACGGAAGTGTACTGTACATAGATTTTCATTGTACTGTATAAGGAGGGAAGGGAACTTGAAGAATTTTTCTTCAAGTCCATTCAAGCGCACATATTTGGCAAAATAGTACATAGTCGTTCATTTATGACTTTCTATGTCATCAGCCTTTAGCCAGTTAAAATTATGTCGCGTTTTCTCGCAAGGAAATCCTTACTCTGCCCTTGGGGTCCCTTGTTAGTATACTCAAAATTCCTGTATCACGTGATTGCAAATGCGACTTCGTACGTGATAAATATGGCGGATTCAGGCAGACAGGAAGAAGCCATTCTTTTCGTCGGTAAACTGTGTCTTTAACAATTATGATCTGAAAAATTCAATGTTAGTTTTGCCGCTTCGGCGGAATTTTCCCGAGAACTTGACAGCTGCGGGTCTGATCGCTGCGTTCCAGGAGTTTTATTGTCCACGATTCTGAGCAAAACGTGTTTGGGGAATTCTGGCCTGATTTAATAGTTTACGTACAGTCAGACATCACGAAAACAGTCGTTCTACACAATGGATCCACAGGTGAAGTTGAATTTTAAGATTTAAATGGCAATTTGCATAGGCTTAAATAAAGTTACTACTACTACTTCTTCTACCACTACTGTACTACTAAGCTTATATGCTTTTGAAGTATTTTAGCGCATACATAAACTCGTATAATATATAGATTTAGGCCAGCCTAAAAGCGTAGCTCCTGGGCCGGGTTGTTCAGAGCCCGATCAAACTAGCCGAGGATAAAGTAGAATTTTGATTTGAGTTTTGTAACTTTGCGGTGAGATTTTCTGTATATTGTTTTTGTGTTTTGAATTTTATGAAAGCAAAATACGCAAAACAAAAGCAGTGAAAAAACTTTGTACAAAAGAAAAGGTTATAATTCGGTTAAATTTTAATCCTGGGTTAGCGTTAACCGGCTTCCTACCAACCCTACGCTGTTTACAGCAAGTTAATCCTGTCATGAGCCCGCGATCTGATCGAAAAAAGCAGCACTTGGGCAGCGGTCAACTTTAAAAAAACACGTGACCTCGATGAGCCCTGAACTTGAGCCCGCGATATGGTCACGTGATACTGGTCAGCGGATTCCTTGTTTTGACAGGTGTCAATTGACTGCAACATGGATGTCCAAAGGACGCTTTAAACCAAGGGTACATGTGCTCTGTCAACCTACAAGGAAAGCCCGCGAAAACTGAAGCCTCGTTTTGGTTTACGTGTCAATTGTGGCCGCCATGTTGCGCGACTCCACCACCGTCGTCGTCGTCGTCGTCGTCGTCGTGCGTACGCGCCCACGAGCAATACCGCTAGCCATGATACACATGAGAAAATCAGTTCATGGGTTCCCTTCAGTTTCCTAATATGGGTATGGGGCTCCGCTTGGCGGCCTTCGGCCGCCGGAGCTCCGCTATTAAGCTTATGTACTATTCACTGTACTAGCAGCGAGCGGTGACTTTAAATATTTTTAAAAGCTCACTTGAATCATTTTGACCGTATCGAACTGCCATAATATTTTCATAGAGATCATTATTTGATCAAGAGTTGGCATTAACAAAGTTTACTGTGTAATTTGAATTAAATAGGTGCCAGTATACTAATAGGCTGATAGTTTTTAAGACTAACAAACAAAATTGTTTGAGTGCGATTTGAAGTCTGAAAGATTTTCGTCCATTTATTTACCCAAGTAGGTACTGAAGCATGCAAAGGCATGTTTCAGGACCTAATTAATTTGCATAATTTTATTGTTATATTCAAAAGTGTTAAGCAAGTGTGGGATACATTTATCTAGAAATGACTCCTGGAGGCCAGTACAAGGGTAGGGATCTTTCAGTTTGCCTGGTCCAAATGTGGAGAATAACCACAGTAACTGTAATTTGCATATAAGTCTTACAGATAAGTAGTAGTGATTGAACAGAGTTGCAGCGTTGTCGCTAAGCGCCGGCTGCTGGCAAAATTTGCTGGCTGAGATAGAGGTGATCACTGGCCAAGTTTCGGCAGGCGATCACTCAGTAAAGAACAACAAACAATTTTGAGGTTACACACCTGTACAGTCATTTGATGTCTGAACCATATCCATTATCGAACTGTCTAAATATACTCAATGAAAAGTTTGGAATAACTTCCTGACTACCTTGAGTATTGGCCCCACTATAACGAGTAAAGTAACTGAAAAAAAAACTTGTTTTAAGCACCTGTTTAGGATGTTCTCTTTCCGTGTACTGCATCTGCCACCTTGTACATGCAATGCTTGGAAGCCCCACATTCAAGGCATTGCAAAAGATTGGGGATGAAAATTTTGTTCTGGGTCTCTCGTGAAAAATGGTGACCAGCTCAATGAAAATCTTAGCTGGGAGACTATTTTCTTTGCTGAAACCCTGAGTACAATTCAGTTAGTAATCACACAAGTGTGAGGCCGATTTGAAATTACGAGCACGATTACTCCCTGAAATGTACAATGCAAGGTCCAATTACTAACTAATCATATCTTTAACAAATTTTGGAATAAAAATGTTTTTCGAGAACTTCGTTGGAGTGAAAACATAGGTTGCCCTTTTCATAAGTTTTGAAAACTGTAGCAAACAGTGCAAAGGAAACCATTATAGTTCGCATAATTGACGTGCAAATCCGAGGGGTATCTTATAGGTATCCAGTTACAAAAAGTTCAAATTGGATACCTGTAATTGGACACCCATGTGATTGCACACTGATTACGTAGCAAATAGGCCTGGGCATGGAGAACCAATCACGATCAAGAATTTGGTTATAGATATTAATTGACAACTTCCCCAGTGGAGCTCAGGGCCAGTGGAAACAAACTGTAATGAAACAAATGAACATAGCATAGTTAAAAATGCTAACTGGCTAGAGGCAGGTAAGATGGTTATTTACAGGTGTTGTGAGGATCGGGATCAGTAAGAACAACACCAGCTGGGACTTCAACCTGTGACATCGAGATTTCAAATCTTGTGTTATAACAACCTGTTACAGCACTTGTATCACAGACATCCAAGTATTGTAATTATTACTAACAGTGTATTTGCACTTTTGCACAATGATAATTTCATGTTCTTACATCTGTCTCTGTAGTTAAAATGTAAGATCTTCACCAGCTACTGAGTCACTATCATGTGGGTATATTATGAATACACAGTGTGGGCTGTCCTCATCTGGCTTGCTGAGCTATTGGTAGAACACTGCACCATGTTCAAATCTTGTTCGAGCCTGAATTTGTTCAGGCATTATTCTTAGAACTGCTTATTTAAGTTGTGTAACTAGCTGCAGTGAACATAATTTCATGTTTTTGCATCTTTCTCCACAGTTCAAATTTAAGATCCTTCATAGATCTGTAAGTGTGGCACTTTTCTGCACTTGGGTGACAAAACTGCACTTAATGAATCAAAATTGCATATACATGTATGGTATGCCCTTTACTGACCTGTTATAGCTTTACACAAGATGCTGTGTATACTAAGTCTTGTATAAAAATCTCAGTCAAGTAATTTAAAGCTTACTTGCATCTAATCTGTCTGTCTCTTGGATGTTCAAGATTCTGTTCTGCCTGCTACCCTCTGTCCACATATTTCAAGGCTAGACGGACTTCTATGTTCAATTCGTGTCTAGTCATCTTTATTGTCAAGGTGTAGCTTAACTATCAATGTACATGTATGTACACTATGTACCTGTAGGTCTTCTGTGCAGATTTGAAAAAGTTTGAAACCAAGCTGACCTGCAGATATCAGAAAAGATAACATACAGGATAACATTGTAGACTGCAGATGTATGTTAGGATCATCAACGAGTTTGGAAACAGGTCAAGGTTTTGGTTTATTACAAAAAGATACAGTGTTGCATGTGAAAGCAGTGAACAGTTGGAGAACTCACTGGTTTTTTAATTAGAAAAATATGTTTAGCATCAAGATCGAGGAAGTTCTGTTAAGGGGATTAAATGCATGTCTGTTATCTGAATTCCAAACCTTTTTGTGTTGTAATCTCTGAAGGGCTTTAATTGCCGCAAGTGGTGTGAGTTGTTCATCGTCATTTTATCAGCCTCAATGTCATTGTTTCAATTCAGTGCCATTCCGTTTGTCTGAAATTTACCCTAAGAGAGCGTCAGTGAGAAATATGAGAAAATGTTTCACTTTTTAATACATGCTTTTCATTGAACATTTCTGATCAACATTCACATGAAGATATGAATTACTACATGTTAAAAATAATGTCATTTATCAATGAGACCTACAGTGAGTCTGTTCTTTTCCATGTAGCCATTGTAACCTCTTTAATTAAACTGTTTTTCTTTGAAGAATTCAATATTTTTTAACTTTGCTTTTTAAAAAATCCAGTCATTTGCATATTAAATAATTTTGCTTTCTTACTAATATTGTTGTTTTATCAATCAATTTTTTCCTCTCACTTATCCAACAGTGAACATATTATTGGAAGTGACTCTTAAACACAATTTAATTAGAAGGCAATTTATCATTTTGGTAATATTCCCCTCTTTGATTTCAACACCCTCAAGATACTTTGCAGTGTTGTATTTACCACATGATATCGTCTGTTACAAGATGCTTGTGTTGATATATTTTTATGAAAAGTCTCTGGAAAGAACAACATATAAAAAAATATACGATCCTATTGGCCTTCTTTTTGGCTTGTTTCAATACAGCTGACAGCTTCTCATGCCAGGTGTTGAAATGCATATTTTATTCCTAATTACCATTCATTCAAGAGGGCGACATTTGACAAAGGCCAAAAGCCAATATTTACTTTTTGCCAGGCTGTCACAAAAAATACATGTCAAGATACTGTCCTTTTGTAGTTCTTTTGACTGAGTGGGTGAAAAGGAAGCAAGGTAAAAATATTCTAAGTTTTTTTTTCACTGTACTCAGAGAATTAAGTCTTCAGAGCCTTCCTAAAGATTTTGGGAGAATCTCCTTTATTAATTTTAAAAATGTTGCTTCTAAAATATTTATTGAAGTGCCTGTTTAATTTGACTCTCAGAATGGCTTTAGTTTAAAATGTTCCTTGTTTTAGTTTCAGATGATTGAAGGTGCCGGTATCTTATAAAATGTATTAAATACAGGCATAAAGATTAATTTTTGTCTTACAGTAAACTGCCTGTAATACTAGATATTTTGAATTATATATTAATCTTGTCTTTATTACCAAACATTACTTCATATCCAATGCAGTATAAGGGGAAAAATTAGCACAATTGGCTATTAGTTGTTTCCCATAGTGTGGTCTGGGTTTGATTCTGGCCATACAAGTTGAGTTTTTTTGTGTACTTTGGTTTTTCTTGCCCAAAACCTTACAAGTGTAACACATGTTTTTAAATCCAATTTAATCAGTACACCCACATGAAAACCAGCCACCACAATACTCATCATGTAGCTTTCATTTGTATACAGCAGCTACAGTAACTGCACTATACATGGTTTGTAAGGTCCAGTTGATCCAAAAAAAATTCAGCTAGATCATAATTTAGGGATGGTTTTCATTTGTATCTAACTTTGCATCAGAACTGAAATGCAAAGTCAACATAAAAGTCTTGAAACACGTGTACAAATTCCTCTTCAAACATGTAAGGATGAAACATTGCCTCTCCAGTGTTGTTTCTTTTGATTGCAAGAAGTATTTTGTAGTGAACTGTAGTGACCCTTGTGCTCTCCAAGCAGTCTCAGAATCTATCTGATACAAATGTATACTGTATGTGAAAACCAGCTGTTAGTGTTGAAGACAAGACAGGGCAAAATTCAAAATCATGTACAATGATCTACATGTTTTATTTTCATGTGATAGATTTCAGGTAATAAAAATACAGTGCTAGTCATGAAAGAAGGTTTAAAAGATATATTCCTGGATGGGATCAAATTTTCATATCAAATCACAGGTTGATTGTTACTTTTGAAGTATTTTTATATTTAATTTTTCCCCTCAAAAATTAAGCATGTCTGTACTTGAACAGTCTCTGTTTTTACCTAACAGAAGAAAAAAGTGTCTACTTAAAAAGTGTCAAATTACCTACATACATGTATTGAATAAAAATATTCAGAGCTCCTGTCACTAAGGTCTTTAGGAGTCTAGGTTTTTACAGTCAGGGGATTTAAGAATTTAACTTCAGTTACATGTAGTATACTAAAGTTTCTAGATAGTGTTAAATAAAGATACATGATAAATGTTTTTTATTGATGCTCTCTAAAATTTTGTGAAAGAACATTTTGGGATCATGGTGTGCAATGACAAAACTTTATGTATCGCTACATGTATCTGTTGCAGGTCAAAATGAAATTCAGTTTAAAATGATTTTAACCTAGTTTGATTCTCAATTTCCTTTGTCTTCTAGCCCTAATTATTGATGATCCACGAATAATTGGGGTTAAGAGACAAAAGAAAATCATTTTAACCTGAATTTCATTCTGACCTGCAACATATCCTTTGGCTGTCTCAGCCTTGCTTTGGTTGCTCAAGTAGAATTGTACACTACAGTACTTAATATTTTGGATTCTAGTGGCCTAAAATATAAAACTCTTCAAATTGTAATGTGCAAAGAAAACAAGTTGTTTGCCAGTTTGTCAACTGGACAAGCTGGACTAGCATGTTTTAGCCTGAAAGGCTTCTGCATTGCCTTTTCATTATCTGTCAGTAATTTAATATACAGAGCTCTACCTCTAAGTGTTACTTTGCCTTATGCGCCCAAGGACATGAAGAGGATTGAGAGACTATGGTGAGAGTGAAAGTGTTAGCATTAGGAAAGTGATGGATCAAGTCTGTAGCCCTCCAGAAATATCCACTTTATGGCCCTAGGCTGCTGGAAAGACCTTTCTTTTTACTCTGAGAAGTCTTGACATAGTGATAATAAATTTTTCTTTTTGTTTTCAACAGGTTGCTATAAAAGGTAAAGGAGGTGCAGTGTCCTTCCCTGATGAAGGTGAAGATATCTCCAAGCTTAACGAGGATGAGCTGAGAGTTGTGTACATTGGTATAGAAGGGATGCACTGCAAATCCTGTGTAAAAAACATTGAAGGGAATATTTCTACACTAAGTGGAGTGAAGAAAATTGAAGTATCACTGGAGGAAAAGGAAGGAAAAATTACGTACTCACCGAGGCATACAACTGGAAAGGTGTTGGAAAAAGCCATTGGAGAAATGGGCTTCGAAGCATCGATGAAGCGAATTGTTGATGTTTTGACACAGAATGAACTGGCTTTATCAGAGGACAGGATAGCTGACAATAAAGAGGCTGAAAGTCTTGAAAATTGCCTCAAGAATAGCAGTGAGGTGAAGATATCCGTGAAAGGAATGACGTGCCAGTCCTGCGTCAGAACCATTGAGCAGGGTCTGTCCAAGCAGCCTGGTGTACAAGCTGTGAAAGTGTCACTTAAGAATGAGGAAGCAGCAATTACGTATGACCCATCATTAACTGATCTGGGTACGCTAAGAGAAGCTATTGAAGACATGGGCTTTGATGCCTCCTTGTCATCTCCTTCAGCCTCCCCTACCCCGACAAATGATATCCAGATGGTCATGATTAATGTGGATGGAATGACATGCAATTTATGTGTCCAGAGTATTGAGAAGAGCATTTCTAAACTTGGAGGTGTGCAGTCGATTTCAGTGTCATTGACGGGAAAGACAGCTCAAGTTCATTATTCACCTGAAAAAGTGACGGCCGAACAGTTGAGAGAATCCATTGAAGAGATGGGATTTGATGCGCGCTTGATAGGAGATGACATCTGCAATGTAAACAAGGATGTACGTACTGCGATGATAAGCGTAGAAGGAATGACTTGTATGTCTTGTGTAAAAACAATAGAAGGAAAAATGTCCAGCAAGCCTGGTGTACAAAGCATCAAAGTTTCCCTCAAAGATAAACGCGCTGCCATAGAATATGACGATGCAGTGACAACTCCAGAAGATTTACGTGCTGGAATAGAAGACATGGGATTTGATGCATCATTCCCTGAAGGTAATTAAACCTAGCTCATTGCCTATATTTTCTATTAAAAAGCTTATTTCCCTCAAGCTTAGCAAACTAGTAAACATTGAATCTTGGAAAACGTATACAGGTAAAGAGCAAATTATTGTAGAACAAATTAATGAGCTAATAAAATTAACAACATTCCAAACTTATTTCAAAAATAAACTTTCTTTTCATACAATAGATCTAAATGTACATGTACTTATATTCACTTAATATGTGCTTTATGAAAAGAAAGACTTCTAGTAAAAATTTATAATTCAATTGAATTTTTGTAAGTGAAAAAAAATAAACTGAGATAGTAAGGAATTTTTTCTCAAAATTGACTAATTTAGAGCTCTCCATTTCTTTTCAAGAGTCATTTTGGCATAGATCTGGGTATTGTTAATTGTTGGTTGTCAGATTTTTGGTACCTGTTCAAGTCAAGCATAAAGGAGACTTGTACTCATAGACCATAGGAGCTGATTAAATTACCTGTGATTTACAAGCAACGGTTGACTTAGGATTAATATTTATAAACTACAAGACATAAAAAAAACACTGTTGCTCTTATAATAATGTACTGTACTGTCGTATAAAAAGGAACAGAACAGAATCTTTTACCCTGAATGACTGATCCTTAGAGAATGTGTTGAACACTGGGTTGATCACAAAGTTATTTTAATGGCAACAGGATTTGTCGTGTTTATGGTCAACCAGGTAACAATTCAGTCTTGTTGAGATACACTTTGTAAAGCAAAGCAAGTTATTGATTTTCTGGTAATAGATAAGTGTAAACATGTGGTATGTACATGTAATTCACAGTTCAAATTAAGGTTCCCTTACATGTGCTTGGAAAATAATCATTCATTGTTACATGTATTTATTATCTACACATGGGGAGTTAGGTTGTGGGGATTTGTTGACCAGTACATGTATTCATTATGGTAATGGAGACATGAGATTTGCATTTATAAGACACCACATTAAGTACAATAATTGAGATTTGAGGAGATGTACTGCACTGTAAGTCCTACTAGTGGAGAATTTCACCAGCTGACATTTCACTAGAAACTAAAGACTAGAGGATAATGTTGAAGGTGTAATTGAGCTGGTCTTGACAATGAGTATATGCTTAATTTTTTTGTACATCTGAATCCTTGAATTTGACCAAACCTTTTCATGGAGAGACACTGAAGTGCCAAAGTACAACTATCCTAGAATAAGCAAGCTACTGTAACATGATAGTTATTGATGCTGCCTGATATAGATGAAATGTTCTTTTTGTCATGAGCATGGGACAGAGAAAGTATTAATCACTGACAGGATTTGAAGTCATTGCAGCACCTCTCTTATACCCCATGCAAGGGGTGGGTGGGGCAGCAGCGGGGTGCACTCTACAGCTAGTCACTACAGTTTAATTACAGTGAGGCTCACGATGAGCTGTATACTGCTAGGATCAGCAATGTTGAAAGCATCATGTGTAATATTAATAATGAAAGAAAGGTGGTAAACTTTCAGGTCGATGATTAAGGACAAACAAAATGTTGTTAAGTTTCCAGAAGGTAGTTAATTAAGCTATCCTGCTATATTTAATAATTTTGTCATTAGATGTCGAGGCATCAAATAAGGAGGAGGGTGCCGTGGCAGTGGAGCACAACTCGGCAGGTGATTGGCAGGTGACCTTCAGCAAAAACTGTGACGTCCCAAGCAGCATGGAGTTGACAGGTGGTGAAGACATGGACAAGATCTACCTACACATTACTGGCATGACATGTGCATCATGTGTAGGAAGCATTGAAAAAGGCCTCATGAAGAAAAAGGGTAAGCTACCTATTATAATTATACCGGGTTATAATTGGTTAATGGCAAATTTAATGCTGGGGGTAACCCTGTGGTAGACCAGTATCCCATTGAGGGGGGAGGGGGGGGGGTAGAAATACTCCTAGTTGCTTCATGCAACAGAAACTAAATTTAAGTGCCAGCCTGATGGTCCACTTGGCTCTTATACAGACTTTACCTTCACCTTTAATATGCTTTTGGTATGCTTTGGAAGTTAATCAAGTAAGTCTAGTTGAGCCATGGTTTGTATTTTGGCGAGATGAAGTCGAGCCAAAACTCCCACAGTACTGTAACTGTGTCTACTGACGGCATTACTGTTTGGTGTTTTTACATTAATATGTATAATCGACACCTCCCTTCAGTTGCCACTTTTCTTTTCTCTGGGTTGGTATCTACACAGAGGTTTAACTTAAGCACTTAGGCACTGCATCTGTCACTTTACCAGGACAAGAGTTTGTCTTTATTTTCTGCATTTAGATTAATGATTTAATCGAACTCTTTATTTTTTATCTTTCCTCCAGGAATAAAATCTGTCCTTGTTGGCCTGCTAGCACAGAAAGCAGAAATCAAATTTGACAAGAAAAGGATCACAGCAGATGAAATAGTTTGCCATGTGAAGGAATTGGGATATGGCTGTGATTTGATGGATCAAGCTGGTCAAGGAGAAGGCACAGTTGACTTAATTGTGAGTTCCCCTACCCTCTACCTCTTTGTAAGCTTACTGTAAAAGCAAGAGCCATCAGGTACACTGTACAGCATAGTAAATGGTACCATACGCAAGCTAAATAGATTTTGTTTAAATGGTTGCACACTACATACAGGGTTTCATCTACAGCCATCAAAGTTAGAATTCAGTTGTACAGCATTACAAAGAAAGAAAGAAAAAGACAAAAACAAAACAAAATTTAAAAAACAAACAACATAAAAACAGTACTGCAGGTGGATTTAATCCAAAGACTTGCTGTAAACCTAATTTATATATGTTCTGTCAATTTAACTATGGTGTAGGAGGTGTGAATAATAAATATCTGAATTAAATCATTTTTGTTTGCATTTTATTTTCAGATAACAGGCATGACATGTTCATCCTGTGTGCATTTGATAGAATCTAACATCAGCAAGAGACCGGGAATACTGAAAGCATCAGTTGCCTTGGCAACAAGCAGTGGGCGATTTGTGTTTGATGCAGAAGCGACAGGTCCTCGGGACATCATAGAGGCAATTGAGTCACTGGGTTTTGGAGCATCGCTGGACACTAATGACAAGAAAAAGGACAGGATAGATCACTCAAAGGAAATAAGCAAGTAAGAGGGCTGGAATTAAAAGCATTTCACAATAGTTGCATAATAAATCAAAGCCACCTTGTACAGCGTAATAAACAGTACCATGTGCAAGTACAGCTGTGCTGCTCAATAGCTTTTGTTTGAATGGTCAGTCACTAGGGTTTCATCTACAGCCATTTAAGTTAGAATCGCATAATTGAATAAAATCTTGCATTCTGATTGGTTTACGAAGCGAGGGATTTAGCGTGGAATTGCGAGTTGAAAATGAGGCTAAGTGATATTGTTTCGCATCTACATAACAACGGTGGTCGAAAATGGTACCACAACAACTGCAAAAAAGTTTTTCTACCGTGTCTTTTTCTACAGTTTTATTCAAGTATGCGATTCAAGGAGAATTCATTACCTGACTCGTGAATTCCGTGTTAAATTGCACTTGAAAACTGCTTCGTGATTCGTGCGATATCGGTTTTCGTGTGCAATTTAACGCGGAATTCCCTCGTCAGGTAATGAATTTTCCTATAGAATTCCCTTGTACAATGATTTTTACACCTTTGAAGTCCCAACCTCAAAATGTTAAATTTTCAACTCCTTGCATCATCAATTTTGACTCAGTATTTCCATTTACAGACCAATTAATGGAAACTGTATCTTGACAATTCTGCATGCTAAGTCACCAACAACGTACTTGTCTCTAATATCAGCTCATTCTATATGATAATAATATATTTTTGTAAGCCCCCTTTGCCTTCAAATGGATTTAAGCCAATGATGTTTCGATGTTGGTTCTAATCTTCAGTTATTGAGTTAAGTCACTTGGTGAGATTCAGTTCCCAATTCTACAATGGACTGGATAAGCAAGGCTTACAGAAAAAATTTCAACATGAAAACGAGCAAAAATATTAAACAATGCTTTGACATATCTTTAAACTTTAGACATCTTGATGACTTTGAAATTTTTAATAATTGTAGCTTATTTTCATCCTACACAAAGATAACATAATATTTTTCAAACACACATGGCTTTGCCTTTGTACCTGGGTAGATATCTATTTGTTACCTTTCTCTCTTTTCAGGTGGAGACGATCCTTTCTGTTTTCGCTGATATTTGGAGTGCCGACATTTGTCATATTCATCACTTATGTGATCCTTGATGAACTGGAGAAGAGGCCAAACCAAATGTTATTGCCTGGCTTATCTCTGGAGAACCTTCTGATGTTTATTCTGTGTACCCCAGTTCAGGTGAGTATTAACTACCCATGTACTTGAAATCAAAGCCATTGGTTATTGCTGTTACTAGCTACATGTGAATAAAAAGGAAAAGTTTGCATTTGGCCAAGTGGCCCAGGGGTGGGGGGCGGGGGGCGGGGGGAACTCACATATAAAAGGACGGGGTACTTAAAAAGAACCCTTAAGAAGTACTAGGATCCTGTTTTAAGGGTGTAGCTTGAAATGTTTTTCACCCCTAAGGGGTATCAATCCTAAAACAATGCATTATCTCAGGACTGTCATTTTTTTTTCTGCTCAATACTCTAAAAGGTACCCTGAAGGCTCTAGCTGTGGACCATACCCCTGGGGCGTATTCAGATTCTGGTTTTTGTGGGATAAAGCAACTGGGAATATTGTTCATCTTGCAATCACACCTGTATCAATTGACAAAATGTTGGAAAGTAATAAAGTCTATTAATCATGCCGATTTTTCTGTTTAAGTCAAGTAATGAGAATGATATTGGTAGAATACAGTTGTTGTTCCTATAAACATCTTTCTTGCATTGTTTTGTTTGCAGGTCTTTGGTGGACAGTATTTTTATGTGACAGCTTACAAGGCCCTGAAACACAGGACAACAAACATGGACGTGCTAATCATGCTGGCCACCTCAATAGCTTATGTTTACTCCGTGAGTATTAAGCTCGCAGACATTTTCAGTTGCAAGCGCTTCAACTGCAAGCAGACTTTTCTTGATATATTGTTTCATGAAGTTTGCTGCCCTGGGGCAGGTTGTTCAAAGCCAGATTAAGCTAACCCAGGATTAGCGAGAATTTTGATTTCAGTTTTGTAACTTTCCGGTGAGGTTTTCTGTGTAAATTGGTCTTCCTTCAATTTTAAGTTTGAAGAATCAAAAACTACACAAAACATTGTTTTGGTGTCCCAAAACAATGAAATTGAGGCCATGTTGGTTGTGGGAGTTGAACTCCTTTCTTACCTAATAAGTAAACACTTTCTTTTGTTGCAATACATTTGCATGGCTGCTGAGTGAAAAGGCTCTATTTCATCAGTACACCTTTCTCCTTGCCTTTTTGATAGTATAATGGGAACTTTTTGAGAATTGAATTTCTCATCATTATTTGTCCATTCTCTGTCAGATTGTTGTTGTTGGTGTCGCCATGGTAGAGAAAAGCAACCACAGCCCAATGACATTCTTCGACACTCCACCCATGTTGTTAGTGTTCATTTCTCTTGGTCGCTGGATGGAGCATGTGGCAAAAGGGAAGACATCTGAGGCGCTGGCTAAGCTGTTGTCTTTACAACCGTCAGAGGCTCTGCTGGTTAAACTTCAGCCAGGGACGATGAATGTAATCAGTGAGAAGGTCATCAGTGTTGATCTGGTGCAGCGCGGAGATGTGCTCAAGGTAAATGTGCTACCAAGACAATGTTCAAGTGCTGTTGTTTATGGTGGTCAATGTACTTAACACTGTATGCAACACCTAGCTTGTTCTTAGGCATGTCAATTAAACTGAAAGAAGCAAATATATCAACTAAACATAGCAGGCTTAAAAATCCCAACTGGCAGGAGGCAGACCAGTTGGCTGTTTGCAAAAGCATGACCAAGAAGTTGGACTAGGGCCTACCGAGAAACAACTCCAGCTTAGTGGTCAGAGCGAGACTTGAACCCACGACCTCCGGATTTCAAGTCAGGTGCCCTAACCACTCAGCCACACTGCCTCCCCTACCAAGACTAGCATGGCATAAAATGCTCAGATTTAGCAGGGGATTAGAATGCTCACGGTCGAGGTTGTTGTGGTTTATACTAATTTTGATTTTAGTTTTAAATTATTTGTTTTGTTTTTGCTTGTGCTTTTTGTTTTGTTTTTTCATTCCTGATTATAACTTACTTATCAGAACACCGTGAACATCAGGCCCCAGTTGTTCGAAAGGTGGATAATGCTATCCACCGGATAAATCACTATCCAGTGGATAGCGCGGTTTGTTTTGTCCCTATCCGGCGGATAGCGTTATCTAGCCTTTGAACAACTTGGGCCAGAACTGTAATTGTGTAGCAAGGAAAAAGCTAATAACTGTATCAACCAAGGTGGGCTTCTTTATATAGCGGCAAGAGACTTGCAAGATTTGTAGTACTGGAAACTGGGGTGCTGTTCCACTCCAGAGTTCCTTGCAACACATTGAAATTCAAAGTGTAAGATGGTGTTGTACATTTTGTTTTCGTAAGGTTGTTCCGGGAGCTAAAATACCAGTTGACTGCAAAGTGCTTCAAGGAACATCCACTGCAGACGAATCCCTGATCACTGGAGAATCCATGCCTGTCATCAAGAAACCAGGAGACTCTGTGATTGGTGGAACCATCAATCAAAATGGATCCTTATTGATCGAGGCTACTCACGTGGGTCAGGACACAACACTGTCACAGATTGTGAAGTTAGTTGAGGAGGCTCAAACTTCCAAGGTAACAACAAGTTTAGTTTATTCTCTCACTTTGAAAAGTTACGTATAAAAACATTTATTAATTACAAAAATAAAATAGGAGAGCACTGGGTAAGCATGAAATTTGAAGTGTTGCAAAGAATCAAGTAGAAAATACAGGGTTGACCTAAAGGTACAGGTCTTTAACTTTGTTTCTGACCTGCTCACAGTCAAATAAGACTTACATTAGATAAACCTGAAGCAGTCCAAGTCTTTTTTTTTAACTCATGAATTGCAATACCAAGTTACAAGTTGTAGTGCGTGGTCAGATTATTTAATGTTATAGTTCATTGCAGCTACTGCACACCGTACATTTCTCAGTTTGCTCTAAAAAGTTGCTGGTAGGCCGCCCTTTTCTTTCTCCTGGGTGGAGAGTCACTGAGTGTTAAGTGCCTGGTCCAATAGAAACACACTGACCCTTTAATCCATTGCATTAGCCAAGTTCACAATGTGGAATATCTCATTAAGATCTCTCCTTTGATAATCTGTTTTTTTTTTGTTTTAAAAAAGAGAAATTGTTTATCTCTTGTAGGCACCAATCCAGAAGTTTGCAGACAAGCTGTCGGCATATTTTGTTCCCACTGTTGTTGTTATCTCAATCCTGACATGGGTCATCTGGCTTATTATTGGATTTGTGGACCTCACGCTGCTAAGGAAAACTTTCAATGTAAGTGATGTATTTAAAGTTCAGCTGGCTCTGTCTTGTCACATAGTCTCCTGCGTAGGCGCTCTTCGGGATTGTCACACAACCATTCCACCTGCAGGACCCGTGTGTGATTGCATGACAGCTCAAAGACCATCTGAGAAGAAAATTGCTCCTCACGCCGAGTAACGGTGTGAACCTTAGTTGACAAGAGGTCCACACATCTTGGAGGTTTCTGTAGCAAGAAGCCACCAGGCATGTTGTTCATCCCTGCGGATGGGATGCTAGCCTGTTGCAATTCATCTAAACCATTTAGCTAGAATTTAACGGCATCTCATCACCCAGATTTCAGGATCAATACCCTGTCAATTACTTGTAAGTCACTGCGGGCCCTCCAGTAGACTGAACACGCCCCTCTAAATTAACCAATCACTGCACGCGTAGTGACTGAGAGATTATTATTATTAACGCTTCTAATCACATTTGGTTCGATTAATACAAAATTTGCCGTGTATTTTTAGTCCAGCCCATCACAGTCAAAAGCTAATGTAGCTCACGTAGTTGCTTAATTCATAGGTCTAATCCTCGGTGTTTGTTTCTTCACAGGCCAGCAAGGATAACAAGACAGAGTTTGTATTCGCCTTCGCTTTTCAGATCAGTATAACAGTGCTAGCCATTGCATGCCCCTGTGCTCTCGGTCTGGCCACCCCAACAGCTGTCATGGTGGGCACAGGTATTGGAGCTCAGAATGGAATACTTATCAAGGGAGGGGAACCACTAGAGACTGCGCATAAGGTGAGACTGAAATTGTGAAATTTGGACTTCTTTCATAATAGTTACCTTTGTATTGCCTCCGTCTCAAAACGAGTCTTGGGCAAATTCATGGAGATTAAAATGTGTTCTGCCTGCAATTACAATCATTTTCATGCAAATAGAACCTATTTTCACATGAAGACTCATTTTGAATATCAATTTTAACATAGGCAAAGCGCAACTCAGTAATGGCATTTTCTACAGGCAACCGCCTATAGGCCGCTTAAGAGTTCATTGATTGCAAGTCACGCTTCTTTGTTTGCAGATCAAAATAAATAAGAAAAATAATCAAATATAACATTGTTAAACTCTTATTAACCGAGCAGGAGGTCTGTACGGGTCGAGGTCGTGAGTACGCACGAGTGAGGTCTGTACAGACGACCAAGGTCAAGATTCTCCCATACAGACCGACTAAGCTCAGTTAATAAGATGTTTATTATATGGCGCAAACAAGAACAATTTAATTCGTTTAATGTAACTGGTTTGTACTAACTGACATTTTGCTCAGTGGCGATGAGCTGAATTTAATTCTGCCAAAGTTTGCTCACAGTCCTCTTAACTTTTTCTTCTCATCAGGCTGTTTGGCAATGCCATAAATAAATGTTGTTAGATGAAAATAGTCGGTGATTTTGCATTTTAGTTTGCAACTTTTTCACTGCAAAACATTACCGGTCTAGATGCCGGTCTAGGTGGGAAAATCTAGACCGCTTTCAATATCGATTTTAGCCAATCAAATTCGTGAATTTGGTAGTTCCGAGTCCTTGTGAGACAGAGCCGTATAATAAAATAGAATATTAACTACCAGTGTTAATGGGAGGCTGACCAGTTGGCTATTTACACAACGCGGTCGAGGAGTCGAACTCGGGACTACCAAGAACAAATCCAGATAGCCGTAGGGCGGAGGATTTGAACCAGGAACCTCCAGATTTCAAATCCAACGTCCTAAACCTAAACCACTCGGCCACGCTCCCCCCATCAGCTCTGAATGTGTGTTCTAGTTCACTCATGCAGAGACGTGTCACATTTGCAGGTCAATGCTGTGGTGTTCGACAAGACAGGCACTCTGACACACGGTTCCCCTGAAGTGGTGAAGACTGCTCTGTTTGTTAAACCGGGCCAGTGTAGCTTAGAAACGCTGCTGGCAGTGACAGGCACTGCAGAAAACCACAGCGAACATCCCATCGGTCTGGCCATTACTAATTATGCTAAGCAGGTATGTTAATATTTCACTTCTTGTGAAAGCCACCTAGCGCATGATATCACGATGCGAGAAAAAATGCAACACCCTTCAGGAGCCAAGTGGCCCATCAGGCTGGTGCTTATCTCCGATTTCAGTAGCATGAAGTGACTGGCAGTATTTCTACTCTCCCCTGGATGGGATGCTAGTCCATGGCAGGCTTACCCCTTAGTTTTAAATTTGCCGATACCCATTTATACACCTGGGTGGAGAGAAGCACCATGAGAATTAAGTGTCTTGTCCAAGAGCAAAGCACAATGCCCTTGACTAGGGCTCGAACCCGGACCGCTCGATGCGGAATCGAGCGCACTAACCATGAGGTCATCGCGCCTCCACAAAAAGTTAAATTGAAAACTCCCTCTGTTTTGTCATGTTACTGATTGTAACGTCATGTAAGCTAAACAGTCATGTTCCATTCGTCAGCAACTTCAGACCGAGACTCTGGGCCAGTGTACTGATTTCAAAGCCGTGCCTGGGTACGGTTTGTTCTGCAAGGTCAGCGGTTTTGAGGAGATAATCAAACCCAAGACTGTCATGGACAAAAACAAGAAAAACCTGACTGTCAAGGTTGACGGGGTTGTGATGGATGAGAGCCAGGATATCGATCCGGCATCGGTGATCAGTGGAAGTGATAATGGTGAGATGTAACTGATGTGTATAACGTAAGAGTTAGCTTAGTTGGTTGGCGCCTGCTTTTCAGTGCGAATCCTGGCCCGATCACCAACATGGTCGCGTCTCATAGGGGACGATTAAGAACCCAACGTCGTTCGATAACTGTACAACGCGGAGTTCCCGGTGTTTTGGTCCTATCTGATCCCTACCTCAGTTCGGTCTCAGCTCGGTTTACCCAACTTTCAATGTAAGCACACGCTCTCTCTGTTACTGGTATCTTCTATCGTGTACACAAGCTGCTCATAAATGTAGAATCGTTCTGTCTTTCAACTTTGCATACAATTGTTGCGGTGTTTTTTTCAACTTTGCAGCGGAAGTTAGGGAAGAAAGCGTGACTCCTAGAGAACCAGTTGCTTGTCATGTGATCATTGGCAACCGAGATTGGATGCAGCAGAACGGCCTGGAGGTCACTGATGAGATGGAGGACGCCATGCAAGAGCATGAAGAAAAGGGACATACCGCTGTACTCGTCGGCATAGATGGTAAGAATCCTGCGGAGATGGTCTTGTCACGCAATCTTCAAGAATGATTTGTGTTACCAGCCATTATTCTTACAGTGTATGACTGAAAACTCCTCCCTGTCGTCTCAGATAATTGGATGAGCCCAGATTTTCGTAACCTTGACGCTAATCGCCAACCGTTCTCCCGTCCGGGTTAAGCCTGTGTAGTGCTGAATTTATTTCTTTTATTCTAAAAGTGAAGCCATGCCTGCTTTATTTTTTATCCCGTTAGGTCTCCTTGTAGCCATGATGGCTGTAGCCGACACGGTTAAACACGAGGCTCAGGCCACAGTAGCCACTCTGAAGAAAATGGGAATACGTGTTGTGTTGCTGACCGGCGATAACAAGAAGACAGCCTTTGCTATCGCCAAACAGGTTAGCTCTGGACCAGGTTGCCTGCTTTTTGTTGGCATGTACAATTGTGACATTCTCGGTTTCCCGGCTTGTCACGGCGAAAAAAAAAACGTGTACTGAATTGTGGAGGGGGTGAAGGAAAGCACTTTGCCCTCATTTAAGCTCAGTAGTAGCCTTTTTAAAAAGGATTGTTGTTAAGAAAATAATAGATAGAAAGTAACTGTACTACTCTTTATTTTGGTCGTTTTGTTTTGTTTTTCTGGTTTGAAAATATCTGATAGATCACCGGAACACCAGCTTCTTAAGCAGTTACAATTGATTATGCTGTACTTAAGTATCGTCAGATGTAGTTGTTTGGGTTGTCCAAGGGGTTAGGGGTTAGGGTTTAGGGGTAGAGTTAAGATTAGAATTTTTAGGGTTAGGTTAGGGCTGACATCTCTTGTTGCGTGACGAGTGAAATAAGACCACTTAACTGTGTTATAAGTTACCGCCGATGATCAACCTGTATCGTGTTTTTCCCTGTAGGTTGGAATACAGCAGGTGTTTGCCGAGGTTCTGCCCTCGCACAAAGTGGAAAAAGTTCGTTCCCTTCAAGAGAAAGGCCTCATTGTAGCCATGGTCGGAGATGGTGTCAATGACTCCCCTGCTCTGGCTCAGGCTCATGTCGGGATTGCCATCGGCACCGGGACAGATGTGGCTGTGGAGGCGGCTGATGTCGTTTTGATCAAGGTAACAATAATTGATCGAATTGGAATTTTCCCTTACAGTATCCTGCATGGTCACCCAATCAACTGATGAGCTTAAAGAGAATCATCCGCCAGGGAACATTGTCTTGATGTCGCAGGATATATTAACACAACTGGCAGTGAAACAATTGTACAGAATTAACTTGGAGATGACCTTGCGATTGAAAGATTTTAGAGTGCATCATACTATTTTCTTGCTAGACTATGCGGCATTTTAGTCGAACGGGAAAGCGCTGTGTTTTAGTCAAGCCATATAGTCGTACCTAAAAGGCGTGCGTCGGCAACTTTGACTAGGACAGTATTGTACAACGGGTCAGCGTTTTGTGTGAAATAGGATAGAAGAGAGAGGAGGGGAAAAAGAGGTCCTCAGTCCCCACACCATTCCTCCTCGTCCACTTCACTCTCAGCCAGTTCCTTCTCGGCCCTTCAAGCTGCGGTCAGACCCTTCCAGCCGGTCTGTTCACAGGCTACGTTTTGCGTAGTCTAGTTTGTAGTCATAATTTCAAACTAGCTTAGAAGTCTGTGGGAGACGCGTTAGACTACGGATTGAGCGGTCTGGGTTCGATTCCTGACCGGGGGGGGGGGGGGGAGGCACTGTGTTGTGTCCTTGGTCAAGACATTTAACCCTTTTCCCTCAGTGCCCCTTTCTACTCAGGAGGGTACCCTAAGACTTGTGGGTCACTGGGCTCGAGAATAATTACCACGTTTTTAAAGTCAGTCAAGTTGATCCAATGCTAAATCATCAAGAAGGCGGACGCATAGCAATGTCTGACATCTATTTGTTAGAGTCTAACATTTCTGTTATTCTCTGGTGTTTGTAGAGCGATCTAATGGATGTAGCCGTGGCCATCGACCTGTCCCGCGTGACAGTCCGACGAATTTACATCAACTTTATCTTTGCGCTCATCTACAACATGATCGGGATCCCGCTAGCTGCCGGAGCGTTTGAACCCCTGGGCGTGGTCATGAAGCCATGGATGGCGAGTATTGCAATGGCAGCTTCTTCTGTGTCTGTTGTTGCCTCGTCGCTTATGCTTAAAATGTAAGTGTTGGAGATCTTTAAGTTGTGATCTCCGCTATAAGTTTTCGAAATAGCTCATTTCCGGTTGTATCTGGAAGACAACCTGGGAATGGCTTTTTCCTTTAACACTATTAACTGACACAACTACTGCTACCTGATGTCAAGTCGAATTCTGATTGGTTCATCGTACCACTTGCCGCTTTAGTGATTGGCTTTGTGGTTTCATCGGTTTTCTTTCCTTGACACGTATTTTAAAAAAACTTTTTCTGTACTTGACTACTAGACCGCTTGCAGTGCGAGGAAGCGAAAAACGGCGCTCTGAACACCGATTGACTGACGGAATCGTTTCTTTTCGTTCTCTTAGGTACAAAAAACCAGAAGCAGAGGAAATGGAAATGGGCTCAAGAAATTTCTGGTCTGGTTACACCATGTTAAACACAGCCCCTGCTGACTCCATGGATAGCGAACCAGACGGTTTCTTGAACAGAATTTTCAGGAGACGCTCTCGCACCAGCTCTAATCCGGTGGAAGGAAAGAGAATACAGTTCATTTCTGACGAAGCGTAAAAAATCTACGACACCAAGTCGGGAAAGAAGTTACTGAAAACATTCGAATATGTTAGGAAGGGTAAACAAACACTCTAGAGGGGTTACCATTAGATATCACCATTTATGTAGAGGCTACGTAGGTAATGAAAATGCGTATCAAATATCTCTTGGATTTGGGATTAGTGTTAGTAGATTTCTGTTATTAACTTTGTGTAAAAAGGGGTTTTGATCAACATTTGTTACATTGGGGAGTTTTTTGATTTGGTCAGGTTTATTAACTGAGGGAGAAGTGATTATTACTTAGGGAAATGTAATCTCTTGAAATGAAATTTAAAACATGCGATTATAGACTAAATTGTAATATGAAAAAGAGTAGTCTAGATTAAGAGACTAAGCTTGATAACATCAAGCGATTTTGTGCAGAAATATTTTTGTAAAAATGTGAATTGGTTGTAGTGTAGCGAAATTGTGTGATTATCCAATGGCGAAGCCGACGTCAAATTAAGTGACTGTTTTCGCACGGTACCAATTAAGAATGGTTGCCGTAAGTAGTCAAACGTAGCCGAATAAACAATAATTATTAGAACACTATCTTGAATTTGGTTGTGATTAGAAATTGGACACGGATAAAGTGTTCAGCCATTACATCTTTGTTCCAGCCCATCCCCCTCCCCCTTAGGCCCTCCACGCTTTCTCTCTCACTTCCTTCCATACCCAGACTCCCAAAGGTTATATTGAATCCTTCCCCAAGTTCTCCTTGCTACCACATTCAAGATTGTCAACACACTAAAACTACAGGACTGTACATGAAAAAAAAAAAAGCCCTCCGGTCAGGTTGAGAGGTTAGTAGTTAGCAACCATTCCAGCCGCATATTTTAACGCAGTTGTTCTTTTTGCTTCCGTTGACGTTGAAATTTTGTCAGCTATTTGATAGTTATTATTTCATAAAAAAATATTGTTTCATCATAAAGAAAAAGAGGAAAAAGAAAGAAAAGAAATCACAGAGCAGTATCATTACGAAATACCTTTTAATAGGCAGGTAATGAAATGCATGCCATTGTAATAAGTATAAAATAAGATATTTTAATAAAAATGTAAACGAGAATTGATGGTGAATTCTTGGTGTCATTAGTACAGTTTACGATACGAACCTGGTGCTTATGAAAATATCACTTTTCATCCCGACAGTCTGTCATAGATCGTTTGAACTTTTAGCTTTTTAGCTTAAATTAGCCATTCATATGCACGCGACTATTTGCAGTGAAATTTAAGAATAATTTTTTTGGATAGTCAACATTTTATCTATTTTTTATTTACCACAAAACAAGAATATAACCTTAAGTGAAGAGGAGACCTTAACGAAACTGGAAAAGTTTGCAGTTGTTGTGTCGGGAAGATAGAGAAAAAAATGTGCCACCAGGTTTGTCTAGAGCTGTAGCTTTTTCTCTTTTGATAAATCTGAGAGTAGTCTAAAGCTCAGTTCAGACGTCGTGCTTCTGCCGTGCCGAACTAATTACAAAAGCACGGCAGAAGTACGGCGTGTGATCGAATCAAACTTTAATTTGAACTAAGTGTTCGGCAAGCTCTGTCGTGCTACAGTCTCTGGCACGGCAGTGATTTAAACGTTTGTTCTTCTGCCGCACTAAACAAATTTATATATTGTATTAATGTGTATTTGGTGAGATTGCCATTTCGAAGGGAGTTACCCCCCTGAGAATATACGTGGCATCAGTAAATAAATTTGGTGCGACGTCTGAATCTGAGTTGTATTTCTGTCGTGTTCAGTCGAACCTTTCTGCAATTACGTTGAGATGACATGACAGAAGTACGATAGGCTTGATTACCAGCCGCTGGAGGAAGGCGGCCGGACCCTAGAGAGGGGCGGAAATCGAGCGTAAAGCACGACTTCTAAACTAGGGCTAGCTAAGGTACATCACGACTTGACAAGGCGCAGATATTAGTCTTTACTAATTCAATCCCATTGGCAAATAACAAGGTACTGGCGTTCCAGATTCTGCTAAAGTTCCTTTAACTTATATGAAAAGAGAATAAATCACGTGATACTGAACGTACGTATTAATAATTCTAATTCATTGTACGCTCACAAAATCTCATTTTATTAAAAGTCGGCAATGAAAATTACATTATCGCTACATCACATGTAGTTATAGCGGGTTTTGTAATAATAATAATAAATGGTTAATGGTTAATGCTTATAAGGAATGAATGAACCCTTTTATTTAAGTGTCGATACTTAATTAAATGGCAGTAAACAAGAAAACACTAAATGTGGCACTATAAAATACAATGTAACCAAAAAACACTAAATCTACTAATGCTCTAATAAAATGCTTAAATTAGTTTACCCTGTGAGCTAGCAGATTCGCTTCGATCAGTTCCTATAAGTCGGGACTTATTATACAAGATAAAAACTTGAAAATACAGGATAAAAACACGAAAATACAAGATAAAAAGTCGAAAATGAGACAAAAAATCGAAAATACAAGGTAAAAACTCGAAAACACAAGATGAAAACTCGAAGAAGACACATCTCGGCTCCACTGCAAGATGACAAAGGCAGACTGTAAATTTGCTTATATATAAGCCAGCTTTGGAAGTTTTGAGTCAGCTTTAGAGGAGAAGTTGGATTTTGCGCATGCTTGTTTTTGCTGGTAGTAAAATCAAGGTGAATGAACTAACTGATGGGACTGTGGGGGACGACGGGTCCTGGGACGAGAAACTTGCAAAGCGGTCAGTTTATGTTTTAATTAGCAGCCTTTTCATGAGGATGCTTTGCAAAAGTTCAGGCGAATAGGTGTGCGAATGTGGTTCAAGGTCGACAAATACACCAATCACGTTTGATCTTTGATCTTTTCTTTTTTAAACCCCCTCACCCACCCCTCCCTTGTTAAGATCCTGAAATGTTCGAAATTCCTTTTGCTTTATAGATCTTGAGCTTCTTAAACCTGTTTATAAAACAAAGTCGACTGCTTGGTTAATCAAGGGCTGCGTTTCTTTGAAGAGTTGAGTTTTTCGCGACTATTCTCTAAGGCATCGAGGGCGCTTATGGCTTCACGCTCGCGGGCACGGACCTCCGCAATCATTTCATCGGCTGTCTGGGAGACTTCAAGTTTAGCGGCGGCGAAATTGGCTTTGATCTCGGCAGCTTGCTCCTCAAGCTGACGTATCATATCTAGATAAGCTTTTCTCTTTTCTTTCAGCAACTCGACTCCAGCCACGATTTTGGCTCTCTCCTTGTCAGCTACCTTTTCAAGCAAATCTACATGATGATTCTTGTGATTCATGTTTATGCAAATTCGACAAATACAACGTTTGCATTCAAGGCAGTAAAAATGCGCCACTTCTTCCTCGTGATTCCGCTCAGAGCAAAAGGAATTCCGCCTTATAAAAGCACTATAGTCTTCTTCTCCAAACTGTTTCAATGACGTGACTTGGTGTCCTTCGAACGCAACACTTCTGAGTCGCTCGTGTGCGTTTAAACAAACAGGGCACATAAATTTTACACAATCGAAACAATAGCTGATCTTAGCGCTCGTTTTCTTGCAATTGCCACAGACGACTTCACTTTCATCGCCGTTTTGTAGAACAGCGTAAAGATTCAACAAATTGTTGTGGAGACCGCTTGTCGGCAAATGATCAAAACGATTTGCTTCAGGGACGGCAATTTCGCATTCGCACTCGGGGCAGTGAAACTTTCCTTGTCTTTGGCTGGCTGCTGCGTGTTTCTCCAAGCATCCACAGCAGAACGTATGAAGACACTCTATGAGCTTCGGGTTGGTGAATGTGCCCTTACAAATCGGGCAAGTGGTGCGTTCTTTTAGGTCTGTCAAGAAAGGCGCCATCGAAAACTTGCAGATTATAAAACGATATTGAAAATCGACCAAGCACATCTGTTGTTGTGTCGTATTTGCGATTCCGAGAAATTATATCCTGAGCGATAAATCTTATGATAATGGACTTATTTTTAGCAACCAACCAGGCAATTCGACCCTGTGACCCCTAGGTAGGTGTGCATGTCATAGTATTTCGATTTTTTTTCCTTAATTATGCACAAAGCATCCATCAAACCTACGTTTTATAAGTCTCTGCTTTCATAAGATTCAGACCTAAAGTTACAAATGTATTTTCTCACGTCACGGAATGCACGGTTCTTTGTAGTGTTATTGGGATGTTCGGTATTCGCAGTTAGCGTTGCTTTCGTGATTTGATAGAGCGCGTGACTATTCGTGTTTTGTTTTGGTATATATAGGCATTCTTTGCGGTTCAAGGTCACTCGACGGCATCTCTCGTTATATTTCTGTCAATTTTCTTTTATTTTTGCTGTTAATTTAAACACACAACTGAATCAGTTTAATTATAAAAAGGTAGAGATATTTAGAAATCAATGTACTTTTTCAAGATGTTGTGATGTAATTTCTATGTGCGGTTATTTTGTAGTTAAATTGGTTATCCTGTAAATGGTTATACTTTTGACATTGCCCATGTAGTCTAGCTATTATTAAACGAGATGCCTTCTCCTGATTCTTGTCTGCGTCTGATGATATTTAGTATGAAAATGATTTGTTCAGAGTGATTAGAAAACAACTGAAGTTAAGGAGAACAGAGTTTCCGCGCTGATTTTAATCTTTTCTTTCTGAAAACAACATGCATTTAGGACTTTGATGCCTTAAAATTTTTAGAGAACATTTTAATAGGTCTATTATTTGGTCACGTGACTTGACGTTTCTATGGCAACCATATTTCAAACTGCTTTTGACCCAAATATTTGATGTTGTGGTAGTCCCTCTTTCGCTTAGTCGGTCGCGCGTGAAGACCTCGTTCCAACGACGAGGGAGGCAGAGGAGAGAAAGCCTGGGAACGAAAAGGGACTTACTGGGGTATGGCGAGCATGTGAGCAGTGCATTTATTTTTGCGAGCACGAGCAGTGATCAAATTTGTCTTGCCAGCAGCGAGCACTTTAGAAAACACAGATGGCGAGCAGTGAGCACTTTGTAACTTTTCCGCTAGCCGGAATCTCTCTTTGACTGAGGAAATGCGGGTTTTGTGCCGTAATCTGGCTCACACTTCCACATGATAGGACAATGGGCGCAATCATGGGTCAACCAATCCCAGCAGCTTACAGCCAATAATGACTTGTTTGATGCTAAATTGCGTCACATAGGAGATCTAAATCTTTCTAAGCCGACGTGTGAACACACCACGAGAAGAAGCTAAAAGCTGTACCAGACTTTGAAGTGTTGTGACATGGTTACATAGTTCTTAGGAAATGTAAACAACGCAGCATTTAATCTAACAAGCATTTCGAATTTCGGTTTCGATGATTTGCAAACTGGCCGTTTTGCCGCTGATCGATTGACTGAAAAAGATTCAACGCAATGAAGCTTCATTTGGAGGCCTCTAGGAGGATCTAACCAATTGAAGCCATATAGATCTGACAAGCTCTGAAGTTCGAATAATATCCCTCGTGTCTTCATGTCTCAAGATTCATGTCTCAAGATTACTTTCTACCTTTGCGAGTGCCAGTTTCACTGACACGTCAGCAAAACGAGTTAGCATGTTCCCAGAAACATTCATAGCGCGTGCATGTCTCTCCAATGTTTCCCAGTTTTGCCATACGGGCATCGAGCACAGTTTAACGAAAATCCGAGCATGCAAGAAGTTCAAAAATTTTGCGAGCACGAGCAAGCGAGCACTCGTCTAATTTTTGCGATCAATTCGAGCAAATGCCAAATTTTGCGAGCACTTTTAAATTGCACGTGACCTGGTGACTATTGGATACCCCTCATTCTACTGACTTGACAATTTTGTTTGTTTGCTTGTTTTTCAAAGGAAAGGAATCGATCCCGGGGAATCGATCTGGCTTTCTTTCTGGTTTAACTCGACGTAATTTACTGAAATACCTGTTGTTCCAAGAGGGGAGAGCTTTCAATAATAAAAGTTTGAGGGAGTCTGATCTATTTTTCACTGCTGTCGGAGGATCAGCTACAAAGTCGTACAATCAGGTCGCAAGGTAGTGTCCTTTTGGGAATTTTGGAAGTTGCTGGCACTCGTAAAATCTTATGGCCTTTTTGTGTTAGGTGGGGAGGGGTGGATGGAGGATTGCTACAAATTAGTAAGGAAACAATCAATGCTGGTAACATTTTCTCTGAGAAATAAATTTAACTTTGAGGAATGCAGAACTTGGGACATATTTTCCCCAACATTTCGGTTGGCAAACCAAGTAAACCAAGCTTTCTAAATCTACGACTCTTCCTTAGGAGTTTACTCCTGGTTCCCTCTCCGTCCTTAGTCGTTTAAACGTTGATCCCGTCCCGTATCGTCCCGTGAGAATGGCAGAGGAAGACTAGAACCAAGAATTATATAACATGCGTGCGCACACGTTTGTGAGAGTAACGCAAGGCGAAGTAAAGAGAAAAAATGGCGGCGGTAATTTGAAGGTCGTTTATTTACGATGTTTTAGCAACGAATTATTTCTTGAAAACGTGGCGATCGTCTAGTAATGAATCATTCTAACTCGGCGACAGGTTACAGACCTTCGAGGCCCATGTTATGTCGGTATTACAATGCGAATGGATACTGTTTTTATGGCGATCAATGCCAGTTTGTTCACGCGAAGCCTTCTTCCAACGACAGCCGAGCGGGTTAGTATTTACGGTATATAAACAACGATCGAAAATTATTGCATTTTTCTCTGTACACATATTAGTACCCAATTCTAATGCACGTATATTTTTACGTTAATTCGAAATGTTATTGGGTGAATTTTAAATCATTTTGGGTCAACCGTAGATTTCAAGTTTGGAGTTACTGTCATTTCAATAACAAAACCAATATTGGGTAGAGTTCGGTTTTGCAGATTCAAAACTGAAGAGAATTCGCTCCTTTCAAGATGTCTATTAAAAACCAATAAAACAGACAGACAGGCAGTCGTGAGATATTTAAACAAGAATTGTAATAACATACAGGTCTGCAAGGAATTTATCAACCGTTTATCACAGTATTTGCAGCTGGTTATTTAGGAAAAGAGCCAAAAATTCAAATGTTATTGGCTGACGAGAGACGTTCATAACGAGATGCTATATTTATATGATGCTGACTAGCCCAAGACAGTACATGTATGTACAACTGCAGTGTACTAATAATCTATTTTTTATGCGATACAGTCTGAAAATTTTGCAAAAAATTATCTCCAATTAAACGATGTACCAACACATTTTCGACATGATTACATATTAACTTTATTCATATTCTGTCGAGCAATTTTAAGCCTGTGTATGGATACCTGACGTTGTTGATTTTATTTGAGTTTTTTTTATCTGTTAATTTTATAACAAGATTGTCACTCGAACATATCAATAATTACATGTATGTTGTGTGATAACCTTATTGACAATAATAATTTCTGTATTTAATTTTTCTGGGTCTGGCATATGCAATACTGACAAAAATGGTCTATACTTTCGCTGAAAACAATAATTTGTAAACCATCGCTACACTGGATAAGATTGTTACTTGATCAATAGTATTCAAAATACCCTTACAGAGGCTTGGTGTTAATAGATTTTGAAAAAACATTGGGTGGTTGTGGTTGGATGCAATGAAAAACTCCATATGGGACTTGCATGTATGTTTAAGTCATAAAATTTTCAAGCATCCTGCAGTAAAGAGCTGTGATTTCAGTTATTTTGACAATACAACTAATATTTTAGATGAGAAAATTAAAATAAAATGTTTAACTCACAGAGACAGGACTTAAGGCAGTCCAGTAAAAGCCATCTGGTCCCACTCACATCAGCAATTTATTTAGCAATTTATAATTCTGGTATTCACCATCTGAAGACATTTTCACAACTTTCCGTTAAAATAAGTCTTAATATTTAATGGATTATATGTATGTTATAAACTTACAATGTATCTTATAATAATTATTATTTTTCTTTCTCATAGTTGGAGATAAGAGTTTCAATATTGGGGCTCCAAACAATGTGAACTCGTTTCACAGGAGCTCATCCACACCAGTGTTCCCCTCACCTGCCAATGGTCCACCTATCAATAATGGTCCTCATATCAATAATGGCCCACCTATCAATAATGGCCCTCTTGGGTCTAAAGGGCTAAGAGGTGGAGGCTTCAAGAGTAACACCACTGTTTCTGATAACTATGTCAGTAACATGGCACAGATATCAATATCCACAAATAAGGTATGTGCAGTGCGGCTCTGCGTTATGAAGAATAGTTGATCCTTCAGATCCGCTCATCCCCCCACCATCTCTCTTTATAAGTAGCCTTACTAACAATCCCTTCTTCCACTCCCTTGATTCTTTAAGTCTTTTAACTGAGTGAGGAACTGCTATTGTGTTATGTGATAATTTTAAGGTCGTTGAATTTGTTTTCCAATCATCCCAATCAGAAGGTTTTGACTAAATGGAAGTCTTACAGTATACCATGGCAGGATTTTCAATAAGAGCCAGACACTAGGCAAATTGACCGGCTGTGATGATGATTTTGCCTGCCTGGTTTGATTATCTAGAATAAAGTTTTTCTTATGAAGAAGTTCGTTTAAAAACTTTTGCCCGCTTGTGAAACCAGTTGCCCTCTTACTGAAAACGTTAATGAAACCCCTGCCATGTGATACTCAACATGATAACTAACTATTGGATGAACAAAAATCAGATATTTATTTCTACTGATTTTCAGTGTACATAGCATTTGGCAAGAACTCTTGTTAGGTATTAATTAAGTGAAAAGAAATTGTTGTTACTGCTTTGACTGACAAGTGAAGCACTTAATCACTAGTTTGATAAAGATTCATAAAATCCACTGGGTAGCAAATTCAAAATGCAACATTGCGTAATGTTTCAAACCTTAACTCTTTGTCAATGTAAAGTATTTGGCCTGAGTTTTCTTCAGATGTGTATTACTATGTTTAAGGATTCCTTTGTTTCTTTGTTTTACAGATGCCCCCAGGATCTCTTGGTGGACATCCATCCCCTCTCTCACCTTCAAAGAAGGCATTTGCGTCGTCTTTAGCTCCAGGTGGGCCCGTTTCTCCTCTTCATTCTCCTAACAAGCCATCTGTTGGATCTCCGAAACCACAACACAACCCAGTCACGTCACAAGCATTTGAATTTCTTCCATCAGCCACAGTGAGTGATTTATTTGTCTGAAGTGTTTTAAAAGTAATTTCAACTTTTCCTCAGAGGTTTCATTAATGGCCAGGCACCGGGTGAGGACAATTTTGTCTGCCTGGTTCAACCATCTGAAGGAAAGTCTTTAATCTTACAGTATAACGAAGTTCAGTTTAAAACATTTTGCCCTCCTCTGAAAACTTAATGAAAACCATTTTTCTTCGCAATTTATGTTTAATTTAATCATGTTGTACTATTTTTAAATGGGATTTCTGGTCAATTGATGCACAATTCAGAGCTATATAAAATTCATCCTGTCATTCAAAAATGTCTGCTTAGGTCTCTTAGCTTGAAGAAGCATTTTACATGATTTACAGGGCAGACTTACATGTAAGACAAGTCATACAATTACAGACTGAACTCATGTCTACTCCATGTTTTGTACTACCTTTACAAATGTTTACCTTCACCTGGAGTCTGTAAATACATGGATGCAACAATTGTTGCCCATGGAGTCGTGTATAATAAATTATACATACATGTACATGTATGTTGCCATTGCTGTAGTAGGTATGAGGCACTTGCATTTCATTTCTGTTGTTTCTTTATTGAAGGGAGAAAGTAAAACACTGCTTAATACCCAGGAAGAGAATTTAACCATCGACATTGACTCAATCATATTTTTTTCTGGCTAAAGCCCTGGGTGCATGCTCCTAATTACATCAGTTTCAGTGTTACGTGCATAGGCGGCATCTTTTGACATGCCATCTATTGACATGCTACATGCATGTTACTTTAACTGGCAATTTTTCCAGTTATTAGCAGAAAAAAGAACAAATAAATGATAATGGCTGACCTCAAAGAGGATTGTGGTTTTGCATGTTTCCCGATTTACGGGATAATTCAAACGATTTTAGTGTAGTTGATTGGTTCTCAATAGTGGCTTCCGGTAGAACTGGACTGTTTTTATATTTGCTAGCTGTTGGCTAGGTGTAAACATTCAAAACAGTTTTTTATTCCTCCCAGAATGACTTCTTGTTACTCCTAAC
The DNA here is from genome assembly GCA_964020085.1 of Micromussa lordhowensis. NCBI lineage: Eukaryota > Metazoa > Cnidaria > Anthozoa > Scleractinia > Lobophylliidae > Micromussa > Micromussa lordhowensis. The sequence goes on from OZ026603.1 coordinate 10,216,457, forward strand.
CTTAGTTTGATGTCAAATAAATCCATCTTTCAGCACTAAAATTCAAGTTTGACTGTGAAGAAGGTTCTTGTGTTTACACTTTTTTTGACGTACAGTGTAGGCCAGGTTACATATTGCATATCAAAAGATGGCATGTTGAAACATGTTGCCTAGGCATGCAATACTGAAAGCAGGTGTAAAAGGCATTTTGCTAGCTAGTTAAGCACAAGCAAGTGATGAAGTCTTCCTGAGCTTGTATTTATAAATGATTATTACATGTATGTCACCAATTATTCACATTGCCTGATATTTTCACATACTTCTCAGAATCAGACTCTGCCCCAGGCCCCAATGCACAGTCAAGCCCAGGTCCCTGCTCCTCAGCAGATGGAATCTATCGGTGGAACAACATACTTTTACACTCAACAAGCGCAACAACAGCCTGCTGTGGTGAGAATTTAATTAAGTTGAACAGATTGAAAACAAATTGATTTGGTGTCCGTTTTATCGACCTTTTATTGCTTCGCATCATATTATTTAGAAACTGTCACAGTACAATGATTTAATAAATAAGTATTTACTATTATCAGCAGAATCAATAGTTAGACCCTCTTTACACGTACACGAGTCAAGCAATGCAACGCCATGCCAAATAGAGGTTTAAGTTCTTGTTGTAACTGTACTGATTATGATGAATCAGAATGTTTTGTTGATCTTGGATACTTGCAATATGTTACAGAAAATACCCATACCCCTCCTGCAGAATGTTTTTTTTTTCAAATCCCCCACCCCTCCCAGGGCTAAAAAAACCCTTGAATTCTAGCTTCCCTTTAGGACGAGATTAGTATCTCAAATATTGCTTGCCCTATTGTTTGTTCTTTTAATGATTTAGTTGGCATACAACTTGCCTGATCCCTCTCCCATTAGGCAAGTGAGAATGAAAAGGTACTTGCTCAGAAGGAGAATCTACGTGTCCTGGACGGCACTTTTTCAGCCATGCCCTCCAGAAATTCTAGTTTAGCTTCATACTTTCCATTAAAATTGGCCTCAAAAATGTTTTGACTGTTAAGACCCCACCCCTGCAATATTTCCAATGACCTGAAATGGGGTGACAGAAGATATTCTGGTACCACTCAATGTATAAATGCCAACTGTCTTTTGACACTATTCGTTAGCTATATTTTCTTGTTTTATTTTTTGAGGGAATTTGTCAGATTAATTTCATATTATCTATAAATACCAGACTGAGGTTAAGGCTGTCATCAAGGGCCTTAAAGCTGGGTATGCTTGATGCGCCCTTACAGGTGAAGTTGCCTGTTGTTGATACATTCACCCATAAGGCAGCAAGACAATTCAGTTTTATCAATTGAGTTGATAATGTGAATTGGCCACCGTAAAGAGATTCGAAAGCTGATGTTTCATTAGCCCTTCATCAGAGCGAAATTGACAAAGGGCTAACGCTTGAAACCTCAGCTTTCAAATCTCTTCACAGTGGCCAAATCACATTGTCAACTCAGTTGATAAAACCAACCGACACAGCACCACAGTTTCTTTAGAAACTAATACCCCCTTTATTCATAAAGCTACAAGTTTGTTACAGGTGTGAAGATCTGGGCTACAGGTGAATCAAAACTTAATGACAGCCCTGAACATCACTTTCAATTTCATGCACTTATGTGTAATGATATATAAATTTATTTATTTTCAATAATTTTGTCTCTTTCAGCTGTTTCCTTCATACCAGGCATACATTTCAGAACCCTCTCACCTTGCTCATCTCCACAGCAGTCAAACACGTAACAATGCATTCTCTATGTCCACTCAGATTCGACAGGTATGAAGAGTGACTCATGGTGTGTTTTTAATAACATTTTTAATATATATTTTATAGGCGGATTCATGCTGACGTCATTGTTTACATTTTTGCTCATTTCCATACGGCTTTGCATACAGAAGGCAACATGTTAGATATGAATTGACTTCAGGCATCTAAAGAGCTAGTGAAACTTAGTACATGGTGAAATGTTTAGCTCTTTGGGTGTAATCTTCAGGGAGAAATTGTCTTTCACTCAACTTTGAGAGGTAAATGTGCTTTTTATTGTTCTTGCTCTTTCTTTTCCTAGGAGCTTATCCACCAACATACACTGAGTATGGCACAGCTGGACCCAGATAATCAAAGTAAGGGCTTAGACATTCTTAAAAATAGGTAGACTTGCCAGAAGTCTATGTTCACTTAGCCATCTCCCTCAGGCAAAGTGACAGGGCAATCTTTGCACAATGAAGTTGCAAGCACAAATGACAAAAGTGGTGAAAGGTCAACCTTTCCAACTTGGAAACCGACAGACTAGGGAATTATTATTGGAAAGGACTTTATGAAAGTCTAAAGGCCCGTTTACATAGGCGATTTTTGTCGCGGCAACTCAATGCAATTTTTGTGGTGCGAAAGTTGCAGCTTCAAAATGGCATGTGTAAACCAGGTGCGATTTTCAGTGCGATTTGTTGCTGCGATATCCCTGGGGTTTCGAACATGTTTGAAACTTGATGCAACTTCAGCACGACAAAAATTGCATTGAGTTGCCACGACAAAAATCGCCTGTGTAAACGGGCCTTAAAAAACAGACTGAAGGGCCTAAGAGGCAAACATTTCCCCCTGTTCCCCAAGTACGTTCTGTTGTAATAAACATAGTTAATGGTTTAACCCAGTGGGGGTCAGGGTACCCGGACGATCACAGTTTACTTACTGTTATAATAAAGTTTAATTTAATATAAAGGTACTGCTCTTTCCCCTTCCCCTCCCCTGTTACACACTGCTGCCCCCATATTCACTTGGCTCTTCTTCACTATTGTTTTGCAGCAGCTCTAATCTCTTGAGTTTCTTATTACATTACACTCTCAGAGTTTATCAGCATGACTGAAAGCAATCCAGGCAATTGACTATTCTCAAATCCTTAACATGAGTTATGAGAGTAGGCTTGGAGAGGACTGCTATCTTGTACATGTTCTGCAAATTAATGTTTAGGAGTTTATTTGTCTCACTTCCTTAGCTGTGCCACAAGAAGTAGATAGCTATCACAGCTTATGTCCGATAGAAGCACTGGACACTCCAACAGATCAGGTATTTGTAAACACTGCGGCGTAGACTCAAATCTCAAACTGCATGAAGGTGATAAGATTTCTAGTTCACTTTTTAGATTCACTTTACTTTTGGACTGTCCAGTTTATATTTTATATTAAGTCGCATACGAGCCACATGGCTTATCAGGCCGGAGCTTATCCCGGTTTCTGTAGTTGGTCAGTTTTTCATGCGTCTGTCCTGTTATTGATTATGAGTTTTCATGATAACATTGTCAAAGTAGAAATATTTACATGTACATTACAGTATTACAGTATAAAACTTTTAAATAAAGCCAAAGCTTTAAGTTTCCTTTATGGAGCGAACTTTAGTTGAGACACGCTTTGAGATCATAACGGCTTGATAGAATATGTGTTTAATTTTTTCTTGTTGGAGTATCTGTAAAACCTTGAGGGTTGCAGTAAAACTATCATTTTCACAGATGTTGTTGCAGTCTAATTAGTGTTTTGGTAGGCGTGAATTTATTTTAGCTATGTGTCCGCAAAGTGTCCAAAATTTGTCCGAAATGAAATAAAAAGTGTCCGAAAATTAAACGTCCGAAATTTTATCTACAAAACTTTTTGCAAGTTATGTATTTTCTTTTTTCGTATCCTTTTAGGCACAAAGGACATTCGGTTATATGACAACTTGTTACAAAGCCACAAATTCTAAAGATAGTCTTGTCTACGTGCTTCGAAGAATACACGGTAGGTGGACTGAGTCAGTGAAGAAGACGATCAGTCGGTTTGTTTTCTCACCCTTTTTATCTTGTGTTTCAGCTTTTCGACTTGTCAATGCCAAGTCCATGTTTCTTGTTGATCAGTGGAAAAAAATAAGCCACTCAAACCTCGTCAGTCTTAGAGAGGTTTTCACGACGAAATCATTTGGAGATAACTGTAAGTGATGTTCTTTTTCTCCCTTAAGGCGGGGGTAAACGTGAAAGCTGTTTTGAGGTTGCTTAACACGGCCTTTCTGCCAATATCTCAGTCACGTTTCAAGCGACACTAAATCTCTCTGCTTATCTCATTAACCACTGTTTGGCGGTTTTGTGTAAATTTTTGGGTGATTTTTGGGCATTTTGGGAAAGAGATATTTTTTTCTCAAAGGATAGGTTAAATTGAGGAAAATATGAAATGTTGAAGATTTGATGGATTTGGAAAATTGAAATTTGAAGTGAAGAATTAGTAGACGGATACCAAACAGTCCCCTAGCAACCTGGGGCTCTCTGTTGCGGGGGTCAACTGTCTGGTAGTGTTTCCAACCCATCTTAATCCTAACAATTTCCTTTTTTATATCACTTCAAATTTCACGCCTATTCATGTTTACCCCCGGCCTTAAAGGTATTTGCTTTTCTTGCCTAGAGAACAAGAATGTGAATTGTATTTTATTACAACCATGGCTTTACACCGACTCCAATTGAAAATTCGATGGAAAAAGAGCTAACTAACAATGTGCATGGAGGCTATCTCAAGCTCCGACCACACTATACCGGAGAAATTTGAAAACACAGCTTTATTTCTACGTTTAGTTACCGTCCACACTAATCCGTCACGTAAACGCAGCTTTATGAAAGCGTTCTTCAAACCGGAGGCATTTGAAAGTCCAAAATGACGGGTGATTGTTACGTTTCAAATTTCTCCGGCCTAGTGTGGACGGGCCTTCAAGCATAACTATATCCCTCGAATTTGATCAACGCTTTCTAATGTGAATGTACTCCGCCTTCTCCGTCCTACAGCACTCGTCTTTGTTTACGACTACCACCCTGGAGCAGAAACGCTTCTAATGAGGCATTTCTCGGGCCCTGATTCCACTCTCGCTGTAGGCCCCGATGGCTCGTTATTGTTTCCCTCGAATCCCCGCACCGGCGGAATCCCCAACAGACACAGACCCGGCGGGCACCGTAGTCCAATGCCCGAGAGATTGATCTGGAGTTACATTATCCAGCTGTCCTCAGCACTAAGGACGGTACACGCTTCTGGCTTGGCTTGTAGAGTTATCGATCCCTCCAAGATTTTATTAATTGGAAACTCAAGGTGAGCATTTGTTTGTAAACCTTTTTCACGAAGAAGACGAGTGGAGCCAAAGCCGGGATCACTGAGTCATGTTCTCAGGCAAGACACCTTACTCTCGCAATGTCTCTCTTCCTGTGGGGGGGGGGGGGGGTTTCCCCCAGACCCCTAGGGGGACACAGGGGTCATTCACCGCCTACTTGACAAGCCTTCCCAGCTACTACCAATCTTGAAGAAGTGGTTTAAGTTCCCGTCTGTCATCGAACAAAGCGTAATTTTCTAACGTTATTATATTTTTCAACTACAAATCGTATCTTGAGCTCTTCAAATTTTCATTTCTTACGTTATGAGGAGTGTTCCTGGTAGACAGAAATCGTTTCTGCCCATCATTTGGTTTCTCCTTTGACCTTGCTGTAAAGAGTGCTAGTTTACTCGTTTTCGTGCTCACGCAATGCGAGACTGATAATAACGAAATTTCTCCTTTCGGTTGGCTATGTTTTTAAACAGACAGGTGATAAGAATAAAGAAAATCGTCAGGTAAGGAACAGTCTCAAGTAATGGTACAATCATAGTACCATTAAAACCCTCAGGAGAAAACAATTCGATGAAAAGTGAAGCCTTGGAGCCAAGTCTGGCTCATAGCTGCCGGAGCTTATCCCGGTTTCTGTAGCATTAAGCGGCTAGAAGTATTTCTACTTCCCCTGGACAGGATGCTAGTCCATCGCAGGTCACTTCCCCGCAATTTTGTTAGGTTTCCCCAACAAATAGCAGGTACCCATTTATACACCTGGGTGGAGAGAGACACTGTGAGAGTAAAGTGTCTTGCCCAAGAACACAACACACTGTCCCCGGCCAGGGCTCGAACCCGGACCGCTCGCTCCGGAGTCGAGTGCACTAACCATGAGGCCACCGCGCCTCCCCAATTCGATGAAACCATCCCTCGAATTTGATCAGTTATCTCATGGGAATTGGGAACCCCAAAGTAATAGTTAAATTTGATTGAAAAACACCGAAGAGATAAGAAGTAACAAAAATGTGAGAAGTTTGTTTGAGGAAGATTGACACGGATTAACAACGACGAACTTAATGTCATGATTTTTTCTCCATGACACCTCACTGAAAATTATTTGTTTTGTGGTTTTATTCACAGGCTCAGAATAAACGGCTGTGGCATATTTGATGTTCTCAGTTTCGACGCCAGTAACAGTCCAAACGCTATGATTCCTCATTTTCAGGTAAATCCACTGGGCATTATGGTAGAAACTTCTAGCTTCGTTTAGGGGGCGAATTCTGTACTCTATGGGTTGCATCAGATAAAGTTTGTAATTATGTGTTTGTTTCAGTTTCTTGTTCGTGGAACTCTCTGATTGGTTCAAAAACCTTGTGTGACTTACGCTAGCCAATTAGAGGAAACATGGTGTCTTATCAGCCAATCAGAAGCAAATCTAAAACAATTGCGGCTTGGCTGACGCGCAAGTTTTCCCGCGGTTGGTGAAGATCACATGTTGTTGCCTCGAGTGTTTTGTTCTTTGACAACACTTAAAATTTCTCCTTTCGTTTGTTTGTGTTTTTTTACCGTTTTTCTTGTAGCAAGAGGATCTGACTTCCCTTGGTAAGCTGGTCCTTGCCTTGGCCTGTTATTCTCTCCAAGCAGTTCAGCGAGAACATATTCAGCAGTCATTGGAATACATGGCTATGAACTACTCTTCAGATCTTAAAAATCTTATCATGTAAGTTGTGTTTATAATTAGGTTTCTCTGAAACCTCAACTATCTTTGTTCAAAGTTTTATGCTTTGGAGCTCAGTTTGCTTTAGGCAGTCGACAGGTTTTCATCATTGAAACTTTATAGTGTTTCCGTGGCGGCCAAACATAAGAGGAGAACTCAATTTTCCATTTTCCAGAGGAGAGAAATGTTATTCTTTGAGAACACCAAATATGGCGGGCGTGACGTCATCATGTGAAAACGATCCATATAAACTGTAGCAAAGTGTCGTTTTAAAAGCCACAAGGCACCGAAAAGGTTTACCTTTTATCAGACGTCGACTATTTGCTCCAGCTTGAAAGGAAAAATACATTTACCGTGCTTTCTGTCATTGTAAACTCGTTTGTTTCCCTGTATAGGCTGGAGAAAGTTGAAAAGTTGAAAACGCCGCTTTATTTCTCCGTTTAGGCTTACCGTCCACACTAGTCCGGACCGAAACCCGAGCTCTTCGAAAACGCTCTTCAAACTGGAGGAATTTGAAAACGCCGGCTTTGCGTTTCAACTGTGAACGGAAAACGTTTTGAAAACGGAGCATTTCGAAAACGATGACGTTGGGATAGTCATTTGATTTCCCTGTCCGAGTTTTCCTCAAACACAAATCCAAAATGACCGATGATTGTTGCGTTTTTAAATTCTTCCGGCGTGGCGTGGACGGGAAACATTTGATGTGTTTTCAGAGTGAAACCTCCGTTTTCAAATTCCTCCGGGGTAGTGTTGACGGGTCTTGTCTTCCCAGCAGTCCTCTAACACTGCACGTAAAGAGCGGGAATGCCATCATGACAGTTTGAAAGGAAAAATAATTTTACTGTACTTTCTTTCACTGTAAACTGATGTGTATTTTTGTGTAGCTTTATGATCCGTGCATTATTTTTTAGCTATCTTCTTAGCAGTCCTCTCCCATCGCATATGAAGAGCGTGAATGACATCATGCCGATGATTGGCGCCAGATTCTACACGCAACTGGACGCTGCTCAAGTCAAGTGCGATGTTTTGGAGGGTGAATTGGCCAAGGTAACACTTATTACCCCGTAATTTCTGTCTCATAAAGCTCTCAGAAAGCATTTCGGCAATGTTCGGGTGGTCTTCGGCAGACTCCCGATGTCTTCGGACAATCTTCGGAATAGATTCACAGCTTTAGTTACCCTTATCAACTTAAAGCTGATAAGAAATCTATTAAGAAATCTTCGGAAACCGCGCGCGCTCTTCCGGCTTCAACGGACTAACTTGGGAACTTTATTTCTAGCAGACCAAGAAAATTGAGCATTTTTTAAGTGTTGTTCAAAATAAAAAAAATCCATGTAATAGCAATGTGTGATCTTTTATCAATTGTGAAAGGTGAAAGGTGAACTAATTTTAGCTTTTCTCCTCTTTGATTTAGGAAATGGAAAACGGCCGTCTTTTCAGAATCCTCTGCAAGATGGGAACAATCAACGAACGACCTGAGTAGCTAAGCTTTTTGTTCTACTATTTACTAAACAGCTTTATCACTTTTTTAGACGTGTTTACTGTTAGCTAAGTAAAGCTAGGTGATGGGCTTCTGACTCGTTCCCACTCCTTGGTAGGTTCAGCATGGATCCAAGTTGGTCGGAGACTGGTGACCGATATCTGTTGAAGTTGTTTAGAGACTATCTTTTCCATCAAGTGACGGAGAATGGGACACCATGGCTAGACCTAGCTCATATTGTTGCCTGCCTGAACAAGGTGAACCACACAGTTAATCAGTTTTAAAGTAATATATCAAACACGAAAGAACGAGTTTGATTACATGTCCAAACACCAAGGAGAGAGTTGAAAACACTACTCGTGGCGTAGTATTTGGAAATGCGGTCAAACACTGTCTTGAGTATTAGAATATCTTCTTAACTGAGACTAAAACTAAGGAGGAAACGGAGAAAGAAAATCGTAAAATCTATGCTAATTAAGACCAGATATCCAAACACCGTCACGGTCATGATTTCCTTTGTTTAAACTTAAAATATTATTAACGGTTGCAATTTGTCGTTTTATATTGTTACATGACCGTAAAAAAAGATTTGCAGAACAAATGGAATCAGCCGCCATTACTCATGAAAGTAAATAAGCAGTGAAAGAAACCGAATCATCAAGTTTGTTCTCTGGGAATCCGTTTTAATCTTTTCAGTCTTCTTTCAACATTGTCGCTTCCTCAAATCCCTTAATATGGTCTATTATCATTTATATGGTTCTAACTGTTTTGTCTGTGTCTTCGTGCAATCATGTTATAGACCCTTTGCATAAATGGCGCCTAATTTAAATAATAATACTTGATACATCCTTAGCCTCGTGCTCATGTTTTCAGACAAAGGACTTTTCACATGAATGTGAGGCTTAGGATGTATAAGTATTGTTATTCAAATTTAGGCGCCATTTATGCAAAGGGTCTATTGCTAGCTATTGTACAGTACTTCCGTGTGATTGTTCAAGATAGTGATAAGTATGTTTGTGAAACCCTAGTGCGTGATAATTCAAATAAAACCTATTGAGTAGAAGTTTTGTGCGTTACTGTCACTGTTAAATATGCAGTACTGGATGATTCCATCTCCGTTGTCTATTTTGCAAAGTGAAATTTGAGACCAGTTTTCAAACCAGTTTCTATGACGTGAAAAGAGCACTAACGTAACTATAGATAATAATTCATTAAGTTTAAACAAAGGAAATCATGACCGTGACAGTGTTTGGATCTCTGATCTTAATTGTCATAGATTTTTTTTCCGTAATTGTTTTCAGCCGAAAGCAATTACGGGGAATCGAATTGTAAATGGTAAGCGCCATCTTGCTCGGTTCGTTTGCGGATTTTCGAAAAACCCTTACCATTATTCAACGGTTATTCCAATCGGTGTACTCTGACAGATGGTAAGCGCCCACTGTGACCGCTAAGGACTTATTATAGTCATTGATTATAATGTACTGTTTTCTTTGTGTTTCACTTTCTAGCTGGAAGTGGGCACGTCCGAGAAGGTGTGTCTCGTGTCCCGAGATGAACAGTCTGTGTTAGTGGTGTCGTATCGCGATTTGAAGAACTGCTTCGAAGGCGCCTTCAGTGAAATTCTGTCTGCCTCTCTGACGTAAAAACAGCACTAACGTAACTATAGATAATAACGATTCTAGCATGCACAAAACAACAAAGTTCGCCGAAAAATAGCCAGCGTGTTCCACGCGAGAATCCTCGCGTGAAGGGCTCGCGCCAAGCGTGAACTTGTCAGGAGTAAAATGTAGTCTTTCATGCGTATTAAGGTAAAGCGGGCTATTTTTCAGGCGGAAATACAGACTCACAGTAATACTGCATGAATGGTTTAATCTCCTGTAGACATGGTTCTTTTGCTAATGATCCCTGATTTCGCGCGGGTCTCTAAACCAAGAGGCCAGTGGAAACTGTCTTTCGCATTTACACCCATCACCCACCCCGTTGGTCACCTCTTGTACTCGAACCAGTACTCCTCTTTCTCTGCGAATGACTCGTCCCCAGTCCCTCAGCGATCCTCATGAGGAAATTGACTACCATGAATCCCTGCAGGAGTATCTCAGAGAGAATACGATATATTAAAATTCAGCCTAAAACAATAGACCTCAGTACAAGTCTCTGGGGAATAACTACAGAGTTTGTGGGGTTCATTCCGCAGAGCCTCGTGCTGAGGTCTATTCTGTTAGACTGAATTTTAATATATCGAAATTGGTTTGTTGGCCATTTTCTCCTAAGAGAGGAGTGCTGATGAATTCAGCTCCTACAACAGGTTCAAACGTAGTCATCCTTAGGAAATATCTGCGCAGCACCTATTCATGTAAGCTGAGCTTAGGTAAGCATTACGTTTTGCCTTAGGAGTATTATAATGTTTGCCTTTTTCCGAGGCAAGCCTACCGGTCGTCAGGGTGCATTAGCAAAACTATCATTATTTCAGTTTACTTTCATCGTAGAAGACATTTTTACAACAAGCTAGGTCTTTGTTATATCCGTTGATCCACAGCACGGAATTCTTCGTGGTCTCAAAAATGAATTTTAAACATTTATGTTTTCCAGGGAAATATATTCATAAAACAAACGTGTTTCTAAAGTACTGCTGCCACTCGAACATAAATCAAACTCACGCAGTTTCTGAATTCTCAAAAGGTATCACCATCTTAGTTCTCTTCATAATGTCAAAGCATGTTATCATGGGCGACAAATTACTCCTTAATGATTTTGGCGCGAAATTTCGGCGTTAATTTGTAATTTCACGTGTAAAATTGCCATGGCAACGTTTGCGCGAAATTACTCGATACATGAAGTAATCTGAAAACCCACGATTATAACCGTAATTTCTCGTCCATGATATTAAAAGGTAATCAAATAGTATACTCGTGAAATTAGGAAATAATTTCACTTGCATTTTGTCCGAATTCTAATAATTTCCATCGCCTAAAGGTTCGAGAAATTATTGGAATTTGGACAAAACGCGCGTGATATTGTTTCCCAATTTCACTGGTCACCATTTGATTATCGAACTGATGCGGCATACGAGTCAAAGAAACCGCTACTTAAAGAAATGTATGGAGAAAAATAGTCAAGATAAATTGTATATCGACGATTGGGATCAAATCAGCGTATAATATTAATTAATAACAAGAACTTCATTTATCAAATCCAGCAACGTTATAAATACATTTTGGATGTAAGAGAGCAGCACAGTTGAGGGTGACGGAATATAACAGAGCTTTTTGACGGACGTTGAACAATATTCCTCGGCAAAAATGGTAGAATCAAAGTGCTACTGGCTAGGAGTGACAAATCATGTTCATGTATACAGCATGTTTACTCAAACAAACGCGCTAACAGCAACCACAACAACAAACTGAAGAACCTATTGCGTACTTGTCACGCAACTGCGTTCGTTGGGATCGAAAGATTGCGTGACAGGTTAGCCGGACGCTAAACCAATTTCGATATATTAAAATTCAGCCTAAAACCTCAGTACGAGGCTCTGGGGAATAACTACAGAGTTTGTGGGGTTTATTTCCCAGAGCCTCGTGCTGAGGTCTATTGTGTTAGACTGAATTTTAATATATCGAAATTGGTCTATTTAAAACGGTACACGTTTGTTGTATGTGACTGTGGTCACGCGGTGCTTACGTCACGCAAAAATTGCATGTAATTTTCATCATTATATGAAGCTAAGATTATCTAGGGGTTGTAAAGTATGTTTCAAAATCTTGCGTCTCTTTTTCGTGCTGTGAACTACAGTCGTAAACAATTTTTAGGTCTGATTTCAACGCAGCAAAGTTGTATCGTCCTTATCGGCACTTTCAAGCTCATTTGGTGTGTAAATAGACAGGGTTTTTTAACTTCCAGTTTATTCAAACTAAAGATATTAACAAGAAGTTCCGATACACAAAGGGGGGGGGGGGGGCGGTTGTCCTGGGCTGACTGTTCTTGCGTTCACTAGGAAATCAGCCATTAAAGTGTGAACAGTTGGCAAACAATCTGCGCTTTTCTTTGTTCGTCAGAACTAGAACGAGTGATAATGTTCAATGAAGACGGTGGTGTATATTGATTTTATGAAGTTCTCCGCAATGTGCCATGGCTACGAGAACACAAATTTACATTTTGTTCGCGAAACATGCGAGAAGAGTCGCCCTTTTATTATTGGAACTTCTTGTCTCAATATATGTTATGCAAGATCGTGTCCGCGGAGTGGTGTTCCAAAGATCAGATATGATCATTGGGCCATTTATGAAGCAAACGCGTTAAGGTCTATTATGACTGTTTCTGATTGGCCAAATTGAAGGCTTTGCGTCAAAGGAAACAGTTAACCATTAAGGCTGGTTTTCACTAGCGCATAAGCATAAGCACAAGCATAACATAAGCATAAGCAAGTGAGAACACCCGAGACATAGGCATAAGCATAAACAGAAACATAAGAAGAACGAACCCACTTATTTGTCTGATGCTGTTGTCACTTGCGCATAAGCATAGGCATAAGCATAACATAAGCATAAGCAAGTAAGAACACCCGAGACATAGGCATAAGCATAAACAGAAACATAAGAAGAACGAACCCACTTATTTGTCTGATGCTGTTGTCACTTGCGCATAAGCATAACATAAGCATAACATAAGCATAAGCAAGTAAGAACACCCGAGACATAGGCATAAGCATAAACAGAAACATAAGAAGAACGAACCCACTTATTTGTCTGATGCTGTTGTCACTTGCGCATAAGCATAGGCATAAGCCCATAAGCATAAGCATAAGAAAAACAAACATGTTCGTTTTTCTTATGCTTATGCACTTATACTTATGCTTATGCGCAAGTGAGAACAGCAAGTGGGTTCGTTCTTCTTATGTTTCTGTTTATGCTTATGCTTGTTTGCTTATGCTTATGCTTGTGCGCTAGTGAAAACCAGCCTTTAAGGAGCTGTGCGCAGAAACGAAATGGCAACCAGGTACCCGGATGAACTGTTCCAAGGGTCACGTGTCATTTCACATAGAAACCGCTGACAAATGCGTCTTGTTCAAAGTGGGCTCTTTTGTTTCTTTTCAATTAACAAGTTGCAAACATTGCTGTTCTCTTCAGCGTTGTAAAGTTTCCTTGTAAATAACTCTTTCAGAGGCCAGCAAATTCTGAGAGTTGCATTCTTGGTATTTCTTTCAGGCGTTTTCTCGTTAAAGTAAAAAAAAAGACATAATATGTATAATGTATAGAAGGCTATCTTGTAGATACTGTGGAATTGTACAGCGACGTTTTCCAATACACTAAACGTATTTTTCAATATTTATAGTTAAAGGAAGATTAGCTAAGGTTTTTAATGAATTATTTTCAAAGTCAAATATTTAGCTCCTTTTCTAAAGGACTTCAAAAGAAATTCGATATTTATGCTATCGAGTTTGCACCAGTCAGACTGATATACCTTCTATCGAGAATTCTAGATACGAGGCAAAGTAAGATTTATTCCAGATATTATTATAAAAGTGAAAAGTCTTCAATAAACAATTGTTTGAATGTTAGAAAAGTAGTTGCAATTTATTTATTTATTTATTTAATTACTTAGGCCCCGTTCACATTATGCCGGAGCCATTTGAAAACGGAGGTTTCATTCTGAAGACACATTAAATGTTTTCCGTCCACTCTACGCCGCCGGAGAAATTTTAGTAAAAAACTCGGGCAAGGTGATAACGTGGTTATCGTAACCTCTTCGCTATCGAAGAGCTCCGTTGTCAAAATGTCTTCCGTCTGCACTAAACCGCAAAGCTGGCGTTTTCAAATTCCTCCGGGTTGAAAAGCGTTTTCGACAAGTTCCGTTTCCTTGACGGATCAGTGTGGACGATAGGCCTAACCTCCTCCTAATTCCTCCGGCGAAGTGTGGTCGGCGCCGTAAATTATTTATAAAATATAGATTAAGCCAAGCCTAAAACTACCAAAAAAAGCTACGAGCTTAATGTCCCCACGATAGGCAAAAAACATATTTACGAAAGAAAAACACATGAAACCAAAATGGCCGACGGCGCCTATCAGCGTGGCGAAATGTCGATCTCACAAAGAAGTGGCGTGATTTCCCCTGTTGCCAAAAAAGAACAAAGACACTCTTCTCCTTTTAAGGGTTCAAACATTGATAATTTCTATTGTTTCGAGGAACAGATTCCATGCGTGGAAGAAGCCTCTGCTGGTGGAGGTTCAACTTGCGAAATCGCGCAAGGCACGGTATACTCGTACTGATAAAGAGAAAATGTCGGAGACTTTGAAGAACAGCAAAAGTACAAGACGATTGTCAACGCGTTAAGTAAGTGTTCGGCTATACACCCCAAGAATGATATGAGTGGAATTATCGCCAGCTTCAGTGTGAGGAAAGAGTGCGTAACAAGCCTACCTAAATCTAACCTTGGAAGCTTACAAAAGAAAACTCTTATTAAAAAAACAACGCTTAAGATTCAGTTTATATGTAATTTCCAAGTCATTCAATCAAAATCCCTCTAACACAAGGTCGCAAGGTGCAGTATGAGTCCCATCCTCAGATCCGAGTCCACGCAGTGATCTGTAGTCCAGTCTTTACGGATTTTCCCCAATGGTTTCAAATTCTGACTCGATGATCTCTTGGTTACTTGGCGCCGCATGTCGCCTGCAGCGACAGCGGTCCCAGCAGCAGGAGAACACGAGTTTCATCAGGATGAATATTACAGGAGTCAATCCAGCAGCAATGTGATATACGTCATCTGAAAGCGAGGCGCTTGGGCACACCGTGACTGCAATGTACACCAGGAAGGTCATCAGTGGAATTATCGCAAGCTTCAACGCGAGGTACGAGTGTGTTCGAGACGCCATGCGAGGATCCGCGCGCGAATCTAGGTAATTGGGACCGTTGAAAAGCGCGATTACAAACACTACTCCTTGGGTAATACTGGCCATGAAGACGATTATGGCTCCCACTTGGACCGCAAGACGGCTGTCTGGTTTGCCATGTCCAGCGTAAAGGTTCAGCGTGACGCTGATCAAGGGTGAGAGGCCCACAAAAGCTAAGGAGATGTTGTTAAAGACCAGCATGACTTGATTCAGCTTCTCGATGTAGTGGAATAGGGAGTGGTGCGTGAACCACAAAAGCGCAACCATCACGAACGTAGCGCCGTAAGTGAAAATTTCAGACTGCATGTGCAGCAATGTTTCCTGAATACCGTTGCGATCGACTTCCGCTTTCGATGGAAAATCTTCCGCTGTAATATCCAGGATTAACAATGTAGAAACAATCGCGAAAAGCCCATCGCTGAAAAACTCCACTCTTTCCTTGTCGATGAAATTTCCAAACATGCGATCGAACTCCGATTCGGTTAGGTAAACGCGCGTCAACTTGCGATAAATGACTCCCACAAGACGATTGATGCACGGGGAAATCACTACAATTGCTACCACCACCAGAGCGAGTTGGACCTTCGCCAAGCTAAGAGCGCCCGCTAAAAGATACAGAATTGGATTGACGGCCTTTTTCACCAGCATGAGCTTCATTCTCTGTTTTACTTCCTGTTGGTAGAGATTCTCAAAGTCACGGTCTAGCAGATGCGGTTGATGAAAGGCGTACACTATCATGACGACCTCCAAGATTTCGAGAATTAGTAGATTTCCACAGATCAGCATCATGGGCAGATACTTCTTTGTGAACATTCCCTCGAGAGCGCACGTGAAAGGGAGGAACGATGTGAACAGCAAAGACCCGAGATTGAACCAGACGAGAACATCGTCAACTCGGGACAAGATTCGAAAGCGAAGAACATGCGATTCCCACACGGCGCAAATCACGAGAAATCCGACCAGATACATGAGTAACTGGGGCCATTTGTCGCTGAGTTGATCTTCTAGACTGCTGCTTTCCACAGCTGTCTCCTCCAGTTTCCGTATTGGCAGAACTAAAATTGTTGCCACTATGGCGAACACGGCGTCGTTGAAACATTGCAAACGGTTCAGATGAAACAGATCTACTTCTTGTGACATGGCGCTTGTTGTCAGTCGAGTAGGAAAACTGAAAACTATGGGTTCCGCTTTTCAACTTCCGCCTTTCCAGGAAATGTCGTGACATGATCCTCGATTGCATCACGCAATCATACGACCCTGTCACAGGTTTTTTTTACATGTTTAATACAATATGTATGTAATTTGAATATTGGACCCGCTAGTCGTTTCAAGAATGCAATAATGAATTGATTATTGTAACATTGAACCCGGTACTCGCATCCTAAGAATACGGCTAACGAGTTTCATGTTTCAAAAGAATTAATTTAACATTGATTTTTGAAATGACTAGCGAGTTCAATATTCAAATAATCGATTCATTAATGTAATCTTGCGGGGTACGCTTCACTTGGTTTGACTGTAATTTATGAAAACAGTGTTAAGAAATCGCGTCCGACACAAGCGTTTTTCTCTCGCCAGAGACTCTCTAAAACAGACGATATAATCAAAGGCTCTCTGAGCAGCTCATGGATGAATAGCCCAATGCCAAGTTTACTTTTGCCACTGTGGCAAAACGAGTCTTTGAGCGAAACTATTGGTATGAAAATATATGTCACCTGCAGACTGCAGACTTTTTAACTAAAATATTGTATTCCATTTCCATTACCAATAGCTAACCGTAAACAGGCTAACCTGAGTGCTATTCAGGCTAACCTGAGTGCTATTCAGGCTAACCAGAGTGCTATTTAGACCTAAATGTAGTCTGTAGTCTGCAGACTGCAGTCTGCAGTCTGTAAGTGTCGCACACCGCGGTCATTCGCATGAAAATCAAGTGATTTTCATGGGAAACGTTTGGCACAAGCACTCGTTCTGCAAATAGAAACTCAGACGGTGGAAGTCAAAGTCTACATTTGTGCCAAACGGCCCATCAGGCCAGCACTGATAAAAAATAATCTAACAAAAAAACAATTTACCATCTTCTCGTGGCTGTTTACTTACACGTGGCTGTTTACTTACACTGTCTGCGAAACGTGACTCTCTTGCCCCTCAGCAAAAATACAAAAAGAGTATCTGACTAGTAATAACAACAGGTTAGGAAGTGCGGGCGAGGGCTATGCATGATTTGTTTCACTGAGGTTAACGAATTCATTGTAAAACAGTGGCGTTGTGTTCTTTTTCCATTTTGGGCATTTATATTTGTAGGGCAATAAAGGGTTGCATAGTGTGGGTGATTGTTTTCCCTAAAACGAGACAAAGAGACCTAAGAGTGGTTTTACTGACCTTGTGAAACAGTAACACCAGTTTGATTATACACTAGTTCTATTTTGTGTTGGGTTTGACAAAATGGTTATTTTTTCACGTTGTAAATAAAAACACTGTTGATTATAAAATGGACATATTGATTTAGTCAAGGTCATTTGATGTAACCCGACAACAACAGACACGGACAGGAAACGTTCCGATCACAAGTTCACACGCTCGATTTTGATTGGACGGCGCGCCAGCTATGCATGAGCTGCACGTGATTCTTCGACGAAATAGACGTCGTCCACGTGATAAAATTGTGTTGTGTGCATTCCAATTTATGGACCGCCACTTCTGCATGAACTGCACGTGATTCTTGACATTCTTAGCTTCAAGAAGGCGAAATTTACATATTATTTGACCCTTCAACTACATTAAAGATCATTGACTATGGAAGGTGAAACAGCTATGCTTTGGTGAGAATTGTCTTCTGCTTGGTGTTGGTTTCTAGCGGTCAGAACGCCTGTGCTCAAATTACTGCTGCTTCGTGTTTGTCTCGCGTGGTCAAAGCGCCTGTGCTAAAATTACGTCCTTTCATTTCATTGGTTCTTAGTGTCCCTAAGGACAAATATTTGGAAGGACGACTTTTTTTGCTAAATTCGAGTCACTGCAAGGCTATACTAGTAATAACCATAGGTTAGGAAGTGCGGGCGAGGGCTATGCATGATTTGTTTCACTGAGGTTAACGAATTCATTGTAAAACAGTGGCGTTGTGTTCTTTTCCATTTTGGGCATTTATATTTGCAGGGCAATAAAGGGTTGCATAGTGTGGGTGATTGTTTTCCCTAAAACGAGACAAAGAGACCTAAGAGTGGTTTTACTGACCTTGTGAAACAGTAACACCAGTTTGATTATACACTAGTTCTATTTTGTGTTGGGTTTGACAAAATGGTTATTTTTTCACGTTGTACTGAAATAAAAACACTGTTGATTATAAAATGGACATATTGATTTAGTCAAGGTCATTTGATGTAACCCGACAACAACAGACACGGACAGGAAACGTTCCGATCACAATCTCACACGCTCGATTTTGATTGGACGGCGCGCCAGCTATGCATGAGCTGCACGTGATTCTTCGACGAAATAGACGTCGTCCACGTGATAAAATTGTGTTGTGTGCATTCCAATTTATGGACCGCCACTTCTGCATGAACTGCACGTGATTCTTGACATTCTTAGCTTCAAGAAGGCGAAATTTACATATTATTTGACCCTTCAACTACATTAAAGATCATTGACTATGGAAGGTGAAACAGCTATGCTTTGGTAAGAATTGTCTTCTGCTTGGTGTTGGTTTCTAGCGGTCAGAACGCCTGTGCTCAAATTACTGCTGCTTCGTGTTTGTCTCGCGTGGTCAAAGCGCCTGTGCTAAAATTACGTCCTTTCATTTCATTGGTTCTTAGTGTCCCTAAGGACAAATATTTGGAAGGACGACTTTTTTTGCTAAATTCGAGTCACTGCAAGGCTATATAACTGCCGCGCATGCGTTTGAAACCAATGTTGAGATTAGGATTGCGGGCTCCGCTGGTCGCCCGCAATAACTGCCGCGCATGCGTTTGAAACCAATGTTGAGATTAGGATTGCGGGCTCCGCTGGTCGCCCGCAATTTACATTCTTTGCATAGCGTGAGTTTAGCGTGACTTGTAATCGGAGAATTTTGTTTACGTCTAATGAAAAAAAACCTTGACCTTTCAATATAAATTTACACATGGTTTTTGACGAGCGCTATGCTTCTTGTCTTTCCATGTCCATTTGTTACAGCTACTGCTGCTTAGCTTGACAAATTTCAATTTTACAACTCCACGAGTTGAGCCAAAAACCATCTTCGTGCCGCGTTAGCTGCCATATGTACGAACTCCATGTTGTCGGACAAAAAATTCGTCTTTCTAGTACCCCGCTAAAACCTGCTGAAGCTACACCACGAGTGCCTAGGAAAAGAAACACTAAGCAGGGGAGGGTTGGGAGAAACGATTTAATCCGGTTTAATGAATAAATTAATCAGAATCGAGTGAGTGAGTGAGTGAGTGAGTAAACAGTAAACAGTAAATAGTAAATCTTTATTGCGCCTTACTCTCCAAAGGGAGGTATCGGTCTTGTTACAATAAAGGTGATGATATCTACTAAAATAGCTAATTAACTAAAAGATCATACAATTACTTCTAATACAATTGGTATAAAACTATTATATTTAATTATTTTGCATTTAGGATGTCTTTTCTCTTCTGAAACATTAAATATGTGTACTTACCTACTATCTTTGAAGTGGTTTCGTTTTCTAGGGTAAGTAAATAACGTATCTTACCCTCATCATTAAGGCTTTTAAAAACAACATCGTGTGTTGAAAGGAGAGAATGGAGCTCATTTCTAATGTTATCATACCCTGGGCAATACATCAAGAAGTGTCGCTCATCTTCTATATAGCCTCTATTGCAGACTAGACACGTCCTTCCAGCTACTGGGATTGGTGCACCTCTGTTTTCGTATTTCCCAGTCTGTATTCGCAAGCTATGAACCCCCAGACTCAATTTTGTCATACATATTCTATGTGCTGGGTTTCTGATAGTTTTGAGATAGTCTTCCAATTGGTAGTCGAATTTGACTTCTTTATGTGTAAATTTCTCTCTGGAGCCTTCGGAAGTGTTGTTGCGAGCCTTCAGCCATTTTCGAATGTAGTCCTTTTTAAGCTGTTTCTTTATGGAGGAGCGAGCATTCTTGATGAGTTGTTGGCTTAATGTATTGCTTGTAGAGTGCATTCGTATAGTTTCGTCATTATTTGGCTGTGACTTTTTGAGTGATTAAATGCTTCCTTTAACAGAGGATTGACTGTTTTATGCTGCAATCTAAGGCACGGGTCGCACTTGAGAAATCTTTGCCAGAATTAGTTTACTTTGCGGTGGAGATCTGTCATCGCAGGCCTTTTCCGGTTCGCAAAAACTTTGAAAATCGGCAAAAACATCAAAGACGCCGTAGTGCTTGGGTGGGGCAGGAAGATTTCGGAAAAATCGGGCTTAACAATAGCCGTCACAGCAGTAACTGTCATCGCTTGTCAGTAAACAGCAAGCGGATCATGCAATAAAATTACAGCGCGCGAAATCCGCTTCAGTTCGCGCTCTACGGACGTGGATTTTATTATTACAATTCATCACATTTCCCCGCTTATTTCGGTGGCAACGCCGCAGAGTATTCGCGATATATGTACTCCCAAGGCCAAGGTTGTGGTCCTGAAGAGGCAACTATTGGAACTATTGCGAGCCCTTCGCAGAATTCTGCCCCGAATTCCGCTTCATCGTCGTCTCCGGAGCTCGTCGAACTCAGTGGACCAAGTTCTTTGTCTTCTTCTGCTGCGGAGGACAGACGAGCTTACGCTCGCTGGTCAAACGATGAAGAAAAAATGTTGCTGAGGTTATGGGCCGAAAATTTTGACCGCCTTGAGAGCAGGGAAGCCCGAAAAGCGTGGGATGATATTGCGAAGAAAATGAACGACCAGGCATATGGTGCTCGAAGTAATCTTCGCTGACGTCGATTTCTCGCTCTCATCATAGCGGCAGTCAAAACAGTTAAACATTCGGTAGCCCATCTTTCATACATCATACGAAAGACAAAACAGTGTGCGTGATTTAACTGAATATAAAGAAGAAGTATCACCGTCATCGTTATCAACAGTGCTTCAACGGGACGCATTTTAACGTTTGTTTTTCTTTTTCAGCTCATTGCTCTCTCCCGATAACACATGGATAAAAACGTGTATCTGGTTTATCAAA
Organism: Micromussa lordhowensis; assembly: GCA_964020085.1. NCBI lineage: Eukaryota > Metazoa > Cnidaria > Anthozoa > Scleractinia > Lobophylliidae > Micromussa > Micromussa lordhowensis. Next base: position 10,237,815 of record OZ026603.1, read on the forward strand.
GTGTCATCGCTGACATATGTTTTGACCCGAATGCGACCCTGATGGTTGAAACCAAAAGTTTGCTTTCCGGTTGCGGTTTCAAATTTTCTGTGTTTTTTTTTGCCGGCAAAGTTGAAAACTTTGCCCAAGTGCGACCCATGCCTAAGCCAGTAACTAAATATTGAAGCTTTTATGTCTATACTTAAAGGGTACCGTCCAAGTTCTGCCCTACAGGCAATGTTCTCTGTGTACCATGCGGTATTTAGTGTTTGTTTACAGAACTTGATATGGACTTGTTCAATAGTACTTTTGTCAAAATGGGTCTTATATGATAATAGCTCCGGTCCCCATATTTCGCATCCTTATAGTAGTATTGGTTTGACAAGGGCATCAAAAAGCTTATTCTTAATTGTAATTGTGGTCGTATCCGAATTGGAGAATAATCGTTTCACTGTCGCAAGAACTTTATAAGCTTTTTTGCTAAGGATGTCTCTTGCGTAGGTATAGCGACCGGATGAAGTCATTTCTATCCCCAAATATGTTTGTTTATCGACGATAGGTAATGTTTCTGTACCATATCGGAAATTTTCATTGTTTTTGGTTTGACCGTTTCCACTGAAGATGATGATATTTGATTTTTTGGTATTCACCTTGAGCTTCCATTCCTCTGCGTGCTTTTTAATGACGTTAATCGATTTCTGTAGTCCTTCTGGAGAGGGACTTAAAACTAACAAATCATCAGCATACATGAGGCAATTTAGAGAATGGCTTCCAAGCATTACTCCTGGACAATGGTCGTCCCTAAAGTATTGCGGTAAATCATTCATAAATAATGAAAATAAAACTGGACTTAAGCCATCACCTTGCCTAATTCCTTTGTTGCATGAGAACATTTCTGTAATAGAGCTTTCATCAGTTTTGACGCAACTTTTAATCGACGAGTACATGGATTTAATGACTTTAAAGAATTTGCCTTTAACTCCATACTGCGGGTAGAGTTTATAGATCAGCCCGGACTGCCACACGCTATGCCAACATAAAGTTTCTTATGTTGTTTTTCATACTTATTAATGAGTTGCTGTAGTATAAATAAACTATCTGTTGTTCGGGAATTTGGGCGAAATCCAAACTGTTCTGGATTGAGGATGTTGTGTTGTTCGATAAACTTGTTCAGCCTTGATTGTAAGATTGATGTAAATAGTTTTCCTAAACAGCTTGTCAATGTGATTCCTCTATAATTTGCTGGAGACCGCTTATCACCCTTTCTTTTATATATCGGTTTTATAACACCTATGTTCCGATGGGTTGGGAATGTTCCACTGTCTAGTATATCATTGAACAGTTTTCCTAACGAAGGCATTAGATAATAGCGTCCGTGTTTAATCATTTCATTAAGGATACAATCCATACCAGAAGCTTTCTTCAACTTGAGTTTTGATATTTGTTCATGGATTTCCTTGGTCGTAATAGGTTGTCCTAAAATGTCGTTATTCGGTGAATTTTCGTTTTCCAAGTCAATATCTTCATTTGAAAAGTCCGTAGTGGTGTGCGGTTCCTGGCTATCATATAATAACTTCTGATAATGACATATCCAATCTTCTGACGAAACAGAGGTTTCCTCTTCGGCAGCATCGCTTTTTCTAAGCTGATTAATATACCTCCAGAAATCTTGACTGTGTTTTGGATGTAAAGCATTAATTTCATTTACTATTTGTTTCTTGTATCTTTTATGCATCATTTTGACATGCTTTTTGTACTTCTTTTTAAGAACAAAATAATCTTGTCGTAGTGATTGCTGGAGAACTGGGGTTAATTTTCTTTACTAATTGTTGCAGTTGTTTCTTTAATTGTCTGCAGGTGTGATCGTACCATGGTTTCTTTTCTTTGGTAGTTTTCGATGTTTTCCGCAATGTTGCTAAGCATGATTTGGCCACCGAATTGATAATTTGGTTAAATTGCGAGATTTCATCGTCTACTGAAGCGTGGTGTTCTGAGTTGAAGGAATCAAATAATCTTTGAACATTAGGATTGGATAATGCATTAAGAAATTTGTCTTTAGAATCTGCCTTCCAAAGAAACTTTTTAAAGTTCTTTTGAGTAGGTACCGCTTTGCATAGTGGTTGTCTAGGTGCATTGTCTTCTACCATGTGAGGGCGGGAGGAAGTTAATTTTAGACTGATAGGACAATGATCTGAGTAGGTTGTCAAGGCTTGAACTTGAAATCCTAATATCGTCTTTATAAGGTCTTCACTTGCTAGTGCGTAATCGACTGTGCTTGCCCCATTAGTTTGATAGCAAGTGTATTTTCCATCGAGATCACCTGTTAGCCTTCCGTTCAAGATTCGCAATCTATTTCCTATGCATAATCGTAATATTTCTCTTCCTACTTTGTTGATTGTGTAATCCGTGTTGTTTCGCTTTGGGCAATCCGTGTCTCGATTGTAGGTATTATGAATTGTTAAAAAGTTATCCGCATCGTTTTCAATGAAATCGTTTAATGTCCCCGTTCTCGCATTGAAATCACCAAGTAAAAGAATTTGGCCTTGGGTAGAGTACTTGTGAATTTCTTTTTCTAAGATACTGATGACGTCTTCTCCTGCTTTTCGTTGTGACTGTAGTGGGGGTAGATAAACTGCAGCCAGGAAAATGTCTGCCTGGAGTCCAAGCAATTGCTTATCTAATCGGCACCAAATTATGTTGGGGGAATCGCTGTGTATACGAGAGACAAAATTCTGATGATGGTCTCGAATTAATACCGATACCCCTGCTTGGCCTCGTCTGCTTACGGTGTTTTTAACGGTTGAGTACACTGTGTACCCTTGAAAAGTTAATGTCTCGTCTTTTGCCCATGTTTCTTGGAGACAGATAATATCAAATTTGGATAGCTTAGATTTAATTGATTTAATGTTCAATTTCGTATTCGAGATGGTTTGTTTCGTCGGTTTAAGCCTTGTTTTTAGGCCCTGAATATTCCAAGAAATTATATTAAAAACGTTATTTTGATTATTCATCTTGAAGAAATAAAAGTAATGATTAAATGAATTAAAGTACTTTAAACGAAAATAAAGGATAACTGTTGGACCACGTAAATAATTGATAGAATAATATCAGTCGAATAAATACGACTTGATTGATTTTCATAAGCTGGTGAAAGTAAGTGACTATTAAAGTAAAGCTTACTGTTGATTTCCGCTTTTATGTTCATCGTCCGTTTTGAAGTGTAGCCAGAAGTAAATTCAGCAATTGCTGTGACGGGTCCCCTGATAAGTTCCTAGTAGTTCCACTTGGCCGAGTGTTGAAATGTTTTCCTCTTGGATTATGTGACTGTTGTTTAGATCTTGGCGACGTGGAAGTGTGTCCATTTTTTCTTGCCCATTGTATTAGTGCGCCAGCCAAAACAGCAAGACCTCGCTTGTTATAATGTTTACCATCACGTGTAAAAAGGCTTGCCTCCGTCGCTTTAACATCTATAAATTCCACATCCAGCAATTTCATTTCCTCGTTTAATTGAGCGATCCTGTCGTTTTTGGTTGTTGTTGAATTGTGGTGGGATTTTACAGAAGGCAATTTTGGCATTTGGGAACTTGGAACGTGATTCTGTGACTAGGATGTTCAATTTATCTCTCAGGCTCTCAGTAGAAGATTCTATGTGTATATGGTTGGTGCCCAGGTGAAAAATGACACGCTTGACAGCTTCGTCTGGTGTGGGATCACTCTGTAGATACTTGATAGCTGAATCAAACGTTGCGCCGCTAAGCGATCCAATGCCCATGGTCAATCTACGGCTTACTTTCTTGAAGGCTTTTTGTTCTTGAGTAGCCTGTTTCCGTTGATCTTGGGAGCTGGCTGGCGGCCTGTCGTTTTCAGGCGAAAGGACAATGGATTCTCGAGATAATGGTTTCCGGTTTGCGACAACTTCACCATTAAAAATGCTCTCTTGGATAGAATTCAATTCTTTCTCAATATCATCCACTCTTTTTTTAATTAACACGTTTTCTTCCATCACAGGTATGTTCCTTTGCTGTATCGTTTCATCATGATCATTGGCTTGTTCTGCTTTCTCTTCTGCTGTTCGAACGCGGGCAAATAGTTGTGTTATCTCTTGAGTTGTCTTCGCTTTGTACTCTGCGAAATTCTTGAAATGGTTCTGAAGTTCTGTTTCGATGGACTCACGCAATGAGCGCTCTTTGATAATTAATTCATAACATCGTTGAGTTTCAGTTTTCGACTGTTGCAATTCAGCTGTTGTCGATTGAATTGTAGCTTGAAGATCTTGTAGAGTGCATGTCGTGCTGTGAAGCATTTCTTTAAGCGTGACATTTTCTTCAATTACTTTTGCTATTGAAGATTTTACAGACTGGATTTCTTTGTGATCAAATCCACCAGGAGTGCTTGGTAAGCTTCTTCTCCTAGGATTCTGGGGCGATAGGCACTGACTGGATGATTCAGTGGTTGTGAAACTATCGGTCTCAGTTTCTTTACTGTCAGACAGGGCGCCGTTAATAATAGTGGCCAAAAGGTCATCTAACGATTTTGAGTTTCCGTAGTTTTCATCGGTCCTCTCTTTTTCAACGTTTTCCTTCAATTGAGGGAAAATTTCCCTACACCAATAACCGCAGTGGTTGCCCTGAATCAAGACGCGGTAGGTTGTTAGGTAAAAAGAAATAGTGAGATTGCCCAATCTTGTCGCGCCACGTGCAATGTCTGGAGGATCTTGCTCTTGGATTTGAGCCATCACCTTGGCTTGCTGATCACTTTTGCTCCATTCAATTTCGTATGTTTCTTGAGCATTGTCGTCTCTGGCTCGGTAAAAGTCATTGAGACATTTTATCCACAGCGGCAGATTCTCTTTGCTTGTCATGAATGCCGTCGTTTTGTCGCCATCATTGTATATTTTAAAATTAATTTCCTCGAACAAAGCTTTTGAGTATCTTCACTGAGTCACTTACATCACCGGTTTAGACTCTCTAATGCTCTTTGCTACCCGCCATTGTTACGGGTGGGTTAGTGAGTGAGTGAGTGAGTGAGTGAGTGAGTGAGTGATCGAGTGCCATCCGATTGCCCCCTACACTCACGGATGTTACGTGAGTGAGTGATCGAGTGCCATCCGACTGCCTCCTAAGCTCATGGATGTTACGTAACATCCATGAGCAAAAACTACAAGGAATGTCAGTCTTCTTTTTCCTCCACTCTCTTACCTTCCCTTTCTTGCTCTTGTCTCTTTATTACTTTTTTTTAATCGCTTAGAGTGTTTTTCAGGTCTTTTAATTTTGGAGTCGTAAAATCAAAGCGCATACGGGCGATTTGGTATATCGTATTGACACGGATTTCATACATTTAGTCAGGTATATTTTAAAATCATAACCCTAACCTTAAATTGTGTCTTTCGTTGGTGTGCAGCGAACCGCGTAAAAAAAAGACAAAAGACTAAAGACGCTTCTGTACTGGGTCAGCCTCGATCTGAGGTAAAACATTCGCAAACGTGTTTTGACGAGCCGCCTGGAGCCGAGGTTTATTTTCATGCAAATCAAGCTCATTTTTGCACGAGGACTCGCTTTGAAACAGAGGCACAAGGTAACTCGGAAACTACGACCAGCACTGCACGTACAGGTGAGCCTTTACCCCTTTTATTCAGCGGTCTTGGATAACTCGAAACCCTAAGTACTTCATGTATCCTTTCCAGATATTATAGTGTATCTAATACACTATAATAAGGATAAATATATTATGCTACGTTCTAAATACACTATGATAAGGGATACACCAAGTACTTACCCTCGAAACTGCAACTGAGATATTTCTAAGGGCTTAGATGTGCTTGTAATCTTGTTTCCATGCCTTAATTAAAGGTCCTGGGGTTTTGAAATGAGATAGAAACAGCGTACCGCATTCAGTAGTAAATGAAGTGTTTTCGTGTAAAATTTCAGTAACAAATAGATTCAACCAGGTTTTCCGGAAAGACAAAACAAAAACAAAAGCTATGAGGAAAAGATACTTGAAAAGTGCCAGAGGTTTGTTCAACTAATCCTTAGCTAATGTCGTACTTACTGTAGTTCTCCCTCTGTTTGACCCTTGCTCGTTGGGGAACCGAGTTCCAGATCAAGTTAACCTTTATCTGAAGAGGTCCACTGAAAGACTTTTCTCATGTACCTTTCACATTTATGTATACATTTATGCTACTGACCAAAGAATCTTTTGAATGATTATTGACAGGTGACAGCAAGCTAACATCCATTGACGACACAACTCCAGAAATAGTATTAAAATACATTTATTGTGAAAGTTACTACATTGAAAAATTGTGCCTGATAAAACAAATATATCTACTTTTTTACTTCAATATAAATTGTAAATTTTCTCTAACAAACATGGCTATCACTTTTAAATAAAAGTACACACCTAATGAAGCTTTCTTTTAAGAAAGTTAAACCCTCAAATGTGATTTGTTGTATCGAGGTTTGATGATTTTGTAAATGAAGAAAAAAAAATCTTTACTTTTCGTCTTAACTAGTAGCTTTCTAAACAAAACGGACTCTACGATAAGTTTTTTTTTGTCAATACATCTAAAGGTACTCGTGTCAAAATAATGTGCATACACATGAACGACTTTGATTGACACGGGAAGGTTTTTAACCAATAGAAATTGTATGACTCACTACCACGTGCTGCCAGGGACAACTTGTAAAACTGGACCATCCATGCAACAAAAATCTATCACCACTTGTGCGCAAAACAGTGCAATAGGCCCCTTAAATCTACAAAGTTGTTAATTCATAATACGCTTTTGTTTCTTAGGTTGGGGCTTGGTGGCGTGGGGGGATGGGGAACTCCCTAATGGGGAGGCTCTTCCGGAACTCAAAGTTCAGGTATATACATTGCAAAAGGGTAGGAATTTCACAAGTTAAGGTATTTGAAAGTGGAGGGAAATCGGAGTATCGACTCCCCCACGCCCCACCATGAAGTGAACAAATAAAACCTTTCTTTTGGTTCATAACTCTTCTGGTAATGTTTGGTGTTCTCTTGTAATATCATTCATTAACTTCAATCAAAGGGTTTAGAAAAGGATGCGGTGTTCTTAAGTAGGTATGTAAAAGGGGTACCTTTTTTCAATAAAAGGTACACAAAAGGGGTAGTTTTTCTATCAAAATGGTATTAAAAAGGGTAAGGGGTTGGGCTGCGGAGTGGAGCGTCCCAGTAAAAACAAAACCTTCTAGAGCATCACCCTCCCTTCCCAAGGGTTGGGGTCAAATACAGTGGAACCTTGATATAACAAAGGGCCAGGGGACTGGCAAAATATGTCCGCTTATAACCAGGTTTCGTAACAAGGTTCTTTTCCAAAAATAATTTTGCTATTACTGGCATGAGGAATATTTAACAATTATTCCATGAGCGCGCGTTGGATATGAGATGATAGATAGGCAATGAGGCGCATAGCGCCGAGTTGGCTATGATCATCTTATATCCAACAAGCGCGAGTGGAATAATTGTTTTATTAAAAACGCCCCCAAAATATAGAGAACTAGACTACAATAAAAACAAAAAGGCTCAAAAAATCATGCATACGCTCCCCATTTTTGTAGATCATGGTATAATGGCTCATATACCATGATGGCTAAGCCAATGAAAACTCTCGAATTGCATTATCCAAATATGATCCAGTTTTTAATAATGTTCATTATACTGAGGACTTGTGACTTGTTATATAGAGGTTTGTTAAATTGTGGTTCCACTATACCAGTAACTTAACCATTTGTCACCCCATGTTTGACTTAAAGATTGGCAATGAACTTTTAAATCTTTCCATTTCTAACTATCTTGTTGTCTGAATTTTGAAGCTAAAGAGCAAGTTTTTAATGTAAACTATATGTACTATGATTAAATAATAAATAATGAGTTTAAACTTAATCATATTTGGTTCAAATTGTCTTGCATGTTCGGCTTTGGTTTCATGAAGATCCCCCATTTCAACACTTAAAAGTACATAACATATTCTGCAAATTGTGTAAACTAATACAAAAGTATATATAAAACAATGACATCGAAGTTCAGTGGTGGACTGTGCAATAGGCAGTAGACCTGGCCAAATTTATTCTACAGCAAAATTCACACTTGGTATCCAGAAACAGTGCCAAGAATCATTTTGATGTCAGTGTGAACATGGGTTTTCAGGAGTGTATGCCAAAAGTTTGGGTCAAACTGCCTAGATACTTGAGGGTTGACCAATACTCTGCACTGTATTGGCACAATGATAGCTTATAGGCACAGTTCACATGACCACTAAACAGTATTGGGTAATATATAGATTTAGCCAAGCCTAAAAGCAGAGCTCCTGACTGCAATAATTAATCAAAGGAAAAAGAGGATTTGTCTTTCTTGGATCAGAAAATTAATAAATGATCAATTGTAAGCGTGTGATTGTTCAGTGTGTAGTTTCGCTATTTTTTCCGGTTAAATTTTAACAAACTACAACCAATAAGTGTAACCAAGATTGTAGAAATTTCGTACGCAATATAAGGGACTTTCCAAAATACGATTGTGCAAGGGATATGTTGGAATAAAAGTGAACAATGCACCAGGGGTTAATCTGTGCTGAAATTTTCCTTGGGACATACTCCCTCCTTCCCCCTGGAGTAATAACCTAACTTGAGCCACAATGCAATGGAAAGACCAGTTCTACTCTTCCCAGTAGACCGCGACATTCACAAATTTCTTTGCCGCCTTTAGAGTAACATATTTGTTGCTGCGAGTTTGTTTCAAACCAATCATGTGGTACATTGAAATGCATCACGAGAGGACAATTTTTGTGTGGCATCACGACTTTTTCGTGTTATGTGATGTTCATTCACAACATGTTTATCCTCCAAGAGGAAAGCTTACCGCACTTTTTGTCTGCCATAGAACTGCACCAAATTTGTCCTGATCATATTTTATCTTCAGCTGATAAACAGCGGCCATGCTGACAGTTCTATGGCTTGAAACTGGGCAGAGTAGAACTGGTCTTTCCATTAGATTGCAGGTTCAAATTAGGTGATTGGTTTGAAACAAACTCACTGCCTCAAAAACGTTACTCTGAAAGTGGCAAACAAATCTGTGGGTGTCATGGTATACTGCGAAGAGTAGTATTGGGTCAGCGGTCAACTTATAAAAACATGCGACCTCGATGAGCTTATAACCTTAGCCTGCAATATGGTCATGTGATACTGGCCAGCAGACACCTTGTTTTGACAGCTGTCAATTAACCATAATATGGATGTCCAATATCAAACATAGACCTATCATTGGTAATGGTGCTACTGTCTTATTATTGGGCTTGGTGTACGGGCGGACACACGTATGTATGTACAGACAGTCAGATGACAACTAAAATTTCTGAGATCGATGGGTTCCAATTTTTGTAAGGTATGGGGTTCTGCTTGCGCACCTTCCACGCACATGAGCTCCGCAACTAGAGTAAAGGCATGAGCCACACCACCACAAACTGATGATTTTCAAAAAAAGTTATGTGCTTGAAGGATTGTGGTGCTGGGTACCAGGGCTGTCATTACATGTAAGTGCCTTAACCCGTAACACCTGTTACGGCTGAGTATCCTTGAGTTTCTCTTGATGCTACGGGTGATAGGATTCTCCTACAAAAAAAACAAGCCTGCTATGGGAGTGGCAAACAAGGTTACAGGTGACTCAAACCTTAATGACAGCCCCTTTGAAAACCCTCAGTAGTGTGCAAGTGCCAGGCCATAGAGCTAAGGCTGCTGTTAGCCACTAAGTGAGATGTAGGGGGTAGGACAAGGGTTGGGGATAAGGAGGAAGTGTTTTTCCAGAGGCCTTTGTGTATACAGTTCTTTCTCAAGCTTACCACAACAATGTGAAACTGCTAAAGGGCAATAGAATGAGGTTTAATCCAGGGGGGCTTTAAACTTGCTGCTGTTTTGTAACTTTATAATACACTTTATAATGCACAAAGCAACGACTTAATTAAACTGCTAATGAATCTGATAAACTACTGTCACCTACACCTTTCTTTTGTATTCTCAATCTGCTCCTGTGTGGAGGAGGGATCCAAGTCTCTACATCTGGATCAATAGCAATGTCATGCCTCATCACACCAACTTCTCTTCGGCCAAAACTTAGCTTAAGCGCTAGGAACAAAAATGGCGTCACAAATACGGCAGCATGATAAGTTATATACACTGCCCAGTTACTGTGGCTCAGAGTGGTGTAATACGCCACAAGGCTCATGAGAGGTATAACAGTGAGTTTCAGGGCCAAGTAGCAGTGACTGGTTTTTGAAACAGATGGGTTAACCTTGGGTTCAAGATGGCTGGGGCCTTTCCACAGTGCAACAACGAACACGGCTCCTTGAGACAAACCTGCCATGGCTATAGCCGCAGAGCCACATTGGACAGCAAGCTTTGTGCTGTCACTGACGTCACTTGGGTCATCAGCATATTTGTTCAAAATGGCGATGAGGAAAGGGAAGAAACCAATGAAAGCCAAAGAAATGTTGTTGAATACCAACATTAATTGATTCATTGTTTTGATACAGTGAAAGAGGGAATGGTGAATGAACCATAGCAGTGCAATGACGATGAAGTTTGCAGCATACACTAGGAACTTGGGCCACATTTTCAGAACAGTTTTATCAATCCCATTTTCCTTGACATCAGAATCTTTGGGGAAGTTCTCGGTTGTTATGTCTAACACAAGCAGGGTTGCGACTATGGAGAAGACGCCATCACTGAAGCATTCTACTCTCTCCGTGTCGATATAATTGCCAAACATCAGGTCAAAATCAGCTCCAGCGACACGAATGGCCTTGCACTTTCGAAAGAGAAAGCCAATAAAACGATGAATGCATGGAGTGATGATAACAATGGAAAGCAGGACCCAGGAAGTGGTTGGGCTCGCGTGACTTACAGATGCAGCCAGAACATACAGCAATGGATTAAGCAGTTTTTTCGCCAGCATATAGTCTCTTCGTTCTCTCTGTTGCTCTTTGGGCAGTTCTTGCAGCTCCTCTATGAGGAGATAATCCCGATGAAACGAATACAAGATGATGGCTACTTCGAGAAGTTCAACGATAAACATGTCGCAGCAAATTAACACGAGAGGAAGGTACTTCTCTGGGTATTTTCCCTCCAATGCACAAACGAACGGTAAAAACGAGGTGAACATGAGCGAAATGAGGTTCAACCAAACCAGAGCATCGTCAACGTGTGCAAGAATCTTAAATCTATGCACGTGAGATCTCCAGACAGAGCAAATCACAAGGAACGACATGAAATACACCACAAGTTGAACCAGTCGTTCGTTGAGCTCAGTTTTAAGGCTATCAGTAGAGTTTTCCTCCAGTCTCCGAATTGGGAGGATCAAAATTGTCGAGACTATGGCAAACACAGCATCGTTGAAACATTTCAGGCGGTTCAGATGAACCACATCGCGCTGTTCCGCCATGATATTTAACACTTCGAAATCACGTGAATCCTGGTTTCGGAAAGGCGCGAAATATTTCCGAAGATTTCCGAAGATTTTGTTTTCGTAGTTCATCCTCGTGCCATAATTCAAGATGGCCGGCGATAAGAAAGAATCGAAAGAATTAAACCACGATAAATGCAAGGAGGTTGATATCTTTGAGGCTGCACAATGTGGGTAAGTGTGTGAGAAGCAGTTGTTGAATTTACGGTTCGTAATTATGACAATAACGTAGAAATTTGACCTTTTAAAATGTCTTTTTGATGCTTGCATAAAATTAACGATTTCTCGTAGAGTCAAAATAAGCTTACCTTTGGGTGCTAATTTAAATAGGTTGAAATCCATTAGTTAGGGACCAAACAATTCTTCGTTTTCAACAATGTGGCAGACTGTAGAGGGAGTGCTTAAGTTTGTAAAGTGAGCTACACAGCTCAGCTGTCGGTTCAGCTGCCGGCAGTAAGCTTTTAAATTAACTTCTCTTGTTTACAGTCTCACTTCTTTACTTTTATCATATTCCTACCTTGCATACTGGATAAGTAATACTTGGAAATGATAGATTAAGATATTGTAACTGCATTTTAAAGTGAATTTTTTAAACTATACAAACTATAATAACACTGAGTCTGGTATAGAATATTCAATTTTCTTTCAAACACCTGCTAATCTAACTGTACACCATTGTCAAATTTTGGTTATACAACATGCACTCTGATTGTGGTACAGGTTTTCAAAGACGGGGTGTAAGGGGGATCCAAAAACCACAAAACCGCATAGAAAAGCATAATAAACAGGCAGGTACAAAAGTCGGACCGAATCGACTCGGATCGCTAGTCCGGGTCAGATCAACTCGGATCAACTCAGATCAAGTCGGACTGCAACAAAATACTAATTTAGACAAAGGAGGTGTAATTCACACAAACATATGCCAAATCTGTTTGTGGTTGATCGAACGCCATTCAAAAGCCCCCATGTTCCTTTGTTTTTCTAGAACGTTTTTGTGAATTTAGTGGGATTTTGCAGATTTACTTGAAATTTGCGGCTCTATGCCCGCGCAAAATATCAGAAGCCCTGCAACAGTTACAATACAATACAGCTACTCAAAAATATATACCTATTACTAACTGAGTTTGAAGGCCGTACTGTAAGTTATGGGTCAAGTTTTTCCTCCATCGACTGAGAGATATAATAAAAATAATTATACTATTACAGCAAAATTCTGTGTGTCTCTTGTGCCTTATCTGGCAATGTGCAAGTTCCAGAAAATGTCCATACTCACTCATGGAAGGGATTGGAATTTCCTGGGGGGTGTGGGGTTGTGTAAGACCAAACCATTTAAAGAAATGTATGGAGCTTAATTGGAATTTCCAGAGGGGGAGAGGTCCTTAGAAAAAATCTGTTCTGTGGGGGGAGAAATGGATATTTTCTGGAACCTACAAAAAAAAATTTTTCAATTCCATTTTCATTGGTGTTTCCCAACATCACAAGTGTACATTTCCCTCAGTCCTGATTTAGACAGCACATCTTTTTTTAAATGTGGCAAACTCAACCAGTCAACAAACACAATTGTTATATAGCTGGAATTTTTTCCCCAATATGCATGCACTGTCAGGGTCACATGGCATCTAACAATAAAACTGTTTCCTGCTAAAAGTCTCTGACTGAGGGGTAACCTTGCAAATCTGATGTCGGAGGGTTACAGTGTGCTGTTTCCTATAAGAGTTGACTGATGACAGACTCTTCTAGTGCTATAATTGTATTATAGCAAATCACTTAATGATTGGTCCCCCATGAAACCAGTTAATTTTGTTGCCGAGAATCTCAATGCTTCCCTTGGTGGAAAGTGAATAATTTTATTGTTTCATTTAAATCAAGCCTAAAACTTGTTTATGCAATTTTTATGCATATGTGATAAATGTACGACAGTGAACATAATTTGCAGTGAATTTCAATATCATTCGTGATTGTAACATACTTGTTTATTGAAGTTTGACAGCTAATATAATATAATTTTTCCCTTTTGCACATCTATAGAGATACCAAAATGTGCAGGGAACTTGTTGGCCAGCATGGTGTGAAAATCCTCAGAACCTATGACAGTCATGGACACACTCCTTTACACTGGGCAGCCTTAGGCGGTTACAGCGAGGTGATAAAGTTCTTTATAAACTGTGGGGTCGAAATAAATGAACAAAGTCGATCTGATTATGGACCTTATCCTATCCACTGGGCATGTGTTAATGGTCATATTTTATGTGTGGATCTTCTTATTCAAAATGGAGCCTCTATAGACTGTACAGACAACAAAGGTTGTACTCCTTTAATTATTACTGCACAGTATGGAAAAGCAATGCTGGCTGGATACCTTATAGGCAAGGGAGCAAAGACATTTCTCACAGATCATGAAGGGGATTCAGCTCTACACTGGGCATGTTTTAAAGGTAATGAATAAATACAAGTACAGGGATGGTGCAAAAAAAATTCTAAGCTGGTTCATTGACAAGCACAGCTGTCTTTTCTGGTCTTAATTTGCACCTTTAAGTTACCCTGAGTCTTTGCTTCTTAGTGAAATTTCTATCAGTGAAAAGCTCATTTTTGACCAATGAAGCCATTCACATCCCCAGAAGCCAAATGGGTAATTTACTGTAATGCTGGGGATGGACTATTATCCCATCTAAGGTGGAGTACAAATATCCCAGTTACATTAATATGCCAAGGAAACCTCCACATACATGTAGATGTACTTTAGCAAGGTGGAACACTTGTCCCATAACAGGCGTTACCTTTACCATGTAAATTATGTAGGGAAAAGATTGATTTGATTTAAGGTTAAGTGTTATTATTACAGATACAAAAAAAATAATTTATAAAAAAAGATTGTAAAATTTATTTACTGGTAATTTACCAAAGCCTGACATGACCAAATAATGATTGGCAAATCATGCATTTCTTTCAGGTCATAGTGAAGTAGTGCAATTACTGTTGTATTCTGGTTTTGATCCAAAGCAGAAAGACAGGTTTGGTCAGGTATTGAAAAGTTCTACACCATTGTATTCTGAACAGGGAAACATTTTAGTACTGTTCTCTGATTGGCTACGCTACTCACTATCTATTTTGTAATAGATAGTGAGTAGCGTAGCAGTGTGCCCTTGTTAACAAAATGACAGTCACTTCTTTGCATTTTCAAGGTATCTGTGAAGAGGATAACATGTAGATACAGTTGAACAAATGGTAGATTTATACTAAAACAATTAGATTATTTCTATAGTCTTAGAGTTATATGCTTACAGCTTGTAGGATGCACTTCCTTACCAAGTTTTTTCTAGGTACATCTAAGAGTTAAAAGATAACTCAAATACCTCTAGCAGTAGGCATTGCAAATGAATGTAATAACTCATTTTGAAATAGCCAATCAGTAGTAAATGACTGAAAAAAACATGGGAATTAAATCCATGAGAAATGGGTTGAGTTCAAAATATTAGGAGTTCAGAGTAACAAAATTCATATTTCATGCGCATGTGGCAGTGTGCAACTGTGTGCAATCAGGGCAAAAAACTTCCACTCGTCTGCCCGTCCGAGACGAGTACTCTCTTATCTCGGACGAGTGGATTTACGAAAGCACTTGTCCTACAGGACGAGTAGAGTTTGCTGAAAAAAAAAATGTTCTTTTCTACTGAGGTTCGAGTTCCTAAGCTTTTGGACTTTGTAAACTAACCTGAGTTTAGATTATTTTCACGGCTACTTACTTGTTCGTTTTCGCCTTTGTTAGCTTTTGTGGTAATCTGGTTTTATCTGGTTCTGTTGTTTCGCTAAAGACTAGGATCCACATTCCATATATGGAAATGACGACCTTGTTTTTGAGACAAGGCTTCATCAACACTTGAACGAAGCGATTAACATTGTGACAAGTTTTGTGATCATTAAAGAAGTACATGTAATAAAACCTCTTAATGCTTTTGCAGTCAGACTAATAGCGTAATTCAAACAACATGAAATGCTCCAAGCCATTCTGCTATATAAAAGGCGCTGAAGGAAGATGCTCAGATCTGCTGCAGTTTCTCAAGTCGCGTATTGTTCATAAAGATCCCCGATGTGTCTATATGAAATGGTGTTGTATTAAAAAGTGCAAAGAACAACAGATATTGAAATAACTGTTAAAATAAACACTCCGGATTTAATTGGTACAAAACAGATTATACAATTTCTACATTTTTTAATGATATTTTGTTATTCACTTCAGTAAATTTTTTTGGAAAAGTGAAATTAACTTTTGGAAAACCAAAATCTTAATTTTACTCGTCCGATGGACAAGTGGAATAAAAAAAAGCTTTTTGTCCTGATGCAAACTGATTTACTGTAATTAAATTGACTGAAAAGCTTATCATTTCAGACTCCCCTTCATCTGGCCTGCCTCAGTGGAGACCTAGTTACAGTTGAACACATTGTAGACATGGTAGGCATAGAGTATTTGCGTCAGCTCCATCCTCTGTATTTAAAGACTGTATGTACAACCTTTGTAATTTTTAACTCTGAGTTAATGAATACTAAAAGCCCTCGAGGTGGGTCCAAGAACTTGCCAAAAATTTGTAAGCAAGGTGTGTGGCAAAATGGATGGTCAATGCTTGACAATCTTCAAGTGCAATATCAACATGTTAGAGAGCTTAAGCTTGATGTTTATTGCAAAGTGCAAACGGCAAAAAACACCCCTGATTTTGTGTTCTTTTCTTCTAATCCTCTAATAAGTCACATGAATGGAAAAACGTTTGCTACTAGTCACTGCAAATACACCAAGTTTCACTCTACTAGTACTACTCACGCTACAAGTTTCATTTTTGCTGTAAACTTAATGCTTATAACCTCTGTATGGATTGGCAGACAGGTGACAAAAATGAATAAATTTAATGGAAATTATGTTTTTGATATAATGACCAAATTCTATAATTATATACTGCTAAAATGTTTGGCAATTGAGGTTCATTTTCAACAAATAAAAAAAAACAAGCCACATGCGATGACCTGGATAATTTCCAGATTGCACATTTTAAAAAGCAGTAGCAACACCAGCTTAGCTAGCTACGATGCATGTTGCATGTTTTTGTTGCATGTTTTTGTTGCATGTTTTTGTTGCATTGCAATGTGCTTAAAACTAGTCTTTTTAAACTTTTCAATCATTTGCATAAATAGATTAAGCCACCTTGTAATCTGTAACAAAGTATTACTTTGCCGACAAAGCAAATCTAATCATGAAAGATAGCTTTCCTTGCAATCAGCAAGCCAGTGCAAGAGCATGCAGTATAGCTAAGTTCACTACAGGGAGGCTGAATGCTACATGTACTGTAAGTCTGACTCTGTCATTCGTTGCGTAAAAAAGAATATTTAAAAGGAGGCAACCTCACCCTCAGGTGGTTTTCAGGCTGGTCCTGAGTAGAAATTATAAATATACAGTGAGCATGCAATTACAATAAAACACCTAAGATAGAATATTAAAATTGGATAAAATGGTTCACACAAGCTTCTTAAATAGATCAAGGCTATTTGAATTTTTCGTAGACATTGGGAGACCGTTCCATTCGTGTATCACTTGACTTTTTTATTTTGACTCTGCCAGCTATACAACAGAATGAGTTAATGGATTTCGCTTTTTCTTTTTTTTTTTTTTTTTTTTT
>OZ026603.1:10262425-10277425 GCA_964020085.1 Micromussa lordhowensis
TCGTTTTCCTGGAAAAGAATCCAGAGAGACCCAAAAAGATGGTTAAAAAAGCGTAGCTGATGTTAAAAATAATCCTACTGTTAGTAAGCACGCGAAAGGGCTATGCCAAATGGATTACCTTTCAACGAAAGAGCTACATGTTTTGGCATTTTTTGAGTAGTCAATAGCTTCCCTTTCCTTCCAAACGACGTGTCAAGAGGATAGGTCATTTCACAGCTGAAGGAGTTATAAGCTGCCATCAATCACTTAACATATTAAGGAATTCACGCCATATCTCCATTATCAATATCTCGTTGACAGTTGTTTTGAGATGTGTATTTTTGTACCATCGTTGGCAAGATGTTAAAAGTTCAACTTAGAATCGACCTCCTTTTGAAGAAGGCAACGTTTCACCGGTTTCTTGGCAATTTCACTTCTAACCTCCACCAGCAAACGAAACAATTAAATGGACAAAAAAAATCGCTAACTGTGATCTGAAACACTTGATATTACTTGCCGTTGTGAATAAATTTCCTTGGGCATTCATCGCAATATATACATTGCTGTTTTCTCCTCGAATGGTAACTTTGCTGAAATCGACTGTTTTCATTTCTAAAACTGCGAACCAAAAAGAAAGGCATTCACGTTCATTAGTAATTTCCAAATGACTTGAGGTTAACCGACCAAATAAACTACATCAAGACGCGGCGAGTGTATATTAAAAATTGCAGACTATTTCTTTCAATCTCACCACAGTAGTCATCTCTCGTTCTTGCGCCACAAATGTTTTGCTGTTCGTCAATTTGAAGATAATATCCCCATCTGGAAGTCAGAAATACTTTCCGCGACACCATGGTGAGTTGTAAGAACACTGCTACTGTTGACCAGCAATTAATCAAATAATAGCCATCCCAGACGGTCGGCCGATCAGAAGACAGACGTGCGTCGGTTTGAGAAACTAAATATTTAAAGTCCACAGACAGCGATTTGTCGATTAAAGTGAAATGTAAGTTGATCGGGGCCGGAACCAAGTGAAGATATGCTGTTTTGTTTAGAGATGTTACGGCTTTTTATACTTCAGTTTCAACATTCTTTAAATCATTTGATCTTCTCGTCATTTCGATTTACGCTATCAGATAAAACCCATTATGGGTATCATATTGACCATGGTATAAATTGTCATCATTTTGAGGCCCTATTAGGCGTTAACGGGATATTGAGGTGAAAAACTATCGGGAAAAGGATGTTTTGGAAAAAAGACATCGGATATGGCATATTTTGATTAAAAAAAACGGGATTTCGAGTAGGCAAATCGCCAATTCTTGCAACTGGAATTAACGGGATACGGGAATTTTAGGCCAAAAATTAACGGGATGTGGGATCATTAGAATCCCCGCTAATGGGACTTCTATTTTAGTATCCATGCCTGTCGAGTTTTCTCACACTTTTTTGGTATAATTCTGCAAAACGTGTCAGGGAATGAAGTGGATAACACTGGTGGACTCCAAACTCTAGCAGACACTGAATTGTTACTTCAGTTTCTTTAGTTATATGTCCGTTTTCAAAAACCAAATATTCAAGGAGAGGGGTTTTCAGGGTATATATTACAGGATTTTCTTAAAATAGCTTGAACATTAATTGCCTCGTGTTTACATGTGCTTGAGGTAATGCGGATTTGTGGTTTCGTCAAAATGAGCTGTTTAGAGGTTTCTAGACTTCTCACTGTATTGATTCCTGATTCCAGATTACTGCAAATGTTTTTATAATATATTCACGATCATGATTTTGTCATGTCGCATTTCCTACAAAGCCTTTTACAGACTGCTGTGGCTAGTAACTCCGGCTTCCGATGCAACTGGTTGAAATGGTTACCACTCCCCCATCAGCAGTAGGTCTTGTCCAACTATGGGCTAGTACCCAGGCCATTTTCTACACCTAGGATGCCCTGTGAGCTCCTTCTCTGTATATAAAACTTTTTAGGCGAATTTTAAGTTGTTTCTCAAAGTTGTTGCTGAACTGGGCCGGATTGTTCGAAAACTGATTAACGCTGACCCAGGAATTTTTATGGTATAAAAATGTTTTCACTGCTTATGTTTTGTGCAGTTCGAGATTATGTAAACTCAAAACGGGAGGACAAGCAATGAAAACAGAAAAGCTCACCGAGAGCTCACCGAGAGCTTGAACAACCCGGTCCCGAAGCTTACTTATATCCCAGATTTATGTATGCTAGCGTAAGTGTCGGCTTTAATGAGCTTTAACAACATTTCGTTATAGGCCCTATTTCCATTGTAGGGAAAAGGACATGATGGCAAGTTGAAGGAGATTTTAGCCAACTTTTATTTTCCAACTTTTATTACTTAAGGTAATAGGCCTGCCTTTCCATCAGTAACACTCTGACATATCTTGATGGGTTTAATCAGGGTCCCAAGGGGCTTTAGGGCATTAGGGCCTCGGGCCTAAAACAATGGGGATCCAAACCCCCAAAAATGGGGCTTCACAGCACTTATACGTTAAGGCTCCTGGCTCCACTGTTAAGACTGTCGTTAAGTAGACTGCAGTCGCAATTTCCGCCCAAACTGAAATTAGGGAACAAATGGAATTGAAAATTCAGCGCTTTTCCATCTTTCTTTTGTCTTTTTTTTTACAAGAGAAAACTGAAAACGTAATATATGACAGGATGTGGCCATTTCTGCAGCGTTCCTCTTTTTCAGCAGTCTGTCAGTTGTAAAGTCCATTTATGCTTGCCGTCGCGTTGCCGTAGGCTCTGTCATTTTTCCTTAACGTTCAGGTTTCGGGCAGTTTTAAAATCAAGTCCATTCGAAAATCCTTCTGTGTCAAAAGGATGACAGTGGAAGTTCAAATCAGTTCACCTCGAGACCTGAGAGAACATTTGCTTGATGCAGCAGCGTGCGTGTACAAAATGGGGGCTCAAGGATTATTTAGACATAAATGATAAATTCACAGCCATAATGATAGGGGCGTAAACGACTGTATACATGTATGCACGGGCCTACCTACGGAGAACAGAAAGATATATAATATTTGTATATTTATTGCACTGCCGCTAGTAGCTAGTTACAGGAAAAACGAGGCACTGACCTCGGTTATTATTTTCGTTTTTGTTGTTTATAGTCATCATAAACGCCCTAAATACCATCAAAATGTTCCTTAACGAAAAAAACGTAGCCAACTCGTAGACGACCTTCCGGTCACTGCACTCTAATTAACAATTAGATTATGAGCTCGAGATTTCTATGAGGTGATAGTTGATGAGGCCTTCAGCCTCATCAACTATCGCCTCATAGAAAATGAGAGCGAATAATCTAATAGTTTTAGAAGAATTCTAACTGAAATTTCCTTCAAATAACGTTTCCAATTATTTCTGGTCTTAGTATTAAACTTCACGCTTTAGAGAGTTAACTCGAACGGACTGAATTAATTGTCAATTTAACAAATTGACGTCAGTTTTTCATGCGTCTGTCCTGTTATTGATCATAAATTTCGTCATCACATTGTCAAAGTAGCTGTGGATCCACGAGGCGATAGCCGAGTGGATCCGCAGACTACTTTGACAATGTGATGACGAAATTCATTGCCAATAACAGGACAGACTCATTAAAAACTGACATCAATTTGTTTTTTACGATAACAAATGGTCGAATTGCCCGCTCTCGCTCGCTGACGCGTCGCACGAATTTCAAATTCACGTGTCTGTCCGCATATTGACGATAAAAATTAACCAATGAGCGCGCGAGAATTTCTGCAGTTATCGTAAAATTGACATTTGCAGTTGTGTACGCGCGCTTATCGGTTTCTATCAAAACGTCCGGCCTTTTTTTCATTCAAGAAACCGTAAATCCCCTCCTTTTAGTCTTCTCGAAAATTTTGTTTATTCATTTGTTTCTAAATGTTCTTTCAAAACTTCAGCGAAACGAGAAAACGTTACACTTTTGTCGACCACAACAAGCCACTGAACACTAATGGCTGATAGTGTGCAATGGCTCAGCCAATCAGATAACAGCATTTCCATTAGTATACTAGTAGAATTCTACTAATTAACAATTAGATTATGAGCTCGAGATTTCTATCGCGTGATAGAAATCGAGAGCGAATAATCTAATTGTTTTAGTATAAATCTACTAGTCGTTTAAAACTTAATCTAAATCCTCTTCTCAACACTTCGAAAACGCCAAGAAACGGCTGTCATTTTGTTAACAAGTGCACACTGTTACGCTACTCACTATCTATCACAGAATAGATAGTGAGTAGCGTAGCCAATCAGAGAACGGCATTCGTGATAGAACGCTAGTAGATTTATACTAATGGCTGATAGTATACGAGTAGCTTAGCCAATCAGATTGCAGCATTTGCATTAGTCTACTAGTAGAATTATACTAACAAAACTTAGAATCAACTATTCCAAAAGTTGATACATACTCGGGCAGCATAAGTTGCTAAATACGTAACGTTTTTATGTTTTAATTTATGGAACTGTACCTTGGAGAACGACAGGGAAATGGCATTTCCGAGCAGCTAAAACTGAAAATGTCTTCGGCCGATAAACGTTCTCGGTATTTACTCCCATGCAGATGCATGCCACCTCCATCAGAAAGGTAGCCAAAAAGCTTGGCATTTATGAATTGATCAATTTTTTTATGTATCTTTCCTTGAGAATAAGTTTCAAATACTATTTATGAATCAAGGGGGTGCAATGTGTGGCTGACCCTTTAATGCAATAAGAGACGGTCTGGGTAAGTAGTTTGATTAACTGATTTCTTTCGGCTGTTTCTCATCTTGAGCATACTTTATATTAAGATCTAGCCTAAGGGTAAAAAAACTTCAGAAAACAAAGAAACGCAATTCCATCATTGCGGTACACACTGAACAAATGGCAAAACGAATATATGTTTCTCTTATCTGAAAATACTTAACAATTATCCTGCCAAATCGCGCGGAATATCGTCTGATACTTAGGCGACGAGGCCGTAGGCCGAGTCGGCTAAAATCAGACGATATTCCGCGAGATTGAGCAGGATAATTGTTTTATTATTCAACAAATTGATAACAAAACAGCCTAAATCCTTAGAAATCTCTCTGTCGACATTTTCTCACTTCACTTTTTCTTCCCACGTACGAAGCTACGTATACCGCCGGATATCTGTTGCCTACGGATGACAGATATCGAGAGCGCGCATCATGACCATATTTGAATAGTGTTACAATTTGTTGAATAAAAATAGCAAAATACTAGCACTAATCTCGTACCTTGTTTATCTTGTTTGAGTTTTCTTTTCTAAACTGTTAATGTATTATAAAACCAGAGACATTTTTTTGTTAAGCGCTTATCTATCTACCCGACGCCCATTTGTTATTACCGAATTGTGATAAGCATGATAGATGCAACTTTTTGCAAACTTTAAAAGGTGTTCTGTGGAGGTGGTTCAGAGCCACCTTAAACTTTAGTAAAATGTACAACATGAAATCCTCACTTCAATTATTTAAGTATTAATTTCTCACCTATAACATAAACCTTTAACTAACGCGCACCTCAACACTTAACCATGATTTACTCCTCTTTAGTTTTGATATCACCCTTTTTACAGCACACACGACACAGGCATCTACATGCCAGTCGTATCACCACGACAACCATGACAACTATAACAACAAGAAATGCCATTACGTCAAGTAAGTAGTACTGATACCAAGGGATGTTAAACACTTGAGCTCTGAGGTGCCGGGCTCCACCATGTCTGAGCACATACTCTATCCAATCACAGATTTCTTGGAGAGGCGTTCGTCGACGATCCTTTAACAGTCCAGAGATATCCATTGTTTTGGTTTTGAACCTTAAAATGGAGGAAAGGTTCCATTTTATTAATTTTGTCATGTCACTAGTGGTATGGTAAAGCCTGCATACGAGCCAAGTGGCCCATCAGGCCGGCGGTTACAAAAGAGTTTTTCAGTTACAAAAAGCCATTTGGAATATTTCTACTGCCTCCTGGATGGGATGCTAGTCCATGGCAGAATTACTCCTAGCACTACCTTTTAAGAAGACAGTTTCGAAATGGCGTAACGCGCGAATAGCGCGCGCACGCACGGAAACATTTTGAATTTAGCTTACGAGTAGGTTTATCGCGTGTACGAATTTCAGCGACGTGGACGTTTATAGAGAGTTTTTGAAACAGTTTTGTAGTGAGTACTTGTTATGTTTTTTAGAGAGTATGAGTATTGTCCCGTACAGTTCACCGTTTTACAGAGTTTGAAATAATTTGGACGAGCATCCCGGCTTCCGTTTACCGCTCACGAACACTACCCATTTACCCATTTATCCACCTGGGTGGAGAGAGGCACTGTGAGAGTAAAGTCTCTTGCCCAAGAACACAACACAATGTACCCGGCCAGGGTTCGAATCCGGACCGCTCGATCCGGAGGCGAGCACTCTAATCATGAGGCCACCACACTACAGTAAACATACAAAGTATAAAATCATGTGGCGGCATTCTCTCTGCTGTGTTGAAATGAACACGATCTCTTACCTATTCTATTGAGTAGTTCAGACAACTAATTTGGGTAATGTTGTCGCACACCACCTAAATCGGCGACTCGTCGTTCTCCCAATTAAACAGCTCCATTGGAGACTCAATAATGTCATTAGTCATTTTAATTGTTGTGTTAGCAGCCATGGTATCTTGCTCAACACAGTTTACCCAAACCAAGACAAGGCTGATCATGGCACGTACCTTGGCCTTGTCTTGCTCAAACTCAAGTGGCAATTTCTAAGGAAAGGCCCTGGGGACCATATTGCAGCTTTCCACAGTGTCCACACTATATATGGCCAAGCATCCCCCTTGGTAAGCTAGGTGCTTTTCGGGAAAACAGTAATAAATACGTTTAAAAAAAAGTAAGCAAAATATCTACCTTGGTTCACCAATAACACGCTCAATCGTCTCTAACAGTTGTTGGGCGTCAATGCGTTTATAATCCACAGCTAAACCAATGCCAGCATGTTCTGCTTTCTTAGCATTGCTATGTTGATCTGCGAACAAAGGGAACGCCACCACAGGGACACCATGATACGCAGACTCGTAAAGACTGTTGTGTCCCACATGGGAGACAAAAGCTTTGATCTCCTTGTGACCTAGTAGATCATTCTGAGGTAACCAGTCCACGGCTCTGATGTTTTTGCTTGCCAAGGAATGATGGAACGTAACCTGCCGGAGAAGACAGGTTCTGATGTCAATTATTTTGCTCTCACTAAAATAAAACAAGAAGATCATAGATCTTAAAACCGCGCTTACAAAGATTTAACCGTTTTCTTAACCCTACATTCGCAACGTAGTGCACATTCCAACGCTGTCCTTGATGATTCATTCATTTCTGTACTCACTACATCACTTATTGCACTATCGCTCTCAGCCGTTGTGAAATCTCTGATGATGTATTGGTCTTAATATGGAAGTGTCACGCTATTAATACTGCTATCAATAAACAGCTTCTTTCCTTAACTTGTAAAAGTCAAAATTTAATAGGCCTTATCACGGTTTCCGACGCCATTTTGACGGGTAGGCAAAGCGGTCAGAAATTACAGTGTTTGTATGGGAATCCGATGGCAAAGAACTTTTTCCAAAATCGAATTTTACACAAATTGTGAATCGCAATGTTAAAATATCAGGTGGAAGATTGTATTCACCAAGTTTGAAGGTTGTAGTTTAACTAGAAGACGCTCAGTTAATTTTTATAATTTTCCATACATTTGTCTGTAAATTTGGCTGGGAAGACGCGGCGGCGCCGAAAAAAAAATTACAGACAAATGTATGCTAAATTATAAAAATTAACTGAGCGTCTTCTAGTTAAGTTACATCCTTCAAACTTGGTGAATACAATCTTCCACCTGATATTTTAACATTGCGATTCACAAATTGCGTAAAATTCGATTTTGAAAAAAGTTCTTTGCCATCGGATTCCCATACAAACACTGTAATTTCTGACCGCTTTGCCTACCCGTCAAAATGGCGTCGGAAACCGTGATAAGGCCTATTTGTTTGTGTTATGAGTAAAGGACAAACTAAGTAATAAGTAGTAGTCACGCCAGTCAGACAATCAGAGGTTTACGCTAATATAAACGCTGCAAGTTCTGGCAAGATCTAGTTTACCTCAGCAGATAATTATTTCTCCTTTGAATCTCTTAACTCGCTTCGATCAAACAGCCAAAGAATTCACTTCAATCACATAAATCCGTAAGACATTTACGCAAAATTGCAAAGAAACTAAAAACCATCGCTTCTCTGGCGTAGTAAACACAACCTTATTGTCACGCAGCGAAAGTGAAAGCTGCAATATCCTTATTTAAGGCCATCTGTAGTATGGTGGTGGGGAATTTCCCTACCAGTAACGTAATCATTGCATGTTTTGACACGTTCTTTGCTTAGCTTGCAAATATTTCATTTTCCTTCCGATCTCTGAACTCGCTTCAATAACAGAGCTCGACGATTCACTTCTTTTGACTAAAAATACCAGAAATACTCGGAAAACTAAAAAGATTTCCTCGTAGCGAAATAAACCTGCAAAGTAAACAAGATCTTATCTGTCACGTAGCGAAAGTGAAAGTTGCAAGGTCAACGCATTCCACGGCTGTCGTAATACCTTTTAGCGTATTGATTAATCCGTTCGAGTCGAACGCTTTGATAATACCAGAGGAAAATACATTTAACAAGTAGTAGTCACGCCAGTCACACAATCAGAGGTTTACGCTACCACGGTAAATTTAGAATGGTAGTCTTGATCATTGATATGAACGCTGCAAGTTCTGGCAAGCCCTTGTTTACTTCAGCAAATAATTACTTTTCTTTTGAATCTCTTACCTCCATTCGATCAAACAGCCAAAGAATTCACTGCCGTTTCATAAATCCGTCACGAATCCACGTAAAATTGCAACTAAACGTGGCAAACGCGATCTTATTTGCCACCCAGCGAAAGTAAAAGCTGCAACGTCATGATTTACGGCTATCTGTAGTAGGTGGTTATTTCCCTACCAGTGACGTAATCCTTACATGTTCTTTGCTTGACTTGCAAGGATTTCATTTTCCTTCCGATCTTTAAACTTGTTTCAATAAAAGAGCTCGACAATTCTGTTCTCTTGTTTAAAACTACGAAAAATACTCAGAAAAATTGAGGGCCACGCTCCTGGCGAAATAAACTTGCAAAGTAAACAAGATCTTATCTGTCACGTAGCGAAAGTGAAATTAGCAAGGTCAACACATTCCATGGCTGACGTAATACCTTTTCAGCGTATTTAATATTTCGTTCGAATGAAAAGCTTCCAAAACACTAAAAGAAAATATATTTTACACACAATAAAGAAAACAATATTCGTAACACTGTCCGTGTATGCACGTTTCAAAAGCTTTTGGCGAATAAACATCTCTGGTTGCGTGATTCACGGCTATCTTTGGTACGGCCGAGTGGAGATCTAGGCCTCTCGACACGAAAAAAAACAAGAACCGCGGTGCGGTTGTAACCGCGCTTGAAAAAAAACGTGGTTACTTACACTGTCTGCGAAACGTGACTCTCCTGCTCTTCATCAAATATACGAAAAAAGGAGTATCTGATTACATTCTTTGCATAGCGCGAGTTTAGCGTGACTTGTAATCGGAGAATTTTGTTTACGTCTAGAGTAGCGTAGCCAATCAGAGAACGGCCTTCGTGATAGAACGCTAGTAGATTTATACTAAAACTCGATAGAAACACGGCACACGCTTTGTATTTCTTAATTAGAGGTCACCGTGGTCTGCATAGTTTCCGCCGTTATCGGCATGCCGCTTTGCAGAGTTTGACACCTCTGTAATTTGCCATGTGTTTTGCTTAGGCTCATTTCTAAAGCAACATATGTCTCCAAGAATTTGCTTTCGAGGGACTAAATATGAAATTTACCGTGAACATGTTGCTTACTTGCATCATATAGTGTGACGCCGGGCCCGGCTGTTTGATTATAACTACATTCAACTACAGTATGTAGATTCTTATCAAGAATATCATATTTGTCCTCTTACGTTTTTCTTCGGAGACGCTTTAGCTACAATTCGAGAAACCTATAAGTTCATCTAGAGGCGAAGTAAACACAATCTCATTTATCACTGTAATGACATTATCCTTGCAAATGTCCTGACGTCTCCGAGGAATTTTGGCCCGACTATGAATAATATATTCAATTAGGTAACAGACAAAACTTTCATGAGAAGAGGTATGACGAAAAGAGTTGAGAAATGGCACATCCTACTCCGCGATATTGCCATAAAAATTTAAAACGTCTTAGCTCTGAGAATTGTAGCAAACCTTCAACAATACGGCATTGTTGTCCATACTGAATTAGCGTATAAGTTAAACTACGAAATTAAGAAGGATACTACGATGGATTTTCATGATACATGAAAACAGACCATATGCGCGCATCTCTAAGCGAGATAAAAAAGAAAAACCTACCTTCTAAACTTAAAGCTGGGAAAATAAAAAACAAGTATCCATAAACAGATCAATAAAAGATAAAAGCGAAGTGCCCAACAACACAAAAAATACTCGGAAAATTACAAATGACTGTAGCTCGTGGCAAAATAAAAGTTCACAAGAAGCATGATCTTCTGACACAATACAACATTGTTGTAGAAAAAACTTTCCTGAGGGGACATATGACGAAAAGAACTGAGAAATGGCCTGTAATTGGCTGATGATGACATCATTCGGTGACGACATTTGACCGAGTGGGAGTTTGGCCTGTGATTGGTTGATGAAGACATCATCCGCGGAGGTCTGCGTCTGGTGACACGAAAACGAAAAAAAACAAGAAGTTGAAAACAACTTAAAACCGCGCTTTTAAAATTGAACTGTTTTCTAAATATTTAGCAACAGCGTTTTGCGAGTAAACATTACCCATTGGAAACAATAGAGATTGCGTGATTCAAAGTAAGCTCAGTGCCTGGATTGAAAGAGATTTTATTTCACATTCTTTGCATAGCGTGGTTGCGTGATTGGTAATCGGAGATTTTTGTTTACCTGTAGCTCGAAGGAGAATTGACCTTTCAAACGAATATATATTTGCAAAGGTTTTGACGAGTGCCGAGGTTATATTTTTTTTTCCCAGAAAACTCCACCATTGCTTCTGGCGAAGTAAACACGATCTTATTTATCACCGTAAGGGCATTGCAGTAAATACGGTCATATTTATCAGCATCAGCGCATTCCATGGCTGACTACCTTCTTTAGCCGGCGCATTGAATATTCCCTTCGAAAGTGAACATGCAAGCAAAACAAAAATAAAGCTTAACTCTAGATAATTTCAGCCTTAGTAGCCAGCAACAGGTCCTAAATTACATTATTTATCCTTGCAAATGTCCTTGTGGTAATATTTCAACAGCTTTTTTTTCGGCGAATAAACATTACCGGTTGCGTGATTCAAAGTTTGGCCGAGCAGAGAGCTGGTTCAGCTCTCCGACATGACAAAAAAAAAAAAAAATAAAAATAAACCCCGTGCAGAGCAAGAACCGCGCTCGGCCCATGGCCGCGCGGTTAAAAAAAATAAACCAAGGGTAGATTATGAACCGCGCTCGGCCCATGGCCGCGCGGTTAATAAAATAAAATGAATAAAGTAAACAGGAATTTGCAGTGGCACATCCCATGGAGAGGCTCTTCTTCCACTGTTTCCAGATCGAATTGGAATTTAGAAGTCTTGATTTTTGTGGATGGATGAAAACCGGAGAACTCTCTTATGACGCCGCGTCCAGGATTCGAACCCGGGTCACACTGGTGGGAGGAGAGCCGCGTTCTAACCACTGCCCCTATCGCAGCTTTCTGTTTCGTAAACGGTCGATGCCATTTTCGTGATACAACTTTTTCTCTACTACATAAAAGAAAAATATTAATTTATTATCTTAAATATTAATGACAGAGTTGCCACAATCAACAAGTAAAAGCTAACCGCAATTACTTTACTCCTCAATTACCTTTCAGCCTCCACACGACTCGCTGTTTCAGCTTTCCAAACGATGTAGCTAACATGTCTACCACTGGCTTTGGGAGATTTTCAGCCACATTTGACCCAAAGGAAACTATGATAAAACCATGGCCCCCTGAATTGCTGACAAATTCTTCTAAATCAGGAGGGAGAGGTTTAGGTTCTTTGGCATTTGGTGGTCCAACCATAACATTGCCTGTGGAAGATAATCCCAACAGAAACATTAACGTCAATGATTCGTAATTTTTCATTTTCAAATAGTTCTGAAGTGTGTTCCTCGTCTCCACCCTCCTAACGCCCCGTCATCCTACCTGGCAACAGAGGCTGTGCGTATTCCAAGGCAAAATCTGAAGTACTTATAAGAAGTTCAGCATTACCAGCAGCCTCCTGCAAGCTTCTCTCAGGGTTGATGTTGTATTTGACTTTCAGAGCATTGAATGGTCTGTTATACGCAATATGCACCAATAGCTTCCCTACGAGGTATGCTCCCAAATTCGCTACACGTTGCATAAAATCCATTTTATCAGAAAATCCTGTAAAAAGTTGTGGGACATAAGAGACAGGCAGTGGTACCATGTAAATAAACGCGAACGCTGAGTTAAATGGTAGAGGTAGAATATCCACTCTTGGAATTCCAAGGCGTTCACCAAGCATTGCTGCAGGACACGCTGCAACACTGTCAGAAACAATGATATCGAACCCCATCAGTTTCTCCTGCAACTCCGTGCTCTTTAAAAAACGTTCACACATGGTGAACTGTGCCTCGGCCACTTTCTTAAACAACTGTAACTTGTTTCCTTCCATTTCAAGCTTCACCAGTTCATGTTCGAAGAAGCTGGATTTGTATGGTACTTGGTAAATCGTGTGCGCCACTTTCTCACTGGGTTTGATTTTACAGGACGAGGGAACAACCAAAGCAACCTTTAAGCAAGAAACACAGCAAACGTACAATACAATACAAGTTTTATTGTCAACTCCCCATGCATGGGGGCTTTTCAGAGACAATGATTTAAATAAACATAACCAGGAACTACATTATGCATGGGGAGATTTAACTGGCCCTTGTGGAGAGCTGAAGTGGCCTTTCTAGAGGCTACATTAGTACGAGGGGGGAGGGGAAGGTGGAAGGGAGGGGTGTGAGTATTCCATATCCTGCTAAGTTTTGGCCAAAATATCCCGTATCTCGATAATTCCCGTTTCAAGCATTATCAATTTTCTTACTCGATATCCCGGGATATTTGTTTCTAAATATCCCATACCCTATTGAATGTTTCCCCAAATGTCCTGTATCCCGTAATTTGTTTTACCTAAATAACAATGATAATAATATTATTATTATCATAATAGTAAAAGATTTATAAATCGCCAGTATCCTAATGTTCAAAGGCGCTTTACAATATCAGAAAAAATCTAAGGGGAAGAATTAAAATATCTCGTATCCCTTGATAGAGCCTAGTTTTAGGTAGCCAGTTTCAACAGCAGTGAAATCGCTAGTACAGTCGAAGCTCTCTTAACGGACATTCTCGTAAGCGTACAGCTCTACTTATGGCCGCCTTGTTTGAAACCCCGTTTTATATCCCATACAAACTCTGTATTTTTACATTCTCGTAAGCGGACATTCCCGTAAGCGGCCATGGACACTTTCAGAGATAACGACTTAGACTTTTTCTTTGTTTTTTAAGCTCCGGTAAGTGGACACCCCAAAGAAACTAACCAGAATAGTATAAGGAACTAGCCAGACTAATAAAACTGAAGGCTGATTAAAAGACACACAGGTCGTAAACATTTTAAACTCTATCACTACTTTTTATTGAGGCTGTGAATGTTGAATACGTTGTTGTTTGAAATTATAACTTGTTGTTTTTACAAAATCACCAAGGGAAAGTCCTATTACTGCAGTGTACACTGTAATACTGTCCAATTATCGTCATTATATCGAAGGGTTGTACAGTATAGGGCGCAATAAAACGAAAATGTCAGTGAACAAGGCGGTACTTTTTTTTTATTTCCAATACGGTACTGTGTTAAGTGTTAGCTGGGCAAGCTCCCGTAAGCAGCCATCTAACCCCTACACCTCTACTGGCCGCTTACGAGAACCATTCTCGTAAGTGGCTGTTCCAGTTACGGACACTTTTTTCGCGTCCCGAAGGTGTCCGCTTACGAGAGCTTCGAATGTATATGAACTGGTTAAGGATCGGAACGAAATATACTGGCTGGCCGCTATAGTCGTTATAGAGTTGGCGCCAGGATGCGTCCACTAACGGGAGCGCTAAAGTAGTTTTAGTCCGTATTGGACATCACAGTGACTCACAATTGAAAAATAACGCAGGCTAGCTAGTGAAATGAATAGCTCACTTTGGAAAAGAACGAGTGATAGCCTGGGAACGAAGTCGCGCCGCAAGCGCTTATGGGATTATTTGAGGGGACGCGGGTCAAAACGAACATGGCGGAATTTAGTGGAGAATGTCATAGCGTGGGGATTGTAGTGGTGACAGCAAGGTTTTAACTGAACTAGATAGCAATAAGATCGCATTTATTTATTTACAACATCGTATAAATAAACAGCGGAACACGTCTTCGAATTCTTCTCACTTCTCTTGACTTTTGATTGTCTAAAACAGTAACTTTGGTCTTATTGCAATCTACACACGTTGATCGCGACGTTTCGACTGCACTACTTCATGGGACGGGGATAATACGTAGCTACATGTGTTCAGTTGTTGACCTTACATGAATATTCAAAAACTTTATTGATATTCAAATGCGCAATCATCCCTGTTTCTATGAGTTAAATTCGGTCATTCGATCAGAGTGGATTTTGCGGATTTACAAACTTTTGCTTTTTAAAAAATACTAAAGTCAAGCTCTAACACTATTTGCGAGCAGTATCCTTTATAGAATTAACTATGGATGCAGACAGTTCTTTATCACCCTTGAAGGAAAGCTCTACCACTATTTGCGAGCAGTATGCTTTATAGCAATAACTCTGGATACAGACAGCACCTCACTGACTC
>OZ026603.1:10279925-10282425 GCA_964020085.1 Micromussa lordhowensis
GAAAGCTCTATCACTATTTTCGAGCAGTATGTTTTATAGAATTAACTCTGGATACATGCAGTACCTCACTGACTCTTAAAGGCAACCTCTACCGCTATTTGCGAGCAGTATGCTTTATGGAATTAACTCTGGATACAGACAGTACCTCACTGACTATTTGCGAGCAGTATGCTTTATAGAATTATCTCTACATGCAGACAGTTCTTTTAATCACCCTTGAAGGAAAGCTCTACCACTATTTTGGAAAACTATGGTTTATAGAATTAACTCTAGATGCACACAGTACCTCACTGACTCTTGAAGGAGAGCTCTACCACTATTTGCGAGCAGCATGGTTTTTAGAATTAACACTGAATGCATACGGTACCTCGTGACCCTTGGAGGCAAGCTCTTCCATTATTTGTCTCATGGTCATGTATTGTGATCCTCCCAGTACCCAGAAGCCAGCAATCCGAGCCGAAGAAGCCGTCTTGACCGCTAGTGAAAGAAGAAGCAACGATAATAACGCCATTTTGAATGTACACACGCAACTCCGGAAGCTACGTAATTACCATATCGAATGCACCTTAAAGATTGTGTGACTAGTGCTTTCATCACGTACGAATTTTGACGGCGCTTATGCTTTAGTAGCGTTCAGCTCAGCTCTATCGGCTCGAATTGCTGGTTTCTGTGCCATTGGAGAGTCAGGGTACATTAACATGAGGCATATTCCGGAAGAAACGACTGGTCATCTGGTGCATAGTCTCCTTTGGAGATGTCACGCAACGCATTGCAAAACAAAATCAAAATAATAATAACGGTAACCATAACAATGCCATTAGAGGTATAACTTCATGTTGCTCTAACTGTCTGTGTATGCCATTGAGCATAAACAAGTTCAATGCATTTTACAATTTTTTGTTTCACGAGAACAACAAATTATAACCTTACAACAACACTTGGATGATTTCTTCTGTTCACCAGCAGAGTTTGGACGTTTTTATTAATGCTAAATTCTGGTGGCTGTATAAATCCTACCTGTTTCGCACCCGATCGAGTTCACACCCCTGAACTCATTTTAAGCTTTCTATTTCGAGTTCGCCTCCACCTTTTAGCTATCCCCGAGATCAATGGATTAAAGGACGAGAAATAAACATGTTTTTCATTCGCTCCGACAACGGCTAACGCCCAGCTTTCGAATCTCTTTACGGTGACCAATTCACTTTATCAACTCAGTTGATAAAACCAAATTATTTTGTTTCATTATGCCCACTTATCTGAGGTGAACTTGATAGCTAGTTGAACAGGGTGGGGTTCGAAACCTCAGAAAAACGTCTTTTAAAATAACAAACATCACGAACAGTAAAAATAACAATGTAACGAGGGAAGTATAACGTTCTCTTTTTATTTGACTAGATCAGTGAGAGGGCAAAATGAACTTAATCCAAATTTCTTGGTACGTTTGTAACCCTATTTCGGACTAATTGATGTGATTTGCGATACCCCGCTTTGTAATCATTTGAGACGGGGCTTCTAACTTCCCAATTTTAATGTGAAAAGATAGTTTCATCTAATCATCATACCCAATTCCAGACCCGTAGAGAACATACCTTGTTTTAGACTAAAGCGGTTTTAAAAAAACTCTATTTCGGACAAAAGCGTCTGAGAAACCATGATACCCCTGGCGCCGCGCACACACCTACGTAGGGGGTCACGTTATTTGAAAGAACTTGACCCCTCAAGCTGGTCAACCTCGTTCCCAGACCCTGGAAACAAAGTTGCAAACCTTTATGCCTCCAGTGACTCGCAAAGCATGCCGGGTGTAAAACGCTTGATCACCGCACGGCAAACACGTCTGCGCGCTGAAGGTGGTATGGAAATATGACTTATAGGATTTTCGCTCGCTTCCGATGCTGAAGGAAATCTCGAATGACGTCCATATTAAATCTTTCCCAGGCCAACTGAAAGATGTCTTGTACTCGATTCACAGGCTTACACTGGGACCTTTAAGTCGCGTTGAGTCACCTTAAGTCGCCTCAAGTGGCCTAAAGTCGTGGTTACGCAATGTTAAAAAGGTTTCCACACACTTGAATTGCCCCTGTAGAAGGTTATTAGACTTAATAACTGTCATGTTAAGTTAAACTCCGCTCCAACCCTAAGGAGGAGACGCAGGACACAATGGTTGGTGCGATGGACCCTCCATTGGGGATCATTGCATTGTGTTCATGCTCTCACAGTGCTTCTGCTCGCCTGGATGTATAAATGGGTACTGGCTAAGGTGGAGAAAATTCTTTGTGATCAACTCTCAGTAAACATTGCCGGCACCGGGCCAGTATTTGCATCGCGTTAATTGCAGGAGTGGCTCCGTAGACTTTGGTGTTTTTGTCGAAAAAAGGAAAAAAGAAAAAGACAATTTTAAAAGGCGTGAGCCAGAATGGAACCCGGGTCATTTGGGTCATGAGCGATCTCATGACCGAGTCTCATGACCACTACATCACTAGGGAACTGGCTGCCGGAACGC
>OZ026603.1:10287425-10289925 GCA_964020085.1 Micromussa lordhowensis
TTATAACATCATCGACTGACAAACACTATTCACTTGACTCTGAAGATGACTTCCGCTCAGGTTGTCGAAATGTCAGTCACCAACAACAGTTCTTCTCAGAACTACCCTCACCTGGCCGATCACACTATACAAACTACTGATACTCCTGGGTTCAAACCATTTACTAAGCAGTGACATGTTAGACTATGGATAATCTGCTTTACCGCTAACTGAAGAAGTCAGCGCGCAACCTCGTTCCCAGTGTCTCTCATCTCACCCTGGGAACAAGGTTGGTCAGCGCGCAAACCATTATGAGCCATTTTGATTTCATTACCTGCGGCAAAAAAAGCTCGATAATCGTTGACGAGTGGGAACCGTGGGGTCCGTGAGCGAATAGAAAAGGAATTAAAAAGTAACCAACTAAGTCAGCTGGACTAACTGAAAGCTTCAAATTCATGACACGAAGGCAGTAAAGCTAAGCAGATCATGGTAATCACAACAGTATGCCGGACTTTATTTTCATCTCTGCATGTTTTTCTTGGTCACTTTTAATTAAAATGGACTAAATGGCCTCCTGGCAAACTATGAGTACCTCACAATTCTCGTTATAAGTCGCCCAACAGCTATAAACTCCCACATATTCTACCCTGAGTGCGCGAAAACAAACAAAACCTTGCAGGCGCTCAGCTAATACGAGTTTTCATAACTAAATGTGGGACTATTCGGTCCTATTCGGAGGTTAACCTGTCAAGAGTCGTCAAGCTATCGCACACGCTGCATAACAAAGGAATCAAACTTACCAAATTCTTCATAAAGAAGCCACACACCCAATTATGACCTGACCAGCCTCAACCATTCCGAGAAAACGTGACATGACCTGGAAGACCTCGAATTACCGGTTTACAGATCGAAAAGTTGGGTCAGGTAACTCAACGGAAACGGCTCACTGTTCGGCATTGGATGCAAAAACAATCACATTGTAGTACCTGTCAGAAATTGTCTAATCGTTTACCATTACGTCAAAGACTTATTGACCTTTATAGCCAACAGCGTTTGTTTTAACTTTGCGTAGTGTATTGACCTCTATGATACAGGAGAGGGGAAATGAAAAGGGACCGCAATGACCTTCTTGAATACCGTTAGCCAAAAGGTGAAACACCGCATACCGCCGGAAAGATGATATTTTTAAATTACCGAAATACCGCATGAAAAAAAAGCTCAATACCGCAATACCGTAAACCCGAATGTCCCCTTCCTTTACGAGGGGGCTTCTAGGGTTGCCTCCTCGGGTTTTGGCCTCTTCGAGTTCAAGTTGTACGTCCAAGTTTGTCTTTCATAGATCAACCAAAGCACATTGAAGGTCATTAAAATCTCGGGTGGTTTACACGCGCGGTTTAGTGCGAAATCGCATAAGAATTCTCGCAGTCCATTGATTATTGAAACTTGTTTATTCGATGACAGTCGTATTCACAATTAACTCAATCACAAGAGCGCATGCGAAATTATTAAAAATTATACTAAAAGACTCGTGATCAACTGTCAATCATAATTGTCATTTAACTCTGTGGGACAATGAGTTTTACGACACGAAGTTAGCGATAATAATCGTGCCAACAAGATGGACTTTGGCCTTTAAATAACTCTTTCCTGCTTTACAGCTATCAATCGACAAAACAACGACTGCTCCTTGGTTCCTCTGAAGTCAAATGGTGGTTTACCGTTCCTGCTTGTGTACGGATGATATCTTTGCAAACGCTCCGCCGTTACCAAGGTGGGATCAAAAACACCGTGTGTGCTCACTGAAAGCCAGTCGAGAAGGCTTTCAATGCTTTCGAACACATGTTGCGCGCTACGTATTTCATAACTCTTAAAAATGTGAAATCCCGCCGAAGAACAGTATTGCTCGATCCTGCCCCTCTGTTCCAATTGAAACATGTCGGAAATTAAACGTTCCTCGTTCTCGGGATTAAGCTCCTTATAAGCGCTCAATACAAAGGGATGAAGATTGTCCGTGTATTGAGCGGCCATCTTCCCTCCGCTTCTAAGACTTGCAAACATAGTGTTGAAGACTTCTTGTTTGTTAGAGATCCAGTGGATGACATGGTTACTGAAAATTATGTCGTAAGACTCCGAGCCAATCCCTGGGAAGTTTGAAGCGCTGCCTTCCACAAATGAGAGATTCTTGACCTCACTGAAAGACTGCTGAGCCAGTAGAATTCGTTCCTTGTCAGGATCAACAGCTACAACCTTTCCCTCGGGTCCTACAAGGTCGGCCAGATATGCAGACAGATCTCCAGTACCGCAACCTAAATCCAAGATGGTGTCTCCAGCTTGAGGATTAACATCCGTTTCAATGAACATCTTACCGTCCACCTTTTGAACGGAGAGCGAACTCTGTTTGTAACCTAGTGCTGCGTTGTAGCTGATTGAATTTGCCATCTTTTTAGGAATTAGTTCAAGGGTCTCGGTCTTTCTTCCTGCCAGGCGCTTACAGTGTAATGCAATACACAATATCAGAAAC
>OZ026603.1:10294925-10312425 GCA_964020085.1 Micromussa lordhowensis
GCGAAGTTCCACACTACTATTTCTTATATCTGAGCGATTCAGATCAAAGCTTTTGTCTCCCATGTGGGACACAACAGTCTTTACGAGTCTGTGTATCATGGTGTCCCTGTGGTGGCGTTCCCTTTGTTCGGAGATCAACATAGCAATGCTAAGAAAGCAGAACATGCTGGCATTGGTTTAGCTGTGGATTATAAACGCATTGACGCCCAACAACTGTTAGAGACGATTGAGCGTGTTATTGGTGAACCAAGGTAGATATTTTGCTTATTTTTTTATTTAAACGTATTTATTATTGTTTCCCGAAAAGCACCTACAATCTTGGACAAAATAAATGGAACATCTGGACCACCCCTCCCCCCCATTTCAATGATGCCAAAATGGCGCGCTTTGCTCTTCGCGCGTCTTCATCATTGCTTAAGGGGGAGGGGGGTTAATTGATCCATTTTATACTGTCCAAGATTGCAATCTTGGACAAAATAAATGGAACATCTGGACCACTCCTCCCCCCCATTTCAATGATGCCAAAATGGCGCGCTTTGCTCTTCGCGCGTCTTCATCATTGCTTAGGAGTAATGTCCAGGATTGAACGCAGCTACGAAAACTGCGAAATTTACGATAATTCGCAAGACCATTGACAGAGTCTATGTAATTTATTCAGAGGGTTGGGAAGGCCCATCGAAAGTTACGACAATTGGAAAAATTACGAAATTTACGAAAACTGCGAAATTTAAGATAACTCGCCAGAGCAATTACAATATTTACGAAATTTATTCAAAGGGTTGCAGGGAAGGCCCATCGAAAGATACGAAAATTACGAAATTTGCGAAAACTGCGAAATTTACGATAATTCGCCGTACCTGTTACAATATCAACGAAATGTATTCAAAGAGTTGCAGGGCAGACCCATTGAAAGATACGAGAATTGCAAAAATGACGAAATTTACGAAAACTGCGAAATTTCTCGAGAATTTGCAAGACCATTGACAAAATCAACGAAATTTATTCAAAAAGTTGCAGGGAAGGCCCATCGAAAGTAACAAGAATTGCGAAAATTACGGTATTTACGAAAACTGCGAAATTTACAATAATTCGCCAGGCCACTTACAAAATCAACGAAATTCATTCAAAGGGTTGAAAGGGTTGTAGGGAAGGCCCAACGAAAGATACGAAAATTACGAAACTTGCGAAAACTGCGAAATTTACGATACAGGGGAAGTCCATCGAAAGTTACGAGAATTGCAAATATTACAAAAATTACGACATTTACGAAAACTGCGAAATTTACGATAATTCGCCAGGCCACTTACAAAATCAATGAAATTCATTCAAAGGGTTGCAGGGAAGGCCCATCGAAAGTTACGAAATTTACGATACTTCGCAAGACCATTGACAAAATCAACAAAATTTATTCAAAAAGTTGCAGGGAAGGCCCATCAAAAGTTACGAGAATTGCAAATATTACGAAAATTACGAAATTTACGAAAACTGCGAAATTTACGATAATTCGCCAGGCCACTTACAAAATCAACGAAATTCATTCAAAGGGTTGCAGGGAAGTACCATCGAAAGGTATGAAAATTACAAAATTTACGAAAACTGCGAAATTTACGATAATTCGCAAGACCATTGACAAAATCAACAAAATTTATTCAAAAAGTTGCTGGGAAGGCCCATCGAAAGTTACGAGAATTGCGAATATTACGAAAATTACGAAATTTATGAAAACTGTGAAATTTATGATAATTCGCCAGGCCACCTACAAAATCAACGACATTTATTCAAATGGTTGCAGGGAAGGCCCGTCAAAAGATAAGATACTTACAAAAATTACAAAATTTGCGAAAACTGCAAAATTTACAAGAATTCGCCATACCTGTTACAATATCAACGAAATGTATTCAGACAGTAGCAGGGCAGACCCATCGAAAGTTACGAGAATTGCGAAATTTTTCGAATTTTACGAAAACTGCGAAATTTACGATAATTCGCAAGACCATTGACAAAATCAACGAAATTTATTCAAAAAGTTGCAGGGAAGGCTCATCGAAAGTTACGAGAATTGCGATAATTACGAAATTTACGAAAACTGCGAAATTTACGATAATATCCAGGCCACTTACAAAATCAATGAAATTCATTCAAAGGGTTGCCAGGAAGGCCCATTGAAAGATACGAAATTTGCGAAAACTGCGAAATTTATGATAATTCGCCATACCTGTAACAATATCAACGAAATGTATTCAAAGAGTTGCAGGGCAGACCCATCGAAAGTTACGAAAATTACGAAATTTACGAAAACTGCAAAATTTACGATAATTTGCCACACCACTTGCAAAATCAACGAAATTCATTCGATCAACGAAATTCATTCGAAGGGTTGCAGGGAAGGCCCATCGAAAGTTACGAAATTTACAAAAACTGCTAAATCTGCTGACATCTGCAAGACCATAGACAAAATCAATGAAATTAAGGGAAACTGCGATATTTACGAAAATTTGCTAGCCCATCAAAGAAATGAAAGGAAATTATTCAAAGAGTCAGATGAAAGTCCTTGATTAAAATAACCCAAATTGTGATGTTCAGTTCAATTTGCAAAAGCATGGATTATATATCTTATGTATCTTTTGATAGGCCTAAATAGTAAATGTAAGATAAACCAGAACATTAAAGTGAAGTACATTTCACCTTCACCTCACATCAAACTTAAATTCCATTCAAGTTATTTCCTCTATCTCTAGTGAGATGAGCAAGGTTAATTAAACTTGAAGTATGAACATCTCATGGTTATTGACTGCTTGCAACAGTGGAATGTCCTTTAATAGGGGTACGGACGTTGGGAGAACTCATTTGTATGTGGAAATAAGTTGTGTTTTTTAGTTCTCATGGGTTACAACGTGCATAAAAGGTTATTCCACGGAAGCTTCCTGCAAATTTGCAAAGATTTTCCAACACGAACTTTAGTGTTAATATTTACTATTAAACTCACAGGTCCACGCAAAGCAGGGTAGCCACTTAATATCGAATTGTCTGAAGTTTCCATAGCCTTTAATAACGGTTGCCAATAAAGAATGCAGCATACAGATAGGTATGTTGATGTTTCTGCAACTACAAAATATATGGAGGATGTAAACACGAAGGAAATTGAAATTGAAATCAAAGGCAACGAAGTGGAAATAAATTGACAACGCGTATACTTACAAGCAATCTGATGGTCCCTAGCACAAACACTTAATAGGTATGCCGATTTACACAGTCACTTTGCGCAAAAAGAAGATAAAAGGAGGTAAACATTAAAGGAACTAAGCA
This sequence comes from Micromussa lordhowensis, assembly GCA_964020085.1. Lineage (NCBI taxonomy): Eukaryota > Metazoa > Cnidaria > Anthozoa > Scleractinia > Lobophylliidae > Micromussa > Micromussa lordhowensis. The sequence goes on from OZ026603.1 coordinate 10,298,232, forward strand.
ACATGGCTCCCAAAGGTCAGACCGCTGACCTTTCTGTATCAACAGACATGCCGTTATGTAAGAGGTCCGAAATGTCCTTTAAATTTTTTATGAATTCTACTTTGAGTTTTAGGACAATTTAATACGCCACGTCGTTTTAGAATGGTGATTTTCCTTGCACTTTATCATCCCAAAGACAGGCATGCGCTAAAATATCGCTGATAGCGTTTCAGAATAAGCCACGACCGATGTGGGATTAACGAAACACAAGAATGGATATCACACTGTAATGGTTCGTTCTCAAGCATTTGTTCTATGCAGAACAAAAAATAAGGTTTCAGAAAAGACCTTGTTTAGCTTTCTAATAACTACGACGGCGGGCGTTCTTTACCATGTCGGCCACAGTGGATGAAAGAACGAGGCGGTGTATTCGTAGTTTTTATATAGAGTTATTATGTTAATCATGACCACTGACCGCCTCCTGGTTAGCTCAGTTGGTAGAGCGCCAGTCTGCTGTGCGGAAGGTCGAGGGTTCGAGCCCCAGACCGGACCAACACTCAGGGTCTTAAAATAACTGAGGAGAATGTGCTGCCTTTGTAAATTCATCTGCAAATGGTTAGATGTTCAGGTCTTCTCGGATAAGGACTATAAACCGTAGGCCCCGTCTCCTGCATCTTCAATGTTACATGGTTAGCAGGGGACGTTAAAGAACCCACACACTTATCGAAAAGAGTAGGGCACGTAGTTCCCGGTGTTGTGGTCTGGCCTTGTCTCATGGGTTGGTGCTTTACATAGGGATAACCTCATGCACCTTTCCCCCTTGGACAGAGTTGTCCAAGAAAAATTACTATGAAATTACACTGTGGGACTGCGGTAAAAGCATTTATCCTTTACTGCGTGTCATTAATCGCACGTGTTTGTTAGGTTTGTAGATTGGTGGAATATTATCGCCCTTTATCATCCAAAAGACAAGCGTACGATGAAAATCGTTGAAAGCATTTTAGAACAAGAATCTTTCTTGTTGAAGGTAATGTACCGATTCTACGCCGTCGGGGTTTCAAAAAAGAGCGTGTTTAGCATTCTAATACTGCCACGGCGGGCGTCTTTGCCATTCGGCCAAGTGGATGAAAGAACGAGGTGTATTCGTTGTTTTTATATACAGTTTATTAACTATGTTAATAATGTGAGTTCTTCGCTACAAGGTTAATACAAAGAGTGTTCAGTGGACTGGAATATTGTCCTCCCGTTTTATCTTTCTATGGACACGCACGCTTAGAAGAAGGTGGAATAGATACTCGGGCAACAAGAAACGCTTACCCCGTGTTATGTTTTGCTTGAGATACGTTATGTTAATTTCATATCACTCCGCTCACTTTTTCCTTAACCCGTTTTGAATAAGATATTCGGTCAACAACAAACGCCTTAGAACGAGAGAAACATGCAGCTTGTTATCTTGTTTTGTTTGTTACATGTATGCGATAATGGCATATTTTCATCCCGCTTTACCGTTCCAGAGAGTACATAAACATGCTTGTAGTCTTTGGCGGTCTTTTTGTGTTATGTTAATTAACTGCGAAAAATCGCAAATTTTGTAAAATCCGCAGGTCGGCACTGGAGGGTGGAATTTGCATTACAAAGAAGTGCAAAAAATCGCAAATTTCGCAATGACTTAGCGAGAAATCGTTAAGTTAGCGAAAAATCGCAAATTTTGTAAATTTTGTAAAATCCGCAAGCCAACGCTTGCTGGTTGATTAGCATAAAATTGTAAATTTCGCCACAACGTGCCGAAAAATCGTTGAGGCAGTGAATTTTTGTAAATCTTGTAGAGTTGAACGAAAAATCGCAAATTTTGTTAAATTTGGTACTCCAAGGAAAAATCGTAAAAGTTGTAAAATTTGTAGCTGCGTTCAATCCTGGACATAAGTGTTGCTTAGGGGGGGGGGGGGAGGGGGGTTAATTGTTCCATTTTATACTGTCCAAGATTGTAGCTTACCAAGGAGGATGCTTGGCCATATATAGTGTGGATACTGTGGAAAGCTGCAATATGGTCCCCAGGGCCTTTCCTTAGAAATTGTCAATTGAGTTTGAGCAAGACAAGACCAAGGTGCGTGCCATGATCAGTCTTGTCTTGCTTTGGGTAACAACAACAACAACAACAACAAACTTTATTCGTACTCACACATACCTGCTTGAAACTACAAAAAGTTGCACAATTAAACAAAATTATTGAAAATAAAATTGGAGTACTAGCTGCCTAGAATAACCATAAGGCCTAGCGAAGCCAGGCAGCCAGTTAACATCAGCATTTAATAAAATTAGAATAGGTCGGTATTTATAAGACATAAAGGAAGTCTAAAATAATAAAAATTATATATGAATGCAAAACGTTGATATAAGAGCACAGAGTTTCTTCGGCAACTGTGTTGAGCAAGATAACATGGCTGCTAACACGACAATTAAAATGACTAATGACATTATTGAGTGTCCAATGGAGCTGTTTAATTAGGAGAACGACGAGTCGCCGATTGAGGTGGTGTGGATCAACATTACCCAAATTAGTTGTCTGAACTACTCACTAGAATAGGTAAGAGATCGTGTTCATTTCAACACAGCAGAGAGAATGCCGCCACATGATTTTATACTTTGTATGTTTACTGTAGTGCGGTGGCCTCATGGTTTATGCGCTCGTCTCCGGATCGAGCGGTCCGGGTTGGAGCCTTGGCGGGGACATTGTGTTGTGTTCTTGGGCAAGACACTTTACTCTCACAGTGCCTCTCTCTACTCAGGTGGATAAATGAAATATTCCAAATGGCTTTTTGTAACTGAAAAGCTCTTTTGTAACCGCCGATCTGATGGGCCACTTGGCTCGTATGCAGACTTTACCATACCACTAGCGAAATAATAAAATTCATAAAATGGAACCTTTCCTCCATTTTAAGGTTCAAAACCAAAGCAATGGATATCTGTGGACTGTTAAAGGATCGTCGACGAACGCCTCTCCAAGAAATCTGTGACTGGATAAAGTATGTACTCAGACATGGTGGAGCCCGGCACCTCAGAGCTCAAGTGTTTAACATCCCTTGGTATCAGTTCTACTTACTTGACGTAATGGCTTTTCTTGTTGCTATAGTTGTCATGGTTGTCGTGGTGATACGACTGGCATGTAGATGCCTGTGCCGTGTGTGCTGTAAAAAGGGTGATATCAAAACTAAGGGGGAGTAAATTATGGTTAAGTGTTGATGTGCGCGTTAGTTAAAGCCTGTTTTTTAGCTATATGTTATAGGTGAAAAATTATTTCTTAAATAATCGTAGTGGGGATTTTATGTTGTACATTTTACTAAAGTTTAAGGTGGCTCTGAACCCCCTCCTCAGAACACCTTTTAAAGATTGTAATAACAAATCGATCATCTCTCATCCAAAAAACTTAGAACAAACACCAATCAACTTTCGGTCACGCAAGGTGTCACGTGAGGAGCTTTTACCTTTAAATACGCTTTTTACATTCTGAAAAAGGAACGAATTTCATTCAGCAACATTTTCAGTAGCTTTTTCTTTTTTGAAGCTACAATTATCTATTGAAACGATCATCTCTCATCCGAAGAACTTCAGATTAATCAAATTATCCTTAACAAGAGAAACAGAAACATCTAAAATAAAAAGTCAACAGGAACATGATTATCATATGGTGCCATGATCTTAAAGATCACAGTAACACTAGACCATAACAGCAAGCCTTTCGAAAATCATTTGCTTGTTTTCAGTCGCTTTCTTTCCGTCACGCACCGTGTCACGGGAGGAATCTTTAACTTTTTTTTTTTATTTTATTTTATTTTATTTTTATTTTGACCATTCATTTACACTGTTACAATTTTACATTCACAGAATAGGTTAAAAAAGATATTAACTCGATATATTAACAATCTTACGCAGTTACACTATTGTTAGCTTAAGAAACTAAACAAATTTAAAAAAAAAAATGAAAAAAATGAAAAACAGGATAGAAGGCAAAACGGCTTAAGATCTTTTTAAATTATTAACCTTTTCATTTAAATATCCATTTCTTTTCAAAGAAGTTTTTCTTATTTATTTTTCTTTCAATTTCATATTTGATAGCTATCTTGTTCTGATAACCTTGTATTTTAGGGTGTATTTGTTTTCTTCTGCAGTCCCATAAAAACAGTTTTCCAATAATAATAAAGTAATTTAGTAGTGTATGTGAAGGGCATTGTGTTGAAAGCATTCCAAATAAAACATTTTCCAAAGTCAGGTGAACTACCTGATTTGACAAGCGGAACCAGCACAATTCGAAATCATTCCAGAACTGTCTAGCATAAGTGCATTGGTAAAGCAGGTGATAAAGCGTTTCTCGCTCGGCTTCGCAGAAAGTGCATAAGTCATCAGCTCTAAAGCCAATTTTACACAATTTCGTGTTTGTGTAGAGTATATATATTGTTAAGGATTTTATACTGAAAAGCCTTAACATAGGATTCTAGTGCAACAGAGTGAGGTAAAATAAAGGATTCCCTCAATAGATCATCTGAGATATTAAAGTCGCTTTTCCATTTATGAACAATGTTGGGAGGCTGTGATTTCTTCATAACAAGTAAGGAGTAATAATCTCTCGATTTCTTTCTCTTTGCATCAAAAATGTTGTTATTTATTTGAAGCGAAGAAGGCGTTAGTGTATAAATATAATTACGATCACCTTTCAAAAAATCAGGTATTGAGTGTCGAAGACCTGCCCATTGTAAAAAGCTAATTTTACTAATTTTATTTAAAACGTAACTAAAGGAATCATTAATATTCAAATCGAACCGGAGATCATGGATGTGAGTGATTCCGGAGTCAAAATATTTTTTGTAATAGATAGGCTTTTTATCTATTCTAATTTCTTTATTATTCCAAATAATATTTGTCCAATTCAAGTCTGTAGCGAAGGTTTCACGAAATTGTGACCACCATAGAAGAAGCTCTCGATAAAACTGGGAAGTGATTGTATAGTCGTTAACATCATAGTTGCAATTTAAAAAGAACAGTCCTCCAAACGTTTTCAATTGGTGTTGTAAGTACCGCTTCCATGTTCCGTCATTTGCGTTAAATATTCGTTTAAGCCATGCCAATCTCAGAGCTTTAACCATGCTTTCCAAATCAATCATTTTTAATCCACCTTCCCCATAATCATTTATTGTTGAAACACGCGTTACTTTATCTGTTCCATTCCATAAGAATTTGAATAACAATTGATTTAATTGTTTCACCAGCTCATTGGGTGTTGGCAGAAGTGAGCATACATAAACAAATTTGGGAATTAGAAAGGATTTTATTATTGTCACTTTACCAAGGATTGAAAGACCTCTGGAAGACCAAATGTTTATCAGTTTTTTAATACTATCCAGTCTTTCGATGAAATTCTTTTCTTTGAGCAGTTTTAGGTCATATGTAAAGTATACTCCGAGAGCTTTTATTGGTTCCGTAGGCCATCTAATTCCAAAAGGTTCTGTTTTATTTTCTTTGGAAGCTCCGATCCACATACCCTCAGTTTTTGTGCAATTAATCTTAAGGCCCGAAATGTCCTTGAAAATGTCCAACAATTCAAATAAACTTTTGGCCGAGTTCATATCCGAGAGCACTGCAGTAGCATCCGCGTATTGCAATAACTTTGTTTCCTCATTCTCGATAGAGATTCCTTTTATATCCTTATTTTGACGAATGGCAATTGCAAGAGTTTCCACAACTACTATAAAAAGATACGGCGAGAGTGGATCACCTTGCCGGACTCCGCGTTCAAGCACAAAATAATTTGAAGCAGTTCCATTATTTATAGTACAGCTCTGTATGTTTTTATAAAAAGTTTTAACCCAGTTAAGAAAGTTAGGTCCGAAATTAAAGGATTCAAGACATTCGAGAAGAAAGTCCCATTCCACGCTATCAAAAGCTTTTTCAAAATCAATAAAAATCATTAGTCCTGGAATATTCTCTTCAACAGTATAATCCATTAAATCATAGATAGATCGAATTGTTTCGCCTATATAACGATCTTTAACGAATCTTGTTTGATTGTGATGAATAATCTCTGGTAACACATTTTCAATTCTCGAAGCGATTACTTTGGACATTATTTTTGCATCTACGTTGACTAGCGAAATTGGACGCCAGTTTTCAAGGAATGCGCGGTCTTTTCCTTTCTTCTCAATTAGAGTAATAACTGCTTGTTTTTGGGATGAGGACATCTCACCTTTATCAAAGCACTCATTCACACATCTTATGAAACTATCACCAATTAGAGGCCAAAATTTTCTATAGAATTCAATAGGGATGCCATCATTCCCTGGTGTTTTATTGTTGTTAAAAGAATCTAGAAGGCGAAAACATTCCTCGGATGTAATTTTACCCTCACATGTGATTTTCTGTTCCTCCGAAAGTTTTGGAATATTTAATTCACTCAAAAAAGCGAGTCTTTTTAAAGCAATATTCGGATCATTGTTACCAGTTTTATACAAATCATGATAGAAACGCTCTTGTTCCTTTAGAATATTAATTGGATCCGTATTAATAGCACCGTTTATGTAAAGTTTCCGTATGTGTTTCTTTACATGATTCCTTTTTTCCAGATTCAAGAAATATTTAGTACTTTTTTCTCCGTGTTCATGCCATCGAGCACGTGCGCGTATTATTATTCCTTCTGTTTTCTCTTCGTAGAGCGCCTCTAATTTTTCTCGGATTGTGTGATAGTGAGTAATGTTAGAATCACTTGTGTTTTTTTCTAATGCTTCCTTTGCTTTGTTTAGTTCCTTTTGAAGAGTTTTTTCCTCAACATCTCTTTCTTTCGCTTTCTTTTTTGAGTGTGAAATAGCGTGACGTTTAATGTTATATAATCCCAGGTTGAACGGTCGTCTGACAATTCCTTTTGCCCTTCTGCAATCCAAATTGGGATCATTTCTGTGACACTATTTACATACTCTTCATCAACTAACAGAGAGCAGTTCATTTTCCAATATCCCGAACCTCTTAGTTCGGTTGCCAATTCTTCTATATCTAAAGTAATTGCATCATGATCTGTTCTAATTGCGGGAATAATATCAGTTGATTTTACACGGTCATTTAAATTGTTTGAAATTAACCAATAGTCTAAACGGCAAAAGATTTTGGGAGATTTTTGGCTCCACGTATAACTTCTTGTGTTTGGGTTCTTAATTCTCCATATGTCTACTAAATCAAGCTCGTTTTGTAAACAGTCAATACATTCCACAACTGATTTTCGTTGATTTAGATTTCCTCCTTTTTTATCACGAGCTGGATTGAGGGGGCAGTTAAAATCGCCTCCCATAATTATCTTTTCCTCGGTGTCCAGATTTTCCTTTCTCAATATATCAAGTAGATTGTTTACGAATTCTATTTGATCTTTGTCTTTGTTTGCAGCATAAATATTTATTAAAACATACCTTGAATCTTTTATATCGGCTGTTAAAATTATATAGCGTCCCATGGGGTCCACGAGTGTATGCTGTATTTTGCAATCAAAACCGTTTTTTATCAAAATTGCCACTCCACGTGAATTGGAGCTACCGTGACAGGCAATAAGCTCTCCGCCCCATTCATTTTTCCATTGAACAATTGATTCAGCAGTGGAATGAGTTTCTTGTAAAAAGGTTATGTCTGCATTTCGCTTTCGGGACCAAGTAAAAATAGTTCTTCTTTTTTTAAAATTGCTTATGCCCTTCACATTAAGCGAAATCAACTTAAAAGACATCGTACTTACGGAAAGTAACATTGGGACTGCAGAATCCATTAATCAACAGAACAAAAGATGATAGCAGGCAATATAAATACATGCAAACCACAAATGCAAGAAATAAGCAATTTGAAAACAAACGATTCGCCGATGTTGCTCGAACTAAATGTATGATGCTGGTAAACCTATAGGGGAAAAAAAGATTATATTCAAAACGGAAAAATAGGAGAACGATATCACAAATGCAAATAATAACTAAGATTACTAAAGAACTAATGTGATAGCAAGTAAACAAAAAAGGTTTGACGAGCGATCGAACAAGCATAATCTAATACGGTGTGTTTGCCTCCTGAAACCGGTCGTGTAGTTTAATAAAAGGAAATTGATGATGATTGAATAATGTAGTATATCTAGGTCTGTTCATTTTTCCTTACACCAACGACTTATGAGTGATTAAAGGATATGAGGTAAACAGTCATAGTATAATCAGGTTGCCAGTTCTTCTAAATCCCAAGCCTCATTGATTCTTCGCGGTCTGGACTCCTCAGTTTTCCGGACAAAAATTTTCCCATCCACAGTCCAAACTCGATAAATCTTGTTGGCTCTTTTCATTTTTCTTGCCTTAGCCAGAATTTCTTGTCTGTATTGTGTAAGGTTCTCGTTTATGAAAATTCTTCCTTCTGTATCTCCCTGTGTTGACCCGATGATCTCTGTAGTATTCGCTTCTTTTAAATTAAATTTGCTTTTGTAAAATTCTCGTCTCTTCTTGTATGTAGTGACGCGAACAATTATGGCTTTAACGGCTGGCGACTTTCGGTACAGTCGATGTACAATGTCAATGTCCTCGGTTATTACATCAACTGACATTCTTTGGCCCGTTTTGATGACAATGTCTTGCAGGTTTTCACCTTCGTATTCTGGAATGCCATGGATTTCGATATTAAATTTACGTGTATATTGCTCTAAGGCATCGTGCTCATATTCAAGTGTTTGCACTCTCTTTCCCAAGTCAAATACTTCGCTATGTAAAGCGTTGTTTGTTGAAACAAGTTTCTCATTTTGCGTTTTGAGTGCATCTACCATTTCAGCGTGAAATTGCATCGAGGTCTTCAAATTTTCCACGTCCTTTCTTAGTTCCTGATTGTCGTTTAATATCGTTGTAACATCAGCTTGTATTTTCATTAATGCTTGCCATATTTGGCCAATACTTGGTTCTTCACTCACCGATTGTAACGTTTGCGCCGACATGATGGCCGGGATATCACACCTCGTGGCGTCTGTCAAATTGGATTTTTTTGCTGCGGGAGAGCTTTCGTCGCTGGAGGACGCGCTACTTGCTTCACTCTGTTTCCTTTGTCGGTTACGCTTCCTGTTTGTCATCATATATACTGTTTGCTTTCATTTTTTTCGGCTTTAAGGAGGCGAAAAGGGCGCTCTACAGTGAAACGCGTCTGTTCGCTGTGACCATCTCGTCCCCACCATTCTTTAACTTAAATACGTCATATACCGCTGAGAAAGGAACAATTGCATTTCAGCAACAATTTCAACAGCTCTCTTTTTCAGCTACAAGTTACAACATCTCTTCCACCTAATAAAACATTTGCGAACGACGTCGAATACTGCATCAATAAAATGTAAAAGCTCATCCAAGGAATTCATTTTTTTTATCCACTCCAAAAGGAGTAAAGTCAAAACACGCATGCTCCATCATAATTGCGTAGCATCCTTTACAATATCTCAAACATTCTGACACATTTCTATGACCCTTTACTGTGTTTAGGATCCCAGTTTCCTTCTCAAATCGACGTTTAGCTTCGGCCGACTCGCCTTTCATTTTTTATCAATAACATTTCGACGCTCTTCTTTCTCATATTTTACAGGGTCACAGATCCAAACGTACCACATCCTAGCCCCGCTTCTATTCTTACTTCACTCCATTCGATTCCAAAAGTTTAGATGGAGGTCTTGGCCGTTCAGCGAGAGATGGTAGCTTGAATACCTTGAAACAAGCCGCCATCTTCGCGCGTCAATTACAAATTTCGATTTTGGTGATCGAATGTTAACAGACCCTTTTACGTTACAACGTAATTGACCGTCACGTACTTTTCGAACCGTACAGTTCTCTTTTTTAATTTATGATAACATACCCTACACAGCTCTGTTCTTTAGCTGAATAACAAAGCTGTTGAAATTATTGCTGAAATGCAATTGTTCCTTTCTCAGAATGTCTATGGCGTATTTAAAGGTGAAAGCTCCTTACGTGACAACTTGCGTAACGGAAATGAAGCGACTGAAAGCTAGCAAATGATTTTCGAATATAAATCGGGTTCCTGTTGAGTTTTCAACCGCGCGGCCATGGACCGAGCGCGGTTCTTGCTCTGCACGATGTTTATTAACCGCGTGGTCATGGGCCGAGTGCGGTTCTTGTTGTGCCTTCGGTTTATTAACTGCGCGGCCATGGGCCGCGCGCGGTTCTTGCTGTGCCTTCGGTTTTTTTGTCGGTGACGAGACCCAGACTTCCACTCGGCCAAATGTCGTCACCGAATGATGTCATCATCAGCCATTCACAGGCCATTTCTCAGCTCTTTTCGTCATACCTCCCCTCAGGAAAGTTTTGTCTAGTTAGCGAATTAAATATTCATAGTCGGGGAGAAATATTTGGGCCAAAATCCTTCGTAGATGGAAGTCAGGACATTTGCAAGGATAAAGAAAGTAATTTAGTTGCTGGCTGCTAAGGCTGAAATTATCTAGAGTTAAGCTGTATGTCAAGCCGGCCGGTGGGGGGGGGGGGGGGGAGGCGGGGCATAGGGAGGGATTTTGACATTTTCCAAAAAGTTGCTGTAAAATTCCCTACTCCAGGTGAGGTCAAATATAACTGAAATTCCCCACCCCGGGAAATGATTTGTGGTGAAATGTTTGCAGGGCACTCCAAGAAAGATGCTAAAATACTTGAAACAACAAGATGGTGTTTAATAAAAATTTCAGCCTGTCTCCAGTGACTCATGTTTCAAAGACATACTTACTTACTGACCTCTCCTAATGTAAACTATCTTACAGCAACAACTAACTAGTAATGAACCCTAAATGACTTTGTAACTAAAATAAAGCCATATCCTTAGTTCACATGCACAGACACAAAACCAAAGAGTGCGTGTCATTGAGAGTTATTTTTACATGCTCAAACTAAGTTGAAAGCTAGTACTCTTTGTTTGCCAAAATGACTTGAAACTCAGAGATATCATTTCCACTGGAAATGGCATATAGTCCCTTTAAGACGTGTGAAAGATTAACAAAACTGAAAATCAAATTATCATAACGATTAATTGGCAAAATGGATATGTCAATAATTATTGGTCGCACAAAAAAGCAATCGAGAAGGCAATAGAGGAAACTTGACCGCTGTGTTACACATGGCAGCTTTACTAAGTTTGGGAACATCACCAGACCTCATTACACTTGAGACATAGCCAGTTCTGACTCAGTTTCAAGGCAAGTGATATGCCACCATAAAAGGCAGCCATCACATGAAACCCACGAAATGGTCTCCTCTTCACAACCGGGGTATCTACCCTACCACACTCTTCACAAAGCTCCTGAGCACTGCCTTTATCCACGGTGGAATGACCTTCTTTTGTAACAGCACCACTTTTTGAAGAACTTGTTTGTTTTAAACTTCTTTTTTCTCTTCGTTTTATGGCAACTTTCTTTGCTCCAGCACGTCGATTTTCAACTTTCTCATGCAAATGTTGATACCAAATAGCAACCTCACCTTCTATGGAAGGTCATCACCGCCAAAATCCTGTTTCAAATTCTGTTATGTAGAACCTGTATAGTTAATAAATTCTTTGCTGAAATCATTAGAACAGAAATTGAAACGAAATAGAATTTAGGAAGACAGAATTGATCAAATTACACATGCAGAACGGAATTTAAAACATCACAAACACAACGTAACAAACATTGGAAAAACAGAATAGAAATTGACGCGCTTTCAACTGGGTCTTTCCCAGGTTCCAATCGGTTCGTTGATCAACATTAACAGAACAGAAATTGAAACAGCGTCAATTTCTATTTTGTTGCTCCAATGTTTGAAACGTTGCGTTTGTGATGGTTTAAATTTCGTTTTGCACGTGTAATTCAATTCTGACGGTCTTCCTAACTTCTATTTCGTTTGTTCAATTTCTGTTCTAATGTTTTCAACAAAGAATTTGTAAGCTACCCGGGTTCTAAAAACAGAATTTGAAACAGGATTTTGGCGGTGATGACCCGCGTTTTATAAGTCCGCGTCTTACAAGCCCACGGCTACTCCACAAACACAGCAGACGCTCTTTGGGCTCGTCACGTAATCTTCCTCCCCCTTGATCGTCTGCTGAAACACAGTGCTGTGTTTACGTAGTCAGTTCACAGCGCACTCAGTTCCCGATCAGGGCAGCAAAGGTTGGATCCTGAGAAATTTCCGCAAGAGACTTGAACGGATACCAGCGCGCCCTTTCATTTCAGCGAGTGTGTGGACATTTTAAAACCGTCGACTTAAATACACCTAGTCGCAGGGTGTAATCGGCAACAAGCTTTGAGCTACGCGAAGAAAGAGATGGACATGTTCGTACGCAGACATTTTTTTTCGCCACTTGGAACTTGAAAAATGATCTCAAGTCCATGTATCCCGTTCCAAGCCCGCGTATCCTGCTACACTCCCGCGTATCCCACTCCACGCTCGTGTATCCCGTTTGATGCTCGTCTATCCCACATCATGTCTATATACTACCCTCCACCCACGCGCATCGCACTCCACGCCTGTGTATCCCGCTTCACGCTCGCTTGTCACGCACAGCGCTCTGTACACACTTACCACCTGTTCCCTTCAGCAAACTAAATTGATGAAGAACGTAATATTTCGACATGGCTCACAATTATAGCTTTATTTACAATGGTTCAAATGCAATGTTTATAGCTTATCTCCTGCTTGCTTCACTGCTATCAAGTGACAAACACCCGATTCTTCTTTGATTCCCCTGAAGTCAAATGGTGGTTTACCATTTCGGCTTAGGTACGGATAATATTTCTGCAAACGTTCTTCGTTTACAAGCTTGGGATTAAAGACACCGTGTGTAAGGGTCCAAATCCATTTCAGAAGGCTGTCGATGCTTTGGAAAACAAGTTGCGAGCTTAGTAAGTCATAGCTTTTAATGATGCAGAATCCCGCTGACGAACAATATTGCTCTATCGTGGCCCTTTCTTCGCCTTGAAACATCCCGCAAAGTCGCTCTGTGTTCTCAGGATTGAGCTGCTTGTAAGCACTTACAACAAAAGAAGGAAGATGCTCTATGTAGCGAGCGGCTATTTTTCCTCCACTTTTAAGACTTTCAAACATATTCTTGAAGACTTCTTGTTTGTCAGGAATCCAGTGGATGACTTGATTACTGAAAACAATGTCGTACGAATGCGACCCAATCCCTGGGAAGTTTGAAGCGCTTCCTTCCACAAATGAGAGATTCTTGACCTTACTGAAAGACTGCTGAGCCAGTAGAATTCGTTCCTTGTCAGGATCAACAGCTACAACCTTTCCCTCGGGTCCTACAAGCTCAGCCAGATATGCAGACAGCTCTCCAGTACCGCAACCTAAATCCAAGACAGCGTCGCCAGTTTGAGGGCAAACATCCGTCTGAATGAACATTTCGCCGGCCACTTTTTGCACGTAAAGCGAGCTTTGTTTGTATCCCTCGGCTGCGTTACTGTTAGACGAATTTGACATCTCTCGCCTTGAAATTGAAGGTCAGTAAAGTTACCGATCTTTGCGGGCCTTTTGTAATTTTAACGAGATAACTGTGTGCCAGCTATTGATCCATGCGTGAAGTCAACATAATCAACAATTGGAAAACATATATAAATTAGCATATGGCTTTGCTTTGCTCCATTTCATATGTCATATCTAATATTATTTTATCTCTCAGTTAGTATACGCGATGTGATTGGTCAATTTAGCGGTCCGTATTCTAGTGTACGACCCGGTAAAATTTGAAGCTGCTTTTGTTGCCAAAATGTTTCTTAATTTATCGCCAAGTGTTCTTGACGTTTTTAGCAAGTAAAATTTTAAATCTTTCCGTTACTTCTGAAAGTGTGTATTAAAACCTGCTAACGACTTAAGAGTCAATTAACGATTTTTTAAATTGACTCGAGTTGCTTTCGAGGTGCGTCAGAAATTTGAAGCCGTTCCGCGTGAACAGAAATCGTTCCCAAACCCGTCAGACACACAGAAGAGATATAACTAGTAGTAATCAAAGATTAGGAGTGCGTTCTCCGCCTGTGATAATAGTTGTCTGTTGCTGAAATCATTATTTTTATGTGAATGGCTGAAGTTTTACAGACATGTAACATACTGACAAAATCCACTATTTTTGTTCTGTGGCTTTGATTTCCTTGTTATTGATTTTCCTTGCTAATGCGATGTTGATATGACCTTTGAGGACACCTTGCGTGACGGCA
>OZ026603.1:10314925-10339925 GCA_964020085.1 Micromussa lordhowensis
TTTGAGATTACCTTACTTACTTACAAAACGGAAAAGTTGCTTATTATGACTTACACGTTACGTTCCTTACAACACACTGTGGTTACTTACTAACGGAAAAAAAAAAATAAAAATAAAAATAAAAAAATAAAATGAAATAAAGTGAAATAAAACTCGTAACAAAACGCTCTAAATGTTGAAAAAGAATTTCCACTTTTGCTGAAACTCCCTTTCAGCATTGATCGTTACAGCAATATATTTTTCTATTTCGATTTTGTCACGTACTAATGAGATGAAGTCGTTGAAAACAAACTTGGTATTATTTAGCGCGTTAATATAAAGAAAGTATTTTCCTAGCATTATGAGGTGGTTGAGGGTCAAACGGTGAGTACAGGAACAAGTAATTCCAAATAATATCTCTGGCTCGGAGAGAATTAAACTCGCATTACATACGTTAGAATACCATCTTTGGAACTTATACCAAAAGGAAGACGCTTGCGGGCAGCAGATAAACAAATGATGCATGTTTTGACGATCAGAGGGGCAAAAAGGGCAGGATGGGGAGGCAACCTTTTTCATTTTGTATAATACACTGTTCGTAGCTAAAATGTTGTGTGTAATTTTGTACTGGAACATTGCCAATTTAACTTCTTTGGTGGCTGTGAATGGCAGAAGATAAATGTTTTTTAGATTCTCCTTTGCGATGCCATAAGATAAGAGTTTTTTTTCTGAAGTGGGAGGAGGAAGATTTTCTAAGGCTAACAGTCTGTTGTATAACGTCTTGCACGTAATAGTACCAATTGGCGGTGGGGATGTTGTAGCTATAGAGTCGTCAGAATTAACATGAAGGAGCTTCTTCCAACTTTGGGGGATCGCGGATATAAGACCATGATATTGTAAAAAGTTGCAATTTAGCCTGTATTTATTGCGCAAGGAAAGGAAAGGTAGGAAGCAATTTTCATGCTCGTCAAAAAGGTCTGAAATTTGCTTTATACCTGCTCGGTGCCAAAGAGGTAGATATACCATTTTTTTGTCAATCGTAATGAATTTGTTGTTCCAGATTGTCTGAGACAGTATCTCGGTCTTGCTGTGGGGGGTTGTAGACACGATTTTTTGCCATTGACGAATAATTTGTTTGTAAAATTCAGGAAGAGGGCCCTTAAACTCAAGAAGGTTATAGCTATAATTACATTGAAAGAGCTCAGTGCCGCCAACATTAGAAAGAAACGACTTTGGAATATACTTCCACGGTGCATCTGAGCTGGAGCACAATCGTTTTACCCAGGTTAGTTTCAAAGCTTTATCGAAAAGATCAAAGTCCTTCATGCCAAGACCGCCATCTGATTTCGTCTTGACGAGGGTTGTCCTTTTTATTTTGGCGGGTTTTTGCTTCCAGATAAAATCCAACACTATTTTGTTGACCTCTGCTGCAAAGTTTCTTGGAATCTCCATAACACTGGAGATGAATACAAGTTTGGAGAGGGCTAATGTTTTGACGATATTTATTCTACCGTATATCGATAAGTCTCTTCGGGACCAGACTCTTAAAGTTTTCTGAAGGGATCCTAATTTCTCGAAGAAATTTTTCTTGTGAGACAATTCAATATCGTAAGTAAAATGCACCCCGAGCGCGTAAACAGGATCATCGCTAATTTGGAGGTTGCAAATAGCGTCTTTCCTATGACGCATGGAGCCAAGCCATAGCATTTCTGATTTTGCCTGATTTATTTTTAGACCAGAGCACTTTTCAAACAGTGAAAGCAAGTCAAATAACTTAGAAACTGACTGGACATCGGCTAGAAGGGCAGTTGTGTCGTCGGCGTATTGCGTGAGCTTGACCTCCTCATTTCTCTGAATATGTATGCCTTTGATATCTTTTGACCGTCTTATACTTTGGGCAAGAAGCTCCATAGCAATAACAAAAAGTATGCCTGAAAGGGGACAACCCTGGCGGACACCTCTTTCCAAGTAAAAGTGTTTAGAGGCAACGCCATTGTTAATGACGCAACTAGAGATGTCTTTATAGAACACGCTAATCCATTGCCGGAGATTGGGTCCAAAGTTGAAAGATTCAAGGCATTTTTGGATAAAATCCCATTCAATTGAATCAAAAGCTTTTTCGAAATCTAGGAAAACAGCTATACCTGGAATATTTTTTATTTTGGTGAAGTCCATTGTGTCTGCTATTAGTCTGATACTCTCTCCAATGAATCTACCCTTAACGTAGCCGGACTGACAAGGATGTATTATGTTTGACAAGATCTTTTCCAAGCGAAGAGCAATAGTTTTGGTCGCAATTTTGTAGTCAACATTAAGTAGCGATACTGGTCTCCAATTTGTTAAATATTCCACGTTCTTATTCTTTTTTGGGATTAGAGAAATAATGCCTTGTCGTTGAGAGATAGAAAGTGATCCTTGTTGAAATGCATAATTAAAACTTTCCACCATGAATTTACCGACAGCGTTCCAAAAATAGCGATAAAATTCTGAAGTGAGGCCATCTGTACCGGGTGTTTTGTTGCTTTCCATCATGACAAGTGCTCGTTTACATTCATCAATAGACATAATGCCTTCGCAAATTTTTGCAGTTTCTTCTGATAATACATTTTCCGTGTTGAAGAAATCAATAAACTCCGAGCTGTTTGGATTCGTGTTTTTTGATGTATATATATGTTTAAAAAAGCGCTCTTCCTCTTCAAGAATCTCTGTCGAGTCGGTTAATTTTACGTGATCATTCACTTTTAAGGACGTTATGTGTTTTTTCCTATGGTTTGTTTTTTCTAAATCGTAGAAATATTTACTGTTTTTCTCGCCATGCTCATACCAGCGCGCTCTGCTGCGTATAATCGTGCCACGAGTCTTGATGCATGCTATTTTTGACAGCTTGGATTTTATTCTTTCTAATTCACTCCTTAGGGAGTCACTGTACGCTGTCTGGAGCTTGCACTGCAGCTTGATCATCTCCGACAAAAGAGCAGACTCTTCGTCACGCTTGCTTTTTGCTTTTTTTTTCGAAAATTGTATTGTAAATGCTCTGATTTCCATTTTAATCATTTCCCAGAACAAACCCTTGTCCTCCGTTTCCTGATGCTTTTTGGCGAACTCTGGAACTAAGAAATTCAACGTTTCTACGTATTTGGTGTCAGACAACAACGAGTTGTTAAATTTCCAGAAGCCGGGTCCACGTGGGGGTTCGTGCTCGGAGAAAGATATAGACAGAAAGACTGCAGAGTGGTCAGAATAAATATTTGGAATTATTTTGCTCTCACCAATTCGGGTACTCTGTTGATTTGAAACGAAGAGGTGATCTAGTCTGCATTGTATTTTCATTGAGGGGTTCGCCCACGTTGGGCCAAATGAGTCTGGGTTTTTGTAACGCCAGGTGTCGAGCAGATTATGGGTTTTGATTAAAGCCTTGAGTTCAATAGTCGATGCTTTTCTAGTGTCGACAGGTTTGCCACCTTTTTTGTCTAAAGTGCCGATTACGCAATTAAAATCGCCCCCTAACACAAGGTTTTCATTACCATATTTGCTGAGAAGATTACTTGAAAGCTCCCTTAGGAATACAACCTGTTGATTTGGATCGTTTGGTGCATAAACGTTAACCAGTACAACTTTTGTATTATCAATAACAATCTCTGCTAAAATGTACCTCCCGTGGTCATCAGAGACAATTTTTTCAATGTTTACGTCAAGCCGTGGTTTAAAAAGAATCATAACTCCTCTGCTATGAGACGACCCATGGCTGGATACGATTTTGCCTCCCCATTCCGACTCCCATCTTCCGATAGTCTCGAGCGAAGAATAAGTTTCTTGCAAAAGAATTATATCCGATTTTTGCTGATGTAGCCAGCGAAAAACTTGTCTTCGTTTTCTCGAGCCGTTTAACCCTCTTACATTTAGCGATATAAGTTTATACATTTAGATTTTCTCAGGAGAGCGAGATTGCAATTTTCTTTTTTATGCTATAGAACTCGTAGCGCGGTGAGATGTTAAAACGTAGTATTAATATTCTTCTGTTGGCCGAGTTAAAGTTAGACAGACAAATACATTTGAACACACTCACAACAAAAATATAACAACACACACTAAACAAACTCATCACTACTTCGGACATACCTATGCTTTTGTGCGGCGTTTACTGACTGGGTAAAAAATAGGGTAGATAGCAGCAGCAATTTAGCAATGGTTGAGCAATAAGGCGGAGCAAGAGAGACAATTAAACAAATTTTAAAACTAACCGTTCATTAAACATCCGTACAGAGGGAAAAGAGCTGTTTCCGGTCCTCGGTAGAGTGAACCGTTGATTAAGAGCTTTTCTACCTTAAAGTAAGCTTCTTTCTTTTCACGTTTGGCGGTCTTGAGAACGGGGTATAACTTTCTTCGTATCTCGTCTACCTCTTTTGGAAAGTCGTCAGATATTCCAATGTGCGTGCCTTTGGGAAGGTTTTTGATGAAAGACTTGATGAAGTTCTTGTCTTGATAAGCGGAGAGTTTGACTATAATTGGACGGGAGTTTCGGCCATCGCGTGAATGCGTAGAAATCCTATGTACTCTGTCGAAGATTATTTCCTCTACATCTTTGGGTGGAATTTTTAGTTTCGTGCACATAAATTCCCGCAAAACCTTCTCGGTATCGCTGTTAGATTCGCGTTCTCGCTCCGACACTCCGAAGAATTTTAAGTTGCCTCTGCGACTGTGGCATTCCAGTTTGATATGCCGTCTTTGTAATTCCTTGAGTTCCTTATTTATTCGCTCCTGATCGGCGTTGATCTTTTCTTGCTGAGACACTGCGTAATTTGTCTTGGTTTTTAAATCTTCAATTTCTGCTTGAGCGTATTCCAGGCTTGTTTGTAGGGATTTATTTTCTTCTTCGAGCTGATTGATTCTAAACTTATAATTTTCCAACTCGGGAAGGACACTTAAGAGCAGGTTGAGCTTCTCTTCAATGCTACTGAGTCTTGAGTTCGTTGCATCGCTGCAATGTCCACATGCTTGCCTGCAGTCTTCTTCATCGGTTTGGGAGCCTCCTTCTCGAGTTCTTTTCCTCCCTTTCTCCTTCGCGTCGTTCCTATTAGCTTGTTCATTAGACATTTTGTCGCATTTAAGATATAATGACCATTACTGTAGCTACCAAGCTAAAAGATACTAGGAGCTCATTCGTGGCGTGTCCGCCATGTTTCACAGCTCGAGCCCAGTTCTATAGTTGTAAACAGTACTTAATCTTACAAACGATGCACCGTTTAGAGTAATGTAGCATTTGATGCCAATAAATGTCACATAATTTAAACAATACCCCGAAAAATACACAACTCGACAAACCCTGAAGGGAATGACAAATAAGTATAGATATGCGCAGCTGTCAAGGGTATGCTTTATCAAGCAGTGTACTGTGGGTATAGGAATCAGAATTTTGGTCAACAATCGGGGATCTTGATATAAAAAGAACTGGAGTTACTGATTTTGTATTAACTTTTCTTTAAATAACCAAATTTATAGTATGGAATATTAATAGGGTTCCAAACCTTCAATCAGATGTCCAAATACCATCTGAATATCCTCTGCTATAAGCCCAAAATTCCAAGTTCCGAGCAGGACACCCCATTGACAAATTCCCAGAGTACCCTCTTCCTCTACCTAGGTATCGAACGCACTTCGCTAATCTCTGATTATTACTAGTTTTTATTTCCACATCATTGGTTCTAGTCTCCTCCGCAGCCGTTATTAGGATTGTCACGCAACGCTTCTCCCGCACTAACGGCCGTTAGTGGGGGAGAAGCGTTGCGTGACGAGCCTAATAGCGCCTGCCGAGGAGACTCTAGTTCAATCCATAACTATCGCATGTCGTTTTCCGGGGGAGAGGACACACTAGGGGTTAAAAAAGCGGTTTGTGTACCTCTGAGGGTGTTTATATATGTTTCCAATTGTTGATTATGTTGACTTCACGCATGGATCAATAGCTGGCACACAGTTATCTCGTTAAAATTACAAAAGGCCCACAAAGATCGGTAACTATATTGATCTTCAATTTCAAGGCGAGAGATGTCAAATTCGTCCAACAGTAACGCAGCCGAGGGATACAAACAAACAAAGCTCGCATTGCGTGCAAAAAGTGGTCGGTGAAATGTTCATTCAGACGGATGTTTGCCCTCAAACTGGCGACGCTGTCTTGGATTTAGGTTGCGGTACTGAAGAGCTGTCTGCATATCTGGCTTGTAGAACCCGAGGGAAAGGTTGTAGGTGTTGATCCCGACAAGGAACGGCTTCTACTGGCTCAGCAGTCTTACTGTGAAGTCAAGAATCTCTCATTTGTGGAAGGAAGCGCTTCAAACTTCCCAGGGATTGGGTCGCATTCGTACGACATTGTTTTCAGTAATCAAGTCATCCATTGGATCCCCGACAAACAAGAAGTCTTCAAGAATATGTTTGCAAGTCTAAAAGTGGAGAAAAAATAGCCGCTCGCTACATAGAGCATCTTCCTTCTTTTGTTGTAAGTGCTTACAAGGAGCTCAATCCTGAGAACACAGAGCGACTGCTTTGCGAGATGTTTCAAGGCGAAGAAAGGGCCACGATAGAGCAATATTGTTCGTCAGCGGGATTCTGCATCATTAAAAGCTATGACTTACTAAGCTCGCAACTTGTTTCCCAAAGCATCGACAGCCTTCTGAAATGGATTTGGACCCTTACACACGGTGTCTTTGATCCCAAGCTTGTAAACGAAGAACGTTTGCAGAAATATTATCGGTACGTGAGCCGATATGGTAAACCACCATTTGACTTCAGGGGAATCAAAGAAGAATCGGGTGTTTGTCACTTGATAGCAGTAAAGCAAGCAGGAGATAAGCTATAAACATTGCATTTGAACCATTGTAAATAAAGCTATAATTGTGAGCCATGTCGAAATATTACGTTCTTCATCAATTTAGTTTGCTGAAGGGAACAGGTGGTAAGTGTGTACAGAGCGCTGTGCGTGACAAGCGAGCGTGAAGCGGGATACACAGGCGTGGAGTGGGATGCGCGCGGGTGGAGCGTAATATATAGATATGACGTGGGATAGACGAGCATGAAACGGGATACGAGCGTGGAGTCGGATACGCTGGCGTGTAGCGGGATACGCGGGCTTGGAAAGTGAGACATGGGCTTGAGATCATTTTCCAAGTTCCCAGTGGCGAAAAAAGTGTCTGCGTACGAACACATCCATCTCTTTCTTCATGTAGCTCAAAGCTTGTTGCCGATTACACCCTGCGACTAGGTGTATTTAGTCGACGGTTTTAAAATGTCCACATACCCGCTGAAATGAAAAGGCGCGCTGGTATCCGTTCAAGTCTCTTGTGGAAATTTCTCAGAGGGTCCCCTATACCTTTTCTGAAAACAGTTTCACACAAAAGTAATTGCCCTTTTCACGCATCACGAAAAATTCGAAAAACAGCTTCACGTTCACAGAAAAAAGTAAGCAATCACGTTTCACGTAAAAATGCAAAGGCTAAATCATTTTTCAGGTAAAAATACAAATTCTATTCACGTTTAGCAAAACATACAAACACAATCTGGCAATAGTACCACAGTAGATACAGTTACACATGGCCATCTTTTGGTAAGACTCTGTTCTGGTCGTCAGCATGTTGCTGTGGTTAGTTCTCAGTCCTCCGTCCACACACGCGTCGAGATGTTGAGAAACGCAGGCCGTCACGCTTTTTACATCCTGTTTGGTGTAGTTTACAAGCTTAAATGACGCTAAGATCTTCAAAAAAGTGAAAAATTATTCCCGCAAAAGTCGATGGTTCACAATCACGCGTAAGTAAATACATATTTCACGGATCACGAAGAAATCGAAAGCTAGTTTCCCGAGGACGGAAATATATAGATTCACGAATCACGAAAAAAATAAATCCTCATTCACGCTTCACGCAATAAAAAAATGCCCATTCACGCGTCACGAAAAAAGTATAGGGGACCCTCTTCTCAGGGTCCAAACTTCGCTGCCCTGATCGGGAACTGAGTGCGCTGTGAAGGGACTACGTAAACACAGCACTGTGTTTCAACAGACGATCAAGGGGGAGGAAGATTACGAGACGAGCCAAAAGAGCGTCTGCTGTGTTCTGTGGAGTAGAGTGGGCTTGTAAGATGCGGACTTATAGAACGCGGACTTCCAAAACGTGGACTAGTAAAACGCGTACTAGTAAAACACGCGGACTTGTAAAACGCAGACTTGTAAAAAGATGAGTAGTCTTTATTTAAACAATCGATCGCTTTGGCCCGGGGTAGGACATTTGAATTATGCGGAACGAATGCGGAACTCAGATGCTTTGGCTCGCTTTACAGAACACAGGAAGACAGACTTTGTACAGCCACCATCACCTGTCATACTAGCAACACACAACAAGTACAAATCAATTCCCCCTCAGGCAGTTTTGCTGGAGACTGCACAAGCAACACTTCTGCCAGAAGATGAGGTTGCTATTTGGTTTCAACATTTGCTTGTTGGAACTTTAAACCTTAATGACTTTAAAAAAAGCATTATCTAGCCTTAAATTAATGTAAATATAGAACATTTTGTAAATTAAATTTATATAGTATTTTTAAGTATTCAGGGTACAAGTCCGTGTATTATGGGATTTACAACACAAGACCCATATATTCCGAAAGAGCACACTGAGCTTTACAAAATTCTTAAGTTTCGTGTTAATTGGGCCAATATTGAACAAGATACAGCCATTCAAAAACTTCAAAATTTGCAAAGAAATGTATGGATTTCCGGACAAGTGTCCGGCAATCCATACTTTTTAAGTTTTTGAATGGCTGTATCTTTTTCAATATTGGCCCAATTAACACGAAACTTAAGGATTTTGTAAAGCTCAGTGTGCTCTTTCGGAATATATGGGTCTTGTGTTGTTAATCCCATAATACACGGACTCATACCCAGGCCCTCACGGTATGAAATCTGGCAATGTCCTTTCATTTACAACGTTGAGAAATTGTCGGGACCTAAGCGATCCATTAAGATCACAGATCATTATACCTGTACCTCAGCCAATGTCATCTACTGTATAACTTGCACTCTTTGCAAAAAGTTATATATCGGCGAAACAGGTAGACGACTAGGCGACCGTTTCCGAGAACACCTTCGCGACGTAGAGAAAGACGATAAAGACTCTTCTAAACCGGTTGCTAGACACTTTAATAGCGATGTTTCTCGTGACGTCACGCCTAGGTCACGTGGGGTTGTTTATTTCTGTGGTTGGCAAAAACACGACGTGGCTTGATGTTTCTTACTAATTTACTGTCAATGAAAAGGGTTCGTGGAAAGAATGCCGGTGAGCTGCTGCGTAATTAATTGTACGAATCGGTTCAAAAATGCATCGGGAATAAATTTTTTTAGATTTCCTGAAAGTGAAGCAAAGCGGATCGCTTGGATCAATGCAGTTCGTAGGAAGGATTGGACGCCGTCCGAGTCCTCGCGAGTCTGTAGTGTGCACTTCTTGTCAGGTACTACGCTAAAAAACTGTTTTTAAGCCGTACAGTAATACATGGTTGTACCGTGTCTTGAATTTCCAAACTATTCATCGATTTTAGGAAGTTATATTCGCGCTCGTATATAACTTATTAAATTAATTTGAGCTTAATATTAAATCGAATCGTGCAGGACAATTTTTAATGTGCACTTCATCTTCTTCAGGAAGGACTAGCGATGAACCAACTGATCCTGATTATATTCCAAACTTGGCCATGGGCTATGGTGATGATAGCTTGGCGCTTAAAGTATCCTTAAAGAAAAAATCGCGGAACGAACGTAGACTTCGTAGGTCCCAAGTTAAGGATGACAGAAATATAAGCTTAGATCCATCTAGTGAAGAAGAAACCGGAGACGGTGAAGGTAAAGACGAATATCATATATATAATACTTAGATATGGATTATGTCATAATTATGATGATCAAAACAATCAACCAATCAAGTAAAAAATGCATTGTTTAGATCTTTGATTAATGCTGAAAAATTCTTTTAATTTTCAAAGTTCACAGTAGCATAATATCAGAAATTTTCTGAGGGATGATTCGTTATTATGAGTGGATTTTGTGATTTTAATTCTCCCACTTTTTCTGCTGCAGAAAACGGAGACACTGAAATGCATGATCCTGGTGATCTAATCCAGAAATACCAAGCACTGAAAGAAGAAAACGAGTCCCTTTATAGGGAGGTTGAAAGAATCCAGGAAGAAACTGAAACAAAAATTTCTGATCTAACCATCAAACACCTAGCACAGAAAGAGGAGAATAAGTCTCTTTATAATGAACTCCAAAGACTCCAGGAAGAAAACAGAAACCTGAAAGCTGAACTGGAAAGAGTGCAATTTGGCGATAAGTTTCTGAATCAAGGGGACACATCTTTCAAAACTAAATTTTTTACTGGATTTCCTACCTATGAATTATTTACTTTAGTGGTTACATTTTGTTCATCAGTATTGCCAGTTTCAAAAAAACTTTCACCTGCCAATGTGTTCCTTTTGATAATGATGAAGGTCAGACTCAATTTACTGAACCAAGATTTGGCTTACAGATTTAACATATGTGCATCGGCTGTTTCTAAACTATTAAATGCTGGCCTGCCTGCAGTGGCGCAAAAACTGTCTTTTTTAGTTCGATGGCCAGCTAAAGAGGAAGTAATTCGAACGTTACCATCTGTTTTTAAACCCTCCTTTAGAAAATGTAGAGTTATTATAGACTGCACTGAAGTTTTCTGTGAACGAGCACGAAACTTGACATTAAGAGCCTTAACATGGTCTAACTATAAGCATCACAACACTGTTAAGATTCTGGTTGGGATCTCCCCCACTGGTGCTGTATCTTTTATTTCTAATGCTTTTGGGGGAAGGGCATCTGACAAACTAATAACACAGAAATCTGGTTTTCTTAACAACCTGGAGTATGGAGACCAAGTTCTTGCTGACAGGGGCTTTTTAATCCAAGAGGAATTGGTCTCCAGGGGAGCAACACTTGCTATTCCCAGTTTTACAAAAGGAGTCAAACAGTTAAGCATGAAAAATGTAGAGGAGTCTAGAAGACTAGCAAGGGTGCGGATTCATGTCGAAAGAATGATGGAACGTCTCAAGAATTTCAAAATACTTGCTGGGATATTACCACTTTCCCTTGTTCCTCATATTGACAACATAGTAATGATCTGTGCTGCAGTTTCAAATTTACAACCTCGTTTAATAAAATAAATGTACATGTATTCTGATGCCTGCAGCATCAATGCATTATAACGTTTACTATCAAAATGGATTTTATAACTTTGATATTGTAGCATTCATAAGGATTGCATCACAAACTAATTAAAAAGCACTGCATGTAACTTAGGGTTATATTTGATTAAACAGGTCATGTAGGATAAGCCTGTCTGTTGACATAAAGTTGCTTGGTTACTTAACATTGAGTTGCTTTGTTTATTTACATTTTTATACTTAAAAATAATGTGTCGTTAATGACAATAAAATAATAAAATTTTGTTTTCCCTTAACGTGGTTACCAAAATATCAAACACTAATTAACTGGTATTTACTGATGATCATGCAAGTCTGACTATTCATTGATCACAAAATGCTAGTAAGGCTAGGAGGGTACATGAAGGAGTGTAAGAAGAGTGATAAACTTTCTAATTCTCATTTTTACAATGTGGACAATACCACTTTCCTTTTGGTTTCCTACGGATGTTAACGCAGGCATAGTGAAACCACACAATGTCACATGTTGAATTGTCACAAGCGATCATTTTTCCATATTCTGGGTGGTTACAGATACAATACAACTGCTCCTCATCTTGCTCACAGTTTTCATCTCCCATCTCTGAAATTTGCAACTTCCTTGTAAGGATCTCTGGAAGTAATACATTTTTAAAGAAACTGTCTAGTTTGGTAAGGGAGTGTTCTATGAAATGTTTGTTTAAAGGGATTCCCTCCACAATGTGCAAATCTTTGTTGGTGTAGACACAAAAGTCCCCCACTTCCATCCTATTCACATGTTCCTGTAATTGTATTTGGGTGTAGTATGCATGTGTCTCTTTTAAATGGCCTTTGTCATCTAGACAAAAATCAGGATCACTTTTAGCTGCTTCCATTGGTAGCACATCTTTATGTTTAAAAGGGCATTTTATTTCAACAACTCTTGGGGGGCAGCATTTGCAAGTTGCAATTCCATCAGCTGATGCTCCCAAATATGGCCTGTCAAGATCTATAACAAAGCCAGACAACGTGCATTCAAAATTATGATGACTTAGTTTTTTCTCTTCTATATACCTTACTCGGGCCTTCTCCTCATTGTCAATACCCCATCGAATGGGCTTAATTTTACAAAGGTCATAGGCTTCATAGCCCATAATTGACTTCAGTAAGTTGTCAGGAGGTGTACTCTCTTTCCTCTTTAGTACACGGTGTGCTTTGCTTGCTGTGATTCTCCCTTTGCGGTGCTCAAACCATAGGGGGCAGATAGACTGATTCCTGGTAACTTTCTCCAATTCTTTGCATTGCTCTGGAGTGACTTGCAATTCTTTAGCAAGCTGGCTGCATTTTTCTTTTAGTTGATGTTTGGTAAGTGTAGCATATTCTTCGGAATAAAGAGCTGTCAATGGCTGAGGTAGGTTACTCTCATCTTCATCTTCTGATGCACTGTCTGTCTCCTCGGGGTCAAGTTTGGGGATTAAACTGAAGAAAGCTCCTCTTGGACATACTTCCTTTAGGCTTTTTAACACAGACAGGTCGGGAAGGGGTGGTGATGGGGTGTAAGAGACTGAAGGTACATCTCCTTTCCTATTCCTCTTAACAAGGTTGGTAAATTCAGCAACTGTTCTGGGATTAATCTGATTGAAACATTGCAAAAGGTGATAAATAAGCATAATAAATTCATAAATTACCTCAACTTAATTACCATATGAACCCTTATTACTGCCTACTAGAACATTTTGTATGACAGGCAATGAACTAACCTTTTCTCTGAACGTTTTGTTCCACTTGCATGCTTCACTAGTGCTGGAAGTCTTAGTAAGACCTAGCTTCACAGCAACTTCTATTTTAAACAGGATAGCAGCAACATGACTGCAAACTTCTCCAAGCCTGCGATCGAGAAAAAGGAATTTTTTCCCTAGAATGCCCCTTGTCTGTATCACTCTGCAATCATTTATTTTTATTCAGATTCTTTTTATTATTAAATGAACAGTGAGTATAACAAAGAATATTAAATCTAGAAATGACATTAACTCGGATTTTTTCTGAGTTCATATCATTTCTAAATGAACTGTAAGTAACAAATTCTTACCCGGCCATACATGTGCAATGTGCTGCGTAAACACTGGCCTCCTTTTTATGAAGGCAAACCCACGCATCGTGTGGCTGATCGTTAATTCTCTGGGACGGAATTACTTTCCCTTTAATGAAGCAGTAAGGGATATTGTCTCCAACTGAATGACACCACAATGGTTTAACGTGGCCACTGATCACAAACTGATACGCTTCAAGCGACTTGAAGGTCTTTAGACTCTCCTTCGTGTAAATACCCGGTGTTTCGATTAAGTACGTGTACAGATCCCCAAACGTTAAATCTGGCCAAGAACTGGGATTATTTGTCCATCCTTTCAAATTATATGGATCGGGAAGGCTACTTGCACCTTTGTTGTAGCTTAATTTAGAATGATATCGCGATCTTGCAACAGGATCGAGACTTTTTACATATTCGGAATCGCACGTGGAAGCCATGAAAACAGAACGAAGCCGGCTTTTTGCCAACCACTAAAGTGCGCATGTCTAAGAATGACGTCAATGTTTATAAACAAGAAACATCGCTATATGCTGAATCATTCTAAGCAACATATGGCAGTCTGCGGCCTCTCCCTACATCAAGGAAGCACAGAAAGCCGCAAAACTTTATTTTTCAAATCGGCACTCTTAATCCTCACGGTATCAACGAACGCTTTTCATTCAACTAATTCATTCTGTTGTTTTTCACGTTGCCAGGCACAAACCAATAGCGTAGCTCCATATTTCTGTGTATAAACCACACACAACCCACAATTCCTTGATTCGCTCCGACGAAGGGCTAACGCTCGAAACGTCAGCTTCCGAATCTCTTTACGGTGGACAATTCACATTATCAACCCAGTTGATAAAACCAAATAATCGTTATGATAATTTGATTTTTAGTTTTGTTAATCTTTCACACGTCTTAAAGGGACTATATGCTATTTCCAGTGGAAATGATATCTCTGAGTTTCAAGTCATTTTGGCAAACAAAGAGTACTAGCTTTCAACTTAAGTTTGAGCATGTAAAAATAACTCTCAATGACACTCACTCTTTGGTTTTGCGTCTGTGCATATGAACTAAGGATATGGCTTTATTTTAGTTACAAAGTCATTTAGGGTTCATTACTAGTTAGTTGTTGCTGTAAGATAGTTTACATTAGGAGAGGTCAGTAAGTATGAAAGAAGTAGTATCGAGAAGTAGTATCAAGAAGTAGTATCGAGAAGTATCGTCAACAAGAGAAGTCTACTAAACTTGGAACTAGCTACTTATACATATGACATTGTTATCCTCACCGAAACTAATTTAGATAACACTATAGCTGATAGGGAAATTTTCCCTCGAGGCTATACAGTGTTTAGACGAGACCGCGAACTCCAAGGGCGTCATGGCGGGGGAATATTAATTGCGACAAAGGACTCGATCAAAGCTTTTCCGAGAAGCGATCTACCTACTACCTCTTCCGAGCTCCTCTTCGTTGACATTGTACTGTCAAATAGAAAGAAATTGACGCTGGGCGTATTCTATCGGCCGCCATATAATGACTTGAAGCCTCTGGAGGACCTCAAGATTGTCCTAAACGAGATCTCGCAGAGTGAACTGATACTTGTTGGAGACTTCAATCTCTGTTCCATTGACTGGGCTAATGTTAGGGCACTGGAAAATTCAGCAAAGTGTGAGCTGCTACTAGATATTGTACAGGATAATTTCTTAACCCAACTAGTCAAAAGTCCTACACGTGGAAATAATATCCTGGACCTTGTGCTTGTCACTTCACCAGACACTGTGGAAAATATTTCAGTTGGTGCTCCTTTCTCCGATCATAACTCAATCACGTTTTCAATACTTGCCTCTCCTTACGTGAGTCGTAAATCCCACAAGCTGCAATATTCTTATGCGAAAGCAGATTGGGCCAAACTCCGGGATCTGCTTTGTTATATTCCATGGCATTGCGCATTTTTGGACGATGACATTGATAATAATTCAGACTGCATGGTCTGACTTGTTTTTCACTTCCATAGATGAGTGCATCCCGAAACGAAAAAAATCTGCAAAACGTCATGCCCCTTGGATAACAAACGATTTAATCAAGCTCTGTAGAAGAAAGAAATCCCTCTACAAAAAAGCGAAAAAATGGGGGAGAGTAAACGACTGGACTGAGTATTGTGCCTTGAATAACTCCCTGAAGAAAGCTTGCAATTCTGCTCGGAGGCAGCATATTCAAAACATTGCCCAAGATTTGCAAATAAATGGGAACCCTAAGTCGTTTTGGAGTTATGTTAATTCCATTCGAAAAGGAACTAACGATCTCGTCGCACTCAAAGAAAATAACACTACTCTTACAGACGATCTGAGCATCGCTGAAAATATGAACTCGTACTTCTCCACTGTGTTTACTTCTGAGTCCTTCACTAATTTTCCCGTATTCAAAAATGTGGTTAATTCTAGGTTGTCGTCCATCGTTTGTAATGCAAATGAAGTTTTGCATATTCTAAAGAATCTTAACGCGTACAAGTCCCCTGGGCCGGATCATCTATCACCACGCGTCTTGAAAGAATGTGCCGATGAGATAGCTCCATCGCTTTGTAAATTAGTGAATGCATCGTTCGCTACTGGTTCAGTTCCATACGCTTGGAAACAAGCAGACATCGTTCCGATCCACAAAAAGGGGCCAAAAACTGACAGAGAAAATTATCGCCAAATATCACTTACTTCCATAGCATGCAAGGTGTGTGAAAAGATTGTAAAAAAGCGTGTGATAAACTTTTGGCAAAGCCTGGGTATTTTTAACCCAATTCAGTTCGGGTTTCTTGAAGGCAAGTCAACCGTAACACAATTACTTACTTGCTATAATGACTGGGCCTCATCCAGAAACAAATCAACGCCTACTGATGTTGTATTCCTCGATTTCACTAAAGCTTTTGATTCAGTTCCCCACGAACGTTTGCTTCTCAAACTGAAAGGTTATGGAATCGAGGGTAACCTGCTGCATTGGTTTAGAAATTTTTTGACAAATCGTCAACAACGCGTAGTGGTACGTGGTACCTTTTCCTCGTGGACCCATGTCAGATCCGGAGTACCCCAGGGAACAATTCTTGGGCCCATTTTATTTCTTATTTATGTTAACGATATATCATCTAACATATCGTCTTCTATCAAAATGTTCGCTGATGACACAAAGGTGTATAGAGAGATTACAGACCTTGAAAATGACACTAGAGCCCTTCAAACGGCCCTTCGTTCGTTTGGTGGATTGGGCTACCCTCTGGCAGCTTAGGTTCAACCCAGAGAAATGCGAAACGATGCGCATAACTCACAGCCGTGACAGGTCGGTCCCCTCCTACATAATGGGATCAAGAATCACGCCTGTCAAGTATACGAAAGATCTTGGAATTCTTATCTCCTCTGATTTATCGTGGAGCGCCCAAATTCATGCCGTTGTACTCAAGGCAAATAGATCCTTGGGTGTCGTCTATAGAACACTTGGACCCTCAAACGTTGAAGCTTTTTCTACCTTGTATAAGACCCTAGTGCGTCCTATTCTTGAATATGCCGTTCCAGTCTGGTGTCCATATCTAGTCAAAGACATTCTAGCCCTTGAAAAAGTCCAGAGAAGAGCATCACGCCTTGCATTAGGACAAAGACGAGGAGACATGGAGTATGAAGACCGCCTCAAAATTTTAAATTGGCCCACCTTAGAGAAACGCAGACACTATATATCCCTTGTAGAGTGTTACAAAACCGTATTTAGCCTGAATGGTCTGAATCTTAGTGACTTTTTCGAACTAGCTTTAGATACCCGGACACGTGCTAACCACCCTTATAAATTATATGTGAAAAGCGCAAAAGTAAATCCATACAAATATTCGTTTTTTGTTCGCATAGTTAAGGATTGGAACAATCTACCACTGCACGTTGTTGAAGCTGAATCTTTTAAAATTTTTAAGACTAGATTAAAGTCTTTTCTTAACTTGTAAATATGTAAATAGTTTTATCCTTAGGCATTGAATGTATTATGTACTTTTTAGTTTTTAATTTCAGGAAACGTTATAGGGTTAACCTCGTGTTTCCTTTTCATGATGCATCTTTATAGTTGTTTTGTTTTTCATCATGAATAAATTATGTTGTTGTTGTTGTATGTCTTTCAAACATGAGTCACCGGAGACAGGCTGTATTTAAAATTTTTATTAAACACCATCTTGTTGTTTCAAGTATTTTAGCATCTTTTTTGGAGTGCCCTGGAAACATTTGACCACAAATCATTTCAGTTATATTTGCCTTCACATTTTTGCCCGGGGGTAAGGAATTTTACAGCAACTCTTTGGAAAATGTCAAAATCCCGCTCTATGCAACGCCTCCCCTCCCCCCCCCCCCCCCCCCCACCGGCCGGCTTGACATACAGCTTAACTCTAGATAATTTCAGCCTTAATAGCCAGCAACTAAATTACATTCTTTATCCTTACAAATGTCCTGACGTCCATCTCCGAGGGATTTTGGCCCAAATATTTCTCCCCGACTATGAATATTCAATTCGCTAACTAGACAAAACTTTCCTGAAGGGAGGTATGACGACAAGAGCTGAGAAATGGCCTGTAATGGCTGGTTTGCAGTGTCACTCAATCAAAACTAAAAATCGTAACCATTCAATAAATTATGTCAAGAATCTGGGATACGATAGATGATTCATACATAAACAACCTTGCCAAGATTTAGGTCTGTGCGGTTTTTCATTCGCGCATTATTTAGAAAAGGGTTTCACCCAAATTTTGTAGAGTTTTGTATGGAGACGCCATGTTGGTGCCCTTCCAAGGAGCACCAACATGGCGGCCGCAAAGTGACAAAAACATCTGTCATTGAGTTTTACCATTAAAACGAAAAATTATTCCTCTAGAGCGCCGACACATTGAAAGTAGTACTTCTTCTATTGCAAGAACTGTTCAGTTAGCAAAAACGGTTGCGATAACTCCTCTTTAGACCTATGTGAAAGCCCTCTCGTGCCGCCATTTCACAGTCACGCAACTCAAAACACTGAAATTCAAACGTCTTCTCTAACAAAATGAGAAGCCCTGTCGGGCTGAAACGTTGTAAAACGT
Organism: Micromussa lordhowensis; assembly: GCA_964020085.1. Classification (NCBI taxonomy): domain Eukaryota; kingdom Metazoa; phylum Cnidaria; class Anthozoa; order Scleractinia; family Lobophylliidae; genus Micromussa; species Micromussa lordhowensis. Next base: position 10,333,283 of record OZ026603.1, read on the forward strand.
CAAGTCATTAGAGGGTCTTACATCTCATGAAACTAAAACTTCATAAGGACTGGTAATTTTTAGTTTTGGAAAATGATGACGTCACATGAAAACCAGCAATTGGCTGATGATGACATCATTCGGTGACGACATTTGGCCGAGTGGAAGTCTGGGTCTCGTCACCGACAAAAATAAAACCGAAGGCAGAGCAAGAACCGCGCTCGGCCCAGGACCGCGCGGTTAATAAGCCCCATGCAGAGCAAGAACCGCGCTCGGCCCATGGCTGCGCGGTTAAACACTCAACAGGAACCCGATTTATCATATGGTGTCATGATCTTAGAGAGTACAGTCACACTAGACCATAACAGCAAGCCTTTCGAAAATTATTTGCTAGTTTTCAGTCGCTTAATTTCCGTCGCGCAAGTTGTCACGTAAGGAGCTTTTACCTTTAAATACGACATAGCCATTCTGAGAAAGGAACAATTGCATTTCAGCAATAATTTCAACAGCTTTCTTATTCAGCTAAAGAACAGAGCTGTGCAGGGTATGTTATCATAAATTAAAAAATGGAACTGTACGGTTCGAAAAGTACGTGACGGTCAATTACGCAGCCTCCTACGCAGACGCTCTTTGGGCTCGTCACGCAAAGAGCGTCTGCGTAGGAGGCTATCAATTACGTTGCAACGTGAAAGAGTCTGTTAACCTTCGATCACCAAAATCGGAAAACAAATTCGTTTGTAATTGTCGCGCGAAGATGGCGGCTTCTTTCAAGGTATTCAAGCTACCATCTCTCGCTGAAGACCTCCATCTAAACTTTTGGAATCGAATGGAGTGAAGTAAGAATAGAAGCGGGGCTAGGATGTGGTACGTTTGGATCTGTGACCTTGTAAAATATAAGAAAGCAGAGCGTCGAAATGTTATTGATAAAAAATGAAAGGCGAGTCGGGCGAAGCAAAACGTCGATTTGAGAAGGAAACTGGTATCCTAAACACAGTAAAGGGTCATAGAAATGTGTCAGAATGTTTGATATATTGTAAAGGATGCTACGCAATAATGGTGGAGCATGCATGTTTTGACTTCACTCCTTTGGAGTCGATAAAAAGTTGATTTTTACATTTTATTGATGCAGTATTCGACGTCGTTCGCAGATGTTTTTTTAGGTGGAAGAGATGTTGTAACTTGTAGCTGAAAAAGAAAGCTGTTGAAATTGTTTCTGAAATGCGATTGTTTCTTTCTCAGCGGTATATGGCGTATTTAAGTTAAAGGTTCCTCCTGTGACACCGTGCGTGACGAAAAGAAAGTGACTAAAAACAAGCAAATGATTTTCGAAAGGCTTGCTGTTATGGTCTAGTGTTACTGTGATCTGTAAGATCATGAGACCATATGATAATTATATCCCTGTTGAATTTTTATTTTAGATGTTTCTGTTTCTCTTGTTAAGGATAATGTGAATGATCTGAAGTTCTTCGGAAGAGAGATGATCGTTCCAATAGACAATTGTGGCTTCAAAAAAAGAAAAAGCTATTGAAAATGTAGCTGAATGAAACTCGTTCCTTTTTCAGAATGTAAAAAGCGTATTTAAAGGAAAAAGCTCCTCACGTGACACCTTGCGTGACCGAAAGTTGATTGGTGTTTGATCTAAGTTTTTTTGATGAGAGATGATCGATTTGTTATTACCGAATTGTGATAACCATGATAAGATGCAACTTTTTGCAATCTTTAAAAGGTGTTCTGAGGAGGGGGTTCAGAGCCACCTTAAACTTTAGTAAAATGTACAACATAAAATCCCCACTACGACTATTTAAGAAATAATTTTTCACCTATAACATATAGCTAAAAAACAAGCTTTAACTAACGCGCACATCAACACTTAACCATAATTTACTCCCCCTTAGTTTTGATATCACCCTTTTTACAGCACACACGACACAGGCATCTACATGCCAGTCGTATCACCACGACAACCATGACAACTATAGCAACAAGAAATGCCATTACGTCAAGTAAGTAGTACTGATACCAAGGGGTGTTAAACACTTGAGCCCTGAGGTGCCGGGCTCCACCATGTCTGAGCACATACTCTATCTACTCACAGATTTCTTGGAGAGGCGTTCGTCGACGATCCTTTAACAGTCCAGAGATATGCATTGCTTTGGCTTTGAACCTTAAAATTGAGGAAAGGTTCATCTTATTAATTTTGTCATGTCACTAGTGGTATGGTAAAGCCTGCATACGAGCCAAGTGGCCCATCAGATCGGCGGCTACAAAAGAGCTTTTCAGTTACAAAAAGCCATTTGGAATATTTCATTTATCCACCTGGGTGGAGAGAGGCACTGTGAGAGTAAAGTGTCTTGCCCAAGAACACAACACAATGTCCCCACCAAAGCTCCAACCCGGACCGCTCGATCCGGAGACGAGCGCACTAACCATGAGGCCACGGCACTTCAGTAAACATACAAAGTATAAAATCATGTGGCGGCATTCTCTCTGCTGTGTTGAAATGAACACGATCTCTTACCTATTCTAATGAGTAGTTCAAAGAACTAATTTGGGTAATGTTGTCCCACACCACCGCAATCGGCGACTCGTCGTTCTCCTAATTAAACATGTACAGCTCCATTGGAGACTCAATAATGTCATTAGTCATTTTAATTGTCGTGTTAGCAGCCATGGTATCTTGCTCAACACAGTTTACCCAAACCAATACAAGACTGATCATGGCATGCACCTTGGTCTTGTCTTGCTCAAACTCAATTGGCAATTTCTAAGAAAAGGCCCTGGGGACCATATTGCAGCTTTCCACAGTGTCCACACTATACATGGACAAGCATCCCCCTTGGTAAGCTAGGTGCTTTTCAGGAAAACAATAATAAATACGTTTAAATAAAAAAAAAAATAAGCAAATTATCTACCTTGGTTCACCAATAACACGCTCAATTGTCTTTAACAGTTGTTGGGCGTCAATACGTTTATAATCCACAGCTAAACCAATGCCAGCATGTTCTGCTTTCTTAGCATTGCTATGTTGATCTTCGAACAAAGGGAACGCCACCACAGGGACACCATGATACGCAGACTCGTAAAGACTGTTGTGTCCCACATGGGAGACAAAAGCTTTGATCTCCTTGTGACCTAGCAGATCATTCTGAGGTAACCAGTCCACGGCTCTGATGTTTTTGCCAAGGAATGATGGAACGTAACCTGCCGGAGAAGACAGGTTCTGATGTCAATTATTTTGCTCTCACTAAAATAAAATAAAATGAATAAAGTAAACAGGAATTTGCAGTGGCACATCCCATTGAGAGGCTCTTCTTCCACTGTTTCCAGATCGAATTGGAATTTAGAAGTGTTCATTTTTGTGGATGGATGAAAACCGGAAAACTCTCTTATGATACCGGGTCCAGGATTCGAACCCGGGTCACATTGGTGGGAAGCGAACCACTGCGCCATCGCAGTTTTCTGTTTCGTAAACGGTCGATGACATTTTCGTGACACAAACTTTTCTCTACTACATTAAAGAAAAATATTAATTTATTATCTTAAATATTAATGATAGAGTTGCCACAATCAACAAGTAAAAGCTAACCGCAATTACTTTACTCCTCAATTACCTTTAAGTCTCCACACGACTCGCTGTTTCAGCTTTCCAAACGATGTAGCTAACATGTCAACCACTGGCTTCGGGAGATTTTCAGCCACGTTTGATCCAAAGGAAACTATAATAAAACCATGCCCCCCTGAATTGCTGACAAATTCTTCTAAATCAGGAGGGAGAGGTTTAGGTTCTTTGGCATTTGGTGGTCCAACCATAACATTGCCTGTGGAATATAATCCCAACAAAAACAATGTAAGTCGTAATTTTTTTATTTTCAAATAGTTCTGAAGTGTGTTCCCCGTCTCCACCCTCCTAACGTCCCTTCTTCCTACCTGGCAACAGAGGCTGTGCGTATTCCAAGGCAAAATGTGAAGTACTTATAAGAAGTTCAGCATTACCAATAGCTTCCTGCAAGCTTCTCTCAGGGTTGATGTCGTATTTGACTTTCAGAGCATTGAATGGTCTGTTATACACAATACGCACAAATAGCTTCCCTACGAGGTATGCTCCCAAATTCACTACGCGTTGGACAAAATCCATTTTATCAGAAAATCCTGTTAAAAGTTGTGGGACATAAGAGACAGGCATTGGTACCATGTGGTAAAACGCAAACGCTGAGTTTAATGGTAGAGGTAGAATATCCACTCTTGGAATTCCAAAGCGTTCGCCAAGCATTGTTGCTGGGCAGGCTGCAACACCGTCACAAACAATGATATCAAACCCCATCAGTTTCTCCTGCAACTCCGTGCTCTTTAAAAAACGTTCACACATGGTGAACTGTGCCTCGGCCACTTTCTTCAACAGCTGTAACTTGTTTCCTTCCATTTCAAGCTTTACCAGTTCATGTTCAAAGAAGCTGGATTTGTATGGTACTTGGTAAATCGTGTGCGCCACTTTCTCACTGGGTTTGATTTTACAGGACGATGGAACAACCAAAGAAACCTTTAAGCAAGAAACACAGCAAACGTACAATACAATACAATACAAGTTTTATTGTCAACTCCCCATGCATGGGGCTTTTCAGAGACAATGATTTAAATAAATATAACCAGGAACTACATTATGCATGGGGAGATTTAACTGGCCCTTGTGGAGAACTGAAGTGGCCTTTCTAGAGGCTACATTAGTACGAGGGGGGAGGGGAAGGCGGAAGGGAGGGGTGCGAGTACTCCATATCCTGCTAAGTTTTGGCCAAAATATCCCGTATCTCGATCATTCCCGTTTCAAGCATTATCAATTTTCTTACTCGATATCCCGGGATATCTGTTTCTAAATATCCCATACCCTATTGAATGTTTCCCCAAATGTCCTGTATCTCGTAATTTGTTTTACCTAAATAATAATGATAATAATAATATTATTATCATAATAGTAAAAGATTTATATAGCGCCAGTATCGTAATGTTCAAAGGCGCTTTACAATATCAGAAAAAATCTAAGCGGAAGAATTAAAATATCTCGTATCCCTTGATAGAGCCTAGTTTTAGGTAGCCAGTTTTAACAGCAGTGAAATCGCTAGTACAGTCGAAGCTCTCTTAACGGACACTCTCGTAAGCGGACAGCTCTACTTACGGCCGCCTTGTTTGAAACCCCGTTTTAACTCCCATATAAACTCTGTATTTTTACATTCTCGTAAGCGGACATTCCCGTAAGCGGCCACGGACACTTTCAGAGATTACGACTTAGACTTTTTCTTAGTTTTTTAAGCTCCGGTAAGCGGACACCCCAAAGAAACTAACCAGAATAGTATAAGGAACTAGCCAGACTAATAAAACTGAAGGCTGACTAAAAGACACAGAGGTCGTAAACATTTTAAACTCTATCACTACTTTTTATTGAGGCTGTGAATGTTGAATACGTTGTTGTTTGAAATTATAACTTGTTGTTTTTACAAAATCACCAAGGGAAAGTCCTATTACTGCAGTATACACTGTAATACTGTCCAATTATCGTCATTGTATCGTAGGGTTGTACAGTATAGGGCGCTATAAAACGAAAATGTCAGTGAACACGGCGGTTTTTTTTTTATTTCCAATACGGTACTGTGTTTAGTGTTAGCTTGGCAAGCTCCCGTAAGCAGCCATCTAACCCCTACACCTCTACTGGCCGCTTACGAGAACCATTCTCGTAAGTGGCTGTTCCAGATACGGACACTTTTTTCGCGTCCCGAAGGTGTCCGCTTACGAGAGCTTCGACTGTGTATAAACTGGTTAAGGATCGGAACGAAATATACTGGCTGGCCGCTATAGTCGTTATAGAGTTGGCGCAAGGATGCGTCCACTAACGGAGCGCTAAAGTTGTTTTAGTCCCTATTGGACATCACAGTGACTCACAATTGAAAAATAACGCAGGCTAGCTAGTGAAATGAATGGCTGACTTTTGAAAAGAGTGATAGCCTGGGAACGAAGTCGCGCCGCAAGCGCTTATGCGATTATTTGAGGGGACGCGGGTCAAAACAAACATGGCGGAATTTAGTGCAGAATGTCATAGCGTGGATTGTAGTGGTGACAGCAAGGTTTTAACAGAACTAGATAGCAATAAGATCGCATTTATTTATTTACAACATCGTATAAATAATCAGCGGAACACGTCTTCGAATTCTTCTCACTTCTCTTGACTTTTGTCTAAAACAGTAACTTTGGTCTTACTGCAATCTACACACGTTGATCGCGACGTTTCGACTGCACTACTTCATGGGAACGGGGATAATACGTAGCTACATGTGTTCAGTTGTTGACCTTGCATGAATATTCACAAACTTTATTGATATCAAATGCGCAATAATCCCTGTTTCTATGAGTTAAATTCGGTCATTCCATGAGAGTGGATTTTGCGGATTTACAAACTTTTGCTATTTAAAAAATACTAAAGTCAAGCTCTAACACTATTTCAGAGCAGTATCCTTTATAGAATTAACTCTGGATGCAGACAGTTCTTTATCACCCTTGAAGGAAAGCTCTACCACTATTTGCGAGCAGTATGCTTTATCAATAGCAATAACTCTGGATACAGACAGTACCTCACTTCAAGGCAAGCTTTACCACTATTTTGGAGCAGTATGCTTTATGG
>OZ026603.1:10342425-10349925 GCA_964020085.1 Micromussa lordhowensis
AACGGTAACCATAACAATGCCATTAGAGGTATAACTTCATGTTGCTCTAACTGTCTGTGTATGCCATTGAGCATAAACAAGTTCAATGCATTTTACAATTTTTTGTTTCACGAGAACAACAAATTATAACCGTACAACAACACTTGGATGATTTCTTCTGTTCCCCAGCAGAGTTTGGACGTTTTTATTAATGCTAAATTCTGGTGGCTGTATAAATGCTACCTGTTTCGCACCCGATCGAGTTCACACCCCTGAACTCATTTTAAGCTTTCTATTTCGAGTTCGCCTCCACCTTTTAGCTATCCCCGAGGTCAATGGATTAAAGGACGAGAAATAAACATGTTTTTCATTCGCTCCGACAACGGCTAACGCCCAGCTTTCGAATCTCTTTACGGTGGCCAATTCACTTTATCAACTCAGTTGATAAAACCAAATTATTTTGTTTCATTATGCCCACTTATCTGAGGTGAACTTGATAGCTAGTTCAACAGGGTGGGGTTCGAAACCTCAGAAAAACGTCTTTTAAAATAACAAACATCACGAACAGTAAAAATAACAATGTAACGAGGGAAGTATAACGTTCTCTTTTTATTTGACTAGATCAGTGAGAGGGCAAAATGAACTTAATCCAAATTTCTTGGTACGTTAGTAACCCTATTTCGGACCAATTGATGTGATTTGCGATACCCTACTTTGTAATCATTTGAGACGGGGCTTCTAACTTCCCAATTTTAATGTGAAAAGATAGTTTCATCTAATCATCATACCCAATTCCAGACCCGTAGAGAACATACCTTTTTTTAGACTAAAGCGGTTTAAAAAAAACTATATTTCGGACAAAAGCGTCTGAGAAACCATGATACCCCTGGCGCCGCGCACACACCTACGTAGGGGGTCACGTTATTTGAAAGGACTTGACCCCTCAAGCTGGTCAACCTCGTTCCCAAACCCTGGGAACAAAGTTGCAAACCGTTATGCCTCCAGTGAGGACGACCACGACTCGCAAAGCATGCCGGGTGAAAAACGCTTGATCACCGAACGGCAAACACCTCTGCGCGCTGAAGGTGATATGGAAATATGACTTATAGGATTTTTCGCTCGCTTCCGATGCTGAAAGAAATCTCGAATGACGTCCATATTAACTCTTTCCCAGGCCAACTGACAGCTGTAGATGTCTTGTATTCGATCCACAGGCTTACACTGAGACCTTTAAGTCGCGTTGAGTCACCTTAAGTCGCCTCAAGTGGCCTAAAGTCGTGGTTACGTTTAAAAGGTTTCCACACACTTGATTGCCCCTGTAGAAGGTTATTAGACTTAATAACTGTCATGTTAAGTTAAACTCCGCTCCAACCCTAAGGAGGAGACGCAGGAGACAATGGTTGGTGCGATGGACCTTATTGAGGATCATTGCATTGTGTTCATGCTCTCACAGTGCTTCTTCTCGCCTGGATGTATAAATGGGTACTGGCTAAAGTGGAGAAAAATTCTTTGTGATCAACTCTCAGTAAACATTGCCGGCACCGGGCCAATATTTGCATCGCGTTAATTGCAGGAGTGCCTCCGTAGACTTTGGTGTTTTTCTCGAAACAAAGGAAAAAAGAAAACGACAATTTTAAAAGGCGTGAGCCAGAATGGAACCCGGGTCATTTGGTTCATGAGCGATCTCATGACCGAGTCTCATGACCACTACATCACTAGGAAACTGGCTGCCGGAACGCGATTTTTAAAAGAGTATATCGTGTTACCATTACAAATATTACGAGCTAACTGGAGCGCTCTGTAGGCTAACCGGAACGCGAGAGTGAAAAGTAGACTATAGCCGGGGTGCTATAAATAGATAACCATACTCGTTCCCAGTGCATTACGAAATCGTAGTAATTAAGGCTATTGCTCAGAGTTCCATGGCTCATCCCTACTGAGCACGATTTTCGCGTCATTAGCGCGCGCACATGAGCGCCTGCACGTACGCAGTGTAAGAGATTTCCCTCAAGCTAAGCTCGATAGCGAAATAAATGCTCGTTTTCTCTCAAACGAGCATGGTGACCTATATTTTTTATTACATAAATATGGTGTAACAATTATCCTCTTTCAGGGAGTTAAAAAGTTAAGAAAAAATTTGTTCGGGAGGAAAAAAAGATATAGCTAAAAGAGTTCACAAATCCTTTACTCGAGGATGCAAATTATGACCTCGAAAACGACGACTGGAGGAACGTTTTGAGTCAGTGTCATTAAGAATTGTATGATTTTTCCATAAATTATCTATTACAATGTTCCAAATGCCAGAGACTTTCTGCCTATCAAGATTTTTTCAAGTTTTGCGTTAATAACCTTTGCTTCCAGCTACCGCAACATGTAACGAGAACTGATGAAATAACGCGCGTGATTAGGCATAAACGGGACGAGACTGACCCATCATATCTCTTAAGCGAGCACGGTGACCCCACTTTTTTATTTCCTTTTTGGAGTATCATTACTATACTTAATACATGGACAAAGTTTGAAACAAATCTTGTGTTGGGTTCTATTTCGGAGGAATGACCTTAATCGCGAAGTTAATTGTGCAGTTCTCAGAGTTCTGCCCAACAGAGTTGATATGGATTTTACAGTCTCGCCCGACACTGTTCTTATTTTCAGTGTTGTAGAAGTCCAGAGGCTGCAGAGGTCGCTTCAAATTAAAGTCCTGTGTTGTGTAGCTTGCCACGCGTCAGGGTCAAAAAAGCTTGTCACGTTTTGAATTGTTGTTTATATGGTAATACCTCAGTTGAAATCTAAGCTTCATAATGCTGAAACAAAAAAAGCCATTTTATCAATTCACCTTTAAGCATTCCTCGAACTTTTCTTGCGCCTTGGATAGTTTTCTAGAAATCGGATGGTGTTTGTTTTTGCCACATTTATCAACTTTGACTGTGAGAAATTAATTCACAGAGTTTCTTTTTAACACATGCTCAAGATCTGTAAAAAAACCCGTCAGCTTGCGCTTTCCAGATTTATTGGAAATAACCAAGCCTGTCAGATAACAAAAAAGGTTCGGAAACATAAACGGTCATTCCCTGTACAAAATTTCATCTCAGGAGATATTCTACACTCCATAACATAAAAAAGCGTGGGCAGCTTTAGTGAGAACTATTCAGTTACTAGTATTATACTATTTAAGTAAGTGTGACCGCTTATAAATGCGGTATCGGTATTTCGTCGTTTTTTGACACGGTATTTCGGTATTTGCCAATTTTTCTTGCGGTATTGAATACCGCCCAATGTCCTCCTCGTATAGGGTGGAAAATTTCGCCGTAGCACGGCTCGCAAAGGATTGCCGAAAGTTCCCTGGGGGTCGAATAGACACGCGAAAGATTCTGGGAGCGAAGTCTTTATAAGTCCAAAGGTAAGTGCGTATAGCTCACTAAGGTGCGGGATTGCAGAATATCAAAATATCAAATCAACTGTGAGATTTTGAGAATTTGATATATATTATCACGATATTTTGATCTTGTCATGATATTTTGAGATTTAAGAATCAAAACCACAATAATCACAAATGTGTGCAGAATAATCCTCGTTCTATAAGTGTGTGGAATACGATAATCCTCGTTCTGTAAGCGTGTAGTGCGAGCGATCACAAATGAATCTGTATGCGCGAGAAAAGCAATTGCAAGTCTGAGTACTTTCTTCTTTTAGTATTCAGCGCAAGAAAAGCGATTACGTGTTATTATATCTCCTTTAATCGGGCAGCCTTGAAAAAGCAATCACGTATATTAAAGTTGTCATTTTATTTCACCTCGCCCGCCTAATAACACTTCAAAACAAGGACTCAAATGATTGCATTAAGATTCCCCGTTCCCACAACTTCTTTTCGCCTTAACTCCGCCTCCAAGTCATATTAAAACATTTGTAAACAAACCAGAACAAAACGTTCCTCTTAAACTGAGTAATCTTTCGAGTAAGGTCGTAGTACTGATTTAATCACTTAAGCCCCGGTTCGCAAGATTCAGTTGTCCGCACAATAAGTTTGTCAAATCAGAAAGATAAAAAGCGTTAAATCCCAAACTAAATGAGCGCAGGTCAACATCACTTATTTGGGCAGAAAGTTCTTCATCATGGTCTTGTTGTTGCTTGAAAACCTCAGAACAGAGGGCCCCCAATAGGGTTCTTCAATCCCGCCATCCCGACCGGAATTTTCCCTAAATCCCGTAATCCCGACGGTTTCTACCGGCTAATCCCGATCCCGGTCATATTTTCTTACCTCAACAAAAACGATCCTTGAAGTTCCGTTCCAGATCCCCTCACAGCAGACCCAGCAGACCCAAGCACTGACTCAGTATTAGGTTCAATTAGCTGTATCTCTCTGCACTAAAATGATGATCTAGTTCATTTGTTTTTCATGACTAGTTTTAAACGAGTTGCGTCAGTCAATCACTCATTTTTATGGTCTTTTATAGCTCGTTTCTTTTTCTTTTTTTCTTTTTTCTGTTTTGCCTTTTTTGTTCGATAACGCCTGCCTTCCGGATCACTTCGATCCCTGAAAAACGTGTCTCTCGGAGATGATAGCGATCAAGGACGAGCATGCCACGGCAAATTCACTGCCCACTACACATATGGCAAGTCAATCGCAACTCAGAAGACAGTTTGCTCATTCACAATGTTCAGCCATGGCAACGATCATCTGGAAATTCCATAAAATCGAGTACAATTGTGCTTAACAGATACTGAAACTTATACTCTTTCCCAGTGCTGCATGTTCCGGCTCTAAATGCCGCAATCACCGGTAACCAAAGCGTACTATAAGAGTTTGAAATAAGAGCCTGTAGGGATTTAAATTTGTAACGAAAGCTATTTCTGTTTTCCTTTGAAAAGCTACGATAAAGTTCGAAACCTCTCTAAGTGGTGTCCTTTTTATGTCGCCGAAACGCTTCTGTAAGCCATTTGAGCGATTTTGACGCGTGTAAAGAGTACGCGTCACAGCTGTATTATAGTACGCTTTGATCGCCTATGGCTAAATTAATGCGAAATGTTCATTTGATGATTACTATCATCTAGGAGCTTCTTCAGCAATTCGCTTCCGAAATGTGAAACCGTTCCAAGCAAAAAGTTGCCTCGCGATCCAACGACGGAATTCCACCAACTTCATCGTCGGCTTCCTCGTTATTAGTAGAAAATGACTCATCATCCAAATCTTGCCTACTGCTTGAATCGTACTCCAGCATGCCGTCTTGCTCGTCTGCTTCTTCGGCTTCGTTTCTCCGTTGTCCCCCGGAGCGTTCAAGGGAGACTGACTCACCCAGTCGCACCTCTCTCTGGTAGAGGTAGGAAGGCAGGGTTCAGGCTCTTGCCATTTTTGTCTCTTGTTTGACAGAGCGCTGACGTACTGCAGCACCAAGCGTTTGTGCCCAGTCCCACAGATCACCATAGGGGTCACAGAGAAGCGTGATAGGATCGTGGAAAACGTGGATGTCGACTAGGTCATTGTTCGGTAATTTCCGACGTTAATACGATGATCTAAGATGACAGCTAGATTTAATTTTCTTTTCATATTTCAGTCTCTGGAATTGCCGAATCTCGATTTCTTTAAACCGACATTCCCGATTCCCGCCTGTTAAAATCGCCAAATCCCGTGTCCCGGTCACAGTTACAATCCCGAATCTCGTCACCCTTTCCTTCAAAATCCCTAATCCCATGAAATAAGCCAAATCCCGGGTCCCGAAAAACCTATTGGGGACCCTCTGAACACACTTCCACTTCCTTCTACTCTGCATTGTATAACATTAAATTTAGTTTTAATTTTTATTTCATGTTAATTTAATTTCTTTCTTTTAAGTATAAGGATCAATAAAGTAAAGTTGTTAAAGTTACACGAGGATACTTATATTTTACGCAAATTGCGACAGCTCTTACTGATTTTACTGATTATTTAAGTTTCCAACCACTGAAAATATGCCAATATCACAGCCCACGGGTTACTAAACCCGTTTTTCGTTCTTTTCTCAATCACTAAATATACTTTTGGATTGTGGTGCGAGTCTTTCGCGTCCAGTTTGGTTTGATTTGTGTCTGACAAATCCAAGTACATTAAGTACGACCGTTTCTTTCGGTCAAAGACGACGATGAGCAATGGGAGTTTCCACAATTTTGACTCCAGATCGAATTAACTTCGACGCGATTTTTCAACAAATAAACTTAAATTTAAGATCTGGAAAGCTATACCCACTTATCTTTGCACTTCAGAAGACTCCGCTCCAAAATCTTTCGCGCGTTTATTCCACCCCCAGCGAAATTTAGCCATGATGGTATCGAAACTGACCAATGACTGATGACAAACTTTACACGAGTCTTTCGGCCAATACCATCATGGCTTAAGTGACCAATCTTTCAACGGATCAAACTTATAACATCATCGACTGACAAACACTATTCACTTGACTCTGAAGATGACTTCCGCTCAGGTTGTCGAAATGTCAGTCACCAACAACAGTTCTTCTCAGAACTACCCTCACCTGGCCGATCACACTATACAAACTACTGATACTCCTGGGTTCAAACCATTTACTAAGCAGTGACATGTTAGACTATGGATAATCTGCTTTACCGCTAACTGAAGAAGTCAGCGCGCAACCTCGTTCCCAGTGTCTCTCATCTCACCCTGGGAACAAGGTTGGTCAGCGCGCAAACCATTATGAGCCATTTTGATTTCATTACCTGCGGCAAAAAAAGCTCGATAATCGTTGACGAGTGGGAACCGTGGGGTCCGTGAGCGAATAGAAAAGGAATTAAAAAGTAACCAACTAAGTCAGCTGGACTAACTGAAAGCTTCAAATTCATGACACGAAGGCAGTAAAGCTAAGCAGATCATGGTAATCACAACAGTATGCCGGACTTTATTTTCATCTCTGCATGTTTTTCTTGGTCACTTTTAATTAAAATGGACTAAATGGCCTCCTGGCAAACTATGAGTACCTCACAATTCTCGTTATAAGTCGCCCAACAGCTATAAACTCCCACATATTCTACCCTGAGTGCGCGAAAACAAACAAAACCTTGCAGGCGCTCAGCTAATACGAGTTTTCATAACTAAATGTGGGACTATTCGGTCCTATTCGGAGGTTAACCTGTCAAGAGTCGTCAAGCTATCGCACACGCTGCATAACAAAGGAATCAAACTTACCAAATTCTTCATAAAGAAGCCACACACCCAATTATGACCTGACCAGCCTCAACCATTCCGAGAAAACGTGACATGACCTGGAAGACCTCGAATTACCGGTTTACAGATCGAAAAGTTGGGTCAGGTAACTCAACGGAAACGGCTCACTGTTCGGCATTGGATGCAAAAACAATCACATTGTAGTACCTGTCAGAAATTGTCTAATCGTTTACCATTACGTCAAAGACTTATTGACCTTTATAGCCAACAGCGTTTGTTTTAACTTTGCGTAGTGTATTGACCTCTATGATACAGGAGAGGGGAAATGAAAAGGGACCGCAATGACCTTCTTGAATACCGTTAGCCAA
>OZ026603.1:10357425-10402425 GCA_964020085.1 Micromussa lordhowensis
GGGTTGAAAGGGTTGTAGGGAAGGCCCAACGAAAGATACGAAAATTACGAAACTTGCGAAAACTGCGAAATTTACGATACAGGGGAAGTCCATCGAAAGTTACTAGAATTGCAAATATTACAAAAATTACGACATTTACGAAAACTGCGAAATTTACGATAATTCGCCAGGCCACTTACAAAATCAATGAAATTCATTCAAAGGGTTGCAGGGAAGGCCCATCGAAAGTTACGAAATTTACGATACTTCGCAAGACCATTGACAAAATCAACAAAATTTATTCAAAAAGTTGCAGGGAAGGCCCATCAAAAGTTACAAGAATTGCAAATATTACGAAAATTACGAAATTTACGAAAACTGCGAAATTTACGATAATTCGCCAGGCCACTTACAAAATCAACGAAATTCATTCAAAGGGTTGCAGGGAAGTACCATCGAAAGGTATGAAAATTACAAAATTTACGAAAACTGCGAAATTTACGATAATTCGCAAGACCATTGACAAAATCAACAAAATTTATTCAAAAAGTTGCTGGGAAGGCCCATCGAAAGTTACGAGAATTGCGAATATTACGAAAATTACGAAATTTATGAAAACTGTGAAATTTACGATAATTCGCCAGGCCACCTACAAAATCAACGACATTTATTCAAATGGTTGCAGGGAAGGCCCGTCAAAAGATAAGATACTTACAAAAATTACAAAATTTGCGAAAACTGCAAAATTTACAAGAATTCGCCATACCTGTTACAATATCAACGAAATGTATTCAGACAGTAGCAGGGCAGACCCATCGAAAGTTACGAGAATTGCGAAATTTTTCGAATTTTACGAAAACTGCGAAATTTACGATAATTCGCAAGACCATTGACAAAATCAACGAAATTTATTCAAAAAGTTGCAGGGAAGGCTCATCGAAAGTTACGAGAATTGCGATAATTACGAAATTTACGAAAACTGCGAAATTTACGATAATATCCAGGCCACTTACAAAATCAATGAAATTCATTCAAAGGGTTGCCAGGAAGGCCCATTGAAAGATACGAAATTTGCGAAAACTGCGAAATTTATGATAATTCGCCATACCTGTAACAATATCAACGAAATGTATTCAAAGAGTTGCAGGGCAGACCCATCGAAAGTTACGAAAATTACGAAATTTACGAAAACTGCAAAATTTACGATAATTTGCCACACCACTTGCAAAATCAACGAAATTCATTCGATCAACGAAATTCATTCGAAGGGTTGCAGGGAAGGCCCATCGAAAGTTACGAAATTTACAAAAACTGCTAAATCTGCTGACATCTGCAAGACCATAGACAAAATCAATGAAATTAAGGGAAACTGCGATATTTACGAAAATTTGCTAGCCCATCAAAGAAATGAAAGGAAATTATTCAAAGAGTCAGATGAAAGTCCTTGATTAAAATAACCCAAATTGTGATGTTCAGTTCAATTTGCAAAAGCATGGATTATATATCTTATGTATCTTTTGATAGGCCTAAATAGTAAATGTAAGATAAACCAGAACATTAAAGTGAAGTACATTTCACCTTCACCTCACATCAAACTTAAATTCCATTCAAGTTATTTCCTCTATCTCTAGTGAGATGAGCAAGGTTAATTAAACTTGAAGTATGAACATCTCATGGTTATTGACTGCTTGCAACAGTGGAATGTCCTTTAATAGGGGTACGGACGTTGGGAGAACTCATTTGTATGTGGAAATAAGTTGTGTTTTTTAGTTCTCATGGGTTACAACGTGCATAAAAGGTTATTCCACGGAAGCTTCCTGCAAATTTGCAAAGATTTTCCAACACGAACTTTAGTGTTAATATTTACTATTAAACTCACAGGTCCACGCAAAGCAGGGTAGCCACTTAATATCGAATTGTCTGAAGTTTCCATAGCCTTTAATAACGGTTGCCAATAAAGAATGCAGCATACAGATAGGTATGTTGATGTTTCTGCAACTACAAAATATATGGAGGATGTAAACACGAAGGAAATTGAAATTGAAATCAAAGGCAACGAAGTGGAAATAAATTGACAACGCGTATACTTACAAGCAATCTGATGGTCCCTAGCACAAACACTTAATAGGTATGCCGATTTACACAGTCACTTTGCGCAAAAAGAAGATAAAAGGAGGTAAACATTAAAGGAACTAAGCAACATGGCTCCCAAAGGTCAGACCGCTGACCTTTCTGTATCAACAGACATGCCGTTATGTAAGAGGTCCGAAATGTCCTTTAAATTTTTTATGAATTCTACTTTGAGTTTTAGGACAATTTAATACGCCACGTCGTTGTAGAATGGTGATTTTCCTTGCACTTTATCATCCCAAAGACAGGCATGCGCTAAAATATCGCTGATAGCGTTTCAGAATAAGCCACGACCGATGTGGGATTAACGAAACACAAGAATGGATATCACACTGTAATGGTTCGTTCTCAAGCATTTGTTCTATGCAGAACAAAAAATAAGGTTTCAGAAAAGACCTTGTTTAGCTTTCTAATAACTACGACGGCGGGCGTTCTTTACCATGTCGGCCACAGTGGATGAAAGAACGAGGCGGTGTATTCGTAGTTTTTATATAGAGTTATTATGTTAATCATGACCACTGTGGGACTGCGGTAAAAGCATTTATCCTTTACTGCGTGTCATTAATCGCACGTGTTTGTTAGGTTTGTAGATTGGTGGAATATTATCGCCCTTTATCATCCAAAAGACAAGCGTACGATGAAAATCGTTGAAAGCATTTTAGAACAAGAATCTTTCTTGTTGAAGGTAATGTACCGATTCTACGCCGTCGGGGTTTCAAAAAAGAGCGTGTTTAGCATTCTAATACTGCCACGGCGGGCGTCTTTGCCATTCGGCCAAGTGGATGAAAGAACGAGGTGTATTCGTTGTTTTTATATACAGTTTATTAACTATGTTAATAATGTGAGTTCTTCGCTACAAGGTTAATACAAAGAGTGTTCAGTGGACTGGAATATTGTCCTCCCGTTTTATCTTTCTATGGACACGCACGCTTAGAAGAAGGTGGAATAGATACTCGGGCAACAAGAAACGCTTATCCCGTGTTATGTTTTGCTTGAGATACGTTATGTTAATTTCATATCACTCCGCTCACTTTTTCCTTAACCCGTTTTGAATAAGATATTCGGTCAACAAAAAACGCCTTAGAACGAGAGAAACATGCAGCTTGTTATCTTGTTTTGTTTGTTACATGTGTGCGATAATGGCATATTTTCATCCCGCTTTACCGTTCCAGAGAGTACATAAACATGCTTGTAGTCTTTGGCGGTCTTTTTGTGTTATGTTAATTAACTGCGAAAAATCGCAAATTTTGTAAAATCCGCAGGTCGGCACTGGAGGGTGGAATTTGCATTACAAAGAAGTGCAAAAAATCGCAAATTTCGCAATGACTTAGCGAGAAATCGTTAAGTTAGCGAAAAATCGCAAATTTTGTAAATTTTGTAAAATCCGCAAGCCAACGCTTGCTGGTTGATTAGCATAAAATTGTAAATTTCGCCACAACGTGCCGAAAAATCGTTGAGGCAGTGAATTTTTGTAAATCTTGTAGAGTTGAACGAAAAATCGCAAATTTTGTTAAATTTGGTACTCCAAGGAAAAATCGTAAAAGTTGTAAAATTTGTAGCTGCGTTCAATCCTGGACATAAGTGTTGCTTAGGGGGGGAAAGGGGGGTTAATTGTTCCATTTTAAACTGTCCAAGATTGTAGCTTACCAAGGAGGATGCTTGGCCATATATAGTGTGGATACTGTGGAAAGCTGCAATATGGTCCCCAGGGCCTTTCCTTAGAAATTGTCAATTGAGTTTGAGCAAGACAAGACCAAGGTGCGTGCCATGATCAGTCTTGTCTTGCTTTGGGTAACAACAACAACAACAACAACAAACTTTATTCGTACTCACACATACTTGCTTGAAACTACAAAAAGTTGCACAATTAAACAAAATTATTGAAAATAAAATTGGAGTACTAGCTGCCTAGAATAACCATAAGGCCTAGCGAAGCCAGGCAGCCAGTTAACATCAGCATTTAATAAAATTAGAATAGGTCGGTATTTATAAGACATAAAGGAAGTCTAAAATAATAAAAATTATATATGAATGCAAAACGTTGATATAAGAGCACAGAGTTTCTTCGGCAACTGTGTTGAGCAAGATAACATGGCTGCTAACACGACAATTAAAATGACTAATGACATTATTGAGTGTCCAATGGAGCTGTTTAATTAGGAGAACGACGAGTCGCCGATTGAGGTGGTGTGGATCAACATTACCCAAATTAGTTGTCTGAACTACTCACTAGAATAGGTAAGAGATCGTGTTCATTTCAACACAGCAGAGAGAATGCCGCCACATGATTTTATACTTTGTATGTTTACTGTAGTGCGGTGGCCTCATGGTTTATGCGCTCGTCTCCGGATCGAGCGGTCCGGGTTGGAGCCTTGGCGGGGACATTGTGTTGTGTTCTTGGGCAAGACACTTTACTCTCACAGTGCCTCTCTCTACTCAGGTGGATAAATGAAATATTCCAAATGGCTTTTTGTAACTGAAAAGCTCTTTTGTAGCCGCCGATCTGATGGGCCACTTGGCTCGTATGCAGACTTTACCATACCACTAGCGAAATAATAAAATTCATAAAATGGAACCTTTCCTCCATTTTAAGGTTCAAAACCAAAGCAATGGATATCTGTGGACTGTTAAAGGATCGTCGACGAACGCCTCTCCAAGAAATCTGTGACTGGATAAAGTATGTACTCAGACATGGTGGAGCCCGGCACCTCAGAGCTCAAGTGTTTAACATCCCTTGGTATCAGTTCTACTTACTTGACGTAATGGCTTTTCTTGTTGCTATAGTTGTCATGGTTGTCGTGGTGATACGACTGGCATGTAGATGCCTGTGCCGTGTGTGCTGTAAAAAGGGTGATATCAAAACTAAGGGGGAGTAAATTATGGTTAAGTGTTGATGTGCGCGTTAGTTAAAGCCTGTTTTTTAGCTATATGTTATAGGTGAAAAATTATTTCTTAAATAATCGTAGTGGGGATTTTATGTTGTACATTTTACTAAAGTTTAAGGTGGCTCTGAACCCCCTCCTCAGAACACCTTTTAAAGATTGTAATAACAAATCGATCATCTCTCATCCAAAAAACTTAGAACAAACACCAATCAACTTTCGGTCACGCAAGGTGTCACGTGAGGAGCTTTTACCTTTAAATACGCTTTTTACATTCTGAAAAAGGAACGAATTTCATTCAGCAACATTTTCAGTAGCTTTTTCTTTTTTGAAGCTACAATTATCTATTGAAACGATCATCTCTCATCCGAAGAACTTCAGATTAATCAAATTATCCTTAACAAGAGAAACAGAAACATCTAAAATAAAAAGTCAACAGGAACATGATTATCATATGATGCCATGATCTTAAAGATCACAGTAACACTAGACCATAACAGCAAGCCTTTCGAAAATCATTTGCTTGTTTTCAGTCGCTTTCTTTCCGTCACGCACCGTGTCACGGGAGGAATCTTTAACTTTTTTTTTTTTTTTTTTATTTTATTTTATTTTTATTTTGACCATTCATTTACACTGTTACAATTTTACATTCACAGAATAGGTTAAAAAAGATATTAACTCGATATATTAACAATCTTACGCAGTTACACTATTGTTAGCTTAAGAAACTAAACAAATTTAAAAAAAAAATGAAAAAAATGAAAAACAGGATAGAAGGCAAAACGGCTTAAGATCTTTTTAAATTATTAACCTTTTCATTTAAATATCCATTTCTTTTCAAAGAAGTTTTTCTTATTTATTTTTCTTTCAATTTCATATTTGATAGCTATCTTGTTCTGATAACCTTGTATTTTAGGGTGTATTTGTTTTCTTCTGCAGTCCCATAAAAACAGTTTTCCAATAATAATAAAGTAATTTAGTAGTGTATGTGAAGGGCATTGTGTTGAAAGCATTCCAAATAAAACATTTTCCAAAGTCAGGTGAACTACCTGATTTGACAAGCGGAACCAGCACAATTCGAAATCATTCCAGAACTGTCTAGCATAAGTGCATTGGTAAAGCAGGTGATAAAGCGTTTCTCGCTCGGCTTCGCAGAAAGTGCATAAGTCATCAGCTCTAAAGCCAATTTTACACAATTTCGTGTTTGTGTAGAGTATATTGTTAAGGATTTTATACTGAAAAGCCTTAACATAGGATTCTAGTGCAACAGAGTGAGGTAAAATAAAGGATTCCCTCAATAGATCATCTGAGATATTAAAGTCGCTTTTCCATTTATGAACAATGTTGGGAGGCTGTGATTTCTTCATAACAAGTAAGGAGTAATAATCTCTCGATTTCTTTCTCTTTGCATCAAAAATGTTGTTATTTATTTGAAGCGAAGAAGGCGTTAGTGTATAAATATAATTACGATCACCTTTCAAAAAATCAGGTATTGAGTGTCGAAGACCTGCCCATTGTAAAAAGCTAATTTTACTAATTTTATTTAAAACGTAACTAAAGGAATCATTAATATTCAAATCGAACCGGAGATCATGGATGTGAGTGATTCCGGAGTCAAAATATTTTTTGTAATAGATAGGCTTTTTATCTATTCTAATTTCTTTATTATTCCAAATAATATTTGTCCAATTCAAGTCTGTAGCGAAGGTTTCACGAAATTGTGACCACCATAGAAGAAGCTCTCGATAAAACTGGGAAGTGATTGTATAGTCGTTAACATCATAGTTGCAATTTAAAAAGAACAGTCCTCCAAACGTTTTCAATTGGTGTTGTAAGTACCGCTTCCATGTTCCGTCATTTGCGTTAAATATTCGTTTAAGCCATGCCAATCTCAGAGCTTTAACCATGCTCTCCAAATCAATCATTTTTAATCCACCTTCCCCATAATCATTTATTGTTGAAACACGCGTTACTTTATCTGTTCCATTCCATAAGAATTTGAATAACAATTGATTTAATTGTTTCACCAGCTCATTGGGTGTTGGCAGAAGTGAGCATACATAAACAAATTTGGGAATTAGAAAGGATTTTATTATTGTCACTTTACCAAGGATTGAAAGACCTCTGGAAGACCAAATGTTTATCAGTTTTTTAATACTATCCAGTCTTTCGATGAAATTCTTTTCTTTGAGCAGTTTTAGGTCATATGTAAAGTATACTCCGAGAGCTTTTATTGGTTCCGTAGGCCATCTAATTCCAAAAGGTTCTGTTTTATTTTCTTTGGAAGCTCCGATCCACATACCCTCAGTTTTTGTGCAATTAATCTTAAGGCCCGAAATGTCCTTGAAAATGTCCAACAATTCAAATAAACTTTTGGCCGAGTTCATATCCGAGAGCACTGCAGTAGTGTCATCCGCGTATTGCAATAACTTTGTTTCCTCATTCTCGATAGAGATTCCTTTTATATCCTTATTTTGACGAATGGCAATTGCAAGAGTTTCCACAACTACTATAAAAAGATACGGCGAGAGTGGATCACCTTGCCGGACTCCGCGTTCAAGCACAAAATAATTTGAAGCAGTTCCATTATTTATAGTACAGCTCTGTATGTTTTTATAAAAAGTTTTAACCCAGTTAAGAAAGTTAGGTCCGAAATTAAAGGATTCAAGACATTCGAGAAGAAAGTCCCATTCCACGCTATCAAAAGCTTTTTCAAAATCAATAAAAATCATTAGTCCTGGAATATTCTCTTCAACAGTATAATCCATTAAATCATAGATAGATCGAATTGTTTCGCCTATATAACGATCTTTAACGAATCTTGTTTGATTGTGATGAATAATCTCTGGTAACACATTTTTAATTCTCGAAGCGATTACTTTGGACATTATTTTTGCATCTACGTTGACTAGCGAAATTGGACGCCAGTTTTCAAGGAATGCGCGGTCTTTTCCTTTCTTCTCAATTAGAGTAATAACTGCTTGTTTTTGGGATGAGGACATCTCACCTTTATCAAAGCACTCATTCACACATCTTATGAAACTATCACCAATTAGAGGCCAAAATTTTCTATAGAATTCAATAGGGATGCCATCATTCCCTGGTGTTTTATTGTTGTTAAAAGAATCTAGAAGGCGAAAACATTCCTCGGATGTAATTTTACCCTCACATGTGATTTTCTGTTCCTCCGAAAGTTTTGGAATATTTAATTCACTCAAAAAAGCGAGTCTTTTTAAAGCAATATTCGGATCATTGTTACCAGTTTTATACAAATCATGATAGAAACGCTCTTGTTCCTTTAGAATATTAATTGGATCCGTATTAATAGCACCGTTTATGTAAAGTTTCCGTATGTGTTTCTTTACATGATTCCTTTTTTCCAGATTCAAGAAATATTTAGTACTTTTTTCTCCATGTTCATGCCATCGAGCACGTGCGCGTATTATTATTCCTTCTGTTTTCTCTTCGTAGAGCGCCTCTAATTTTTCTCGGATTCTGTGATAGTGAGTAATGTTAGAATCACTTGTGTTTTTTTCTAATGCTTCCTTTGCTTTGTTTAGTTCCTTTTGAAGAGTTTTTTCCTCAACATCTCTTTCTTTCGCTTTCTTTTTTGAGTGTGAAATAGCGTGACGTTTAATGTTATATTTAATCCAATCCCAGGTTGAACGGTCGTCTGACAATTCCTTTTGCCCTTCTGCAATCCAAATTGGGATCATTTCTGTGACACTATTTACATACTCTTCATCAACTAACAGAGAGCAGTTCATTTTCCAATATCCCGAACCTCTTAGTTCGGTTGCCAATTCTTCTATATCTAAAGTAATTGCATCATGATCTGTTCTAATTGCGGGAATAATATCAGTTGATTTTACACGGTCATTTAAATTGTTTGAAATTAACCAATAGTCTAAACGGCAAAAGATTTTGGGAGATTTTTGGCTCCACGTATAACTTCTTGTGTTTGGGTTCTTAATTCTCCATATGTCTACTAAATCAAGCTCGTTTTGTAAACAGTCAATACATTCCACAACTGATTTTCGTTGATTTAGATTTCCTCCTTTTTTATCACGAGCTGGATTGAGGGGGCAGTTAAAATCGCCTCCCATAATTATCTTTTCCTCGGTGTCCAGATTTTCCTTTCTCAATATATCAAGTAGATTGTTTACGAATTCTATTTGATCTTTGTCTTTGTTTGGAGCATAAATATTTATTAAAACATACCTTGAATCTTTTATATCGGCTGTTAAAATTATATAGCGTCCCATGGGGTCCACGAGTGTATGCTGTATTTTGCAATCAAAACCGTTTTTTATCAAAATTGCCACTCCACGTGAATTGGAGCTACCGTGACAGGCAATAAGCTTTCCGCCCCATTCATTTTTCCATTGAACAATTGATTCAGCAGTGGAATGAGTTTCTTGTAAAAAGGTTATGTCTGCATTTCGCTTTCGGGACCAAGTAAAAATAGTTCTTCTTTTTTTAAAATTGCTTATGCCCTTCACATTAAGCGAAATCAACTTAAAAGACATCGTACTTACGGAAAGTAACATTGGGACTGCAGAATCCATTAATCAACAGAACAAAAGATGATAGCAGGCAATATAAATACATGCAAACCACAAATGCAAGAAATAAGCAATTTGAAAACAAACGATTCGCCGATGTTGCTCGAACTAAATGTATGATGCTGGTAAACCTATAGGGGAAAAAAAGATTATATTCAAAACGGAAAAATAGGAGAACGATATCACAAATGCAAATAATAACTAAGATTACTAAAGAACTAATGTGATAGCAAGTAAACAAAAAAGGTTTGACGAGCGATCGAACAAGCATAATCTAATACGGTGTGTTTGCCTCCTGAAACCGGTCGTGTAGTTTAATAAAAGGAAATTGATGATGATTGAATAATGTAGTATATCTAGGTCTGTTCATTTTTCCTTACACCAACGACTTATGAGTGATTAAGGGATATGAGGTAAACAGTCATAGTATAATCAGGTTGCCAGTTCTTCTAAATCCCAAGCCTCATTGATTCTTCGCGGTCTGGACTCCTCAGTTTTCCGGACAAAAATTTTCCCATCCACAGTCCAAACTCGATAAATCTTGTTGGCTCTTTTCATTTTTCTTGCCTTAGCCAGAATTTCTTGTCTGTATTGTGTAAGGTTCTCGTTTATGAAAATTCTTCCTTCTGTATCTCCCTGTGTTGACCCGATGATCTCTGTAGTATTCGCTTCTTTTAAATTAAATTTGCTTTTGTAAAATTCTCGTCTCTTCTTGTATGTAGTGACGCGAACAATTATGGCTTTAACGGCTGGCGACTTTCGGTACAGTCGATGTACAATGTCAATGTCCTCGGTTATTACATCAACTGACATTCTTTGGCCCGTTTTGATGACAATGTCTTGCAGGTTTTCACCTTCGTATTCTGGAATGCCATGGATTTCGATATTAAATTTACGTGTATATTGCTCTAAGGCATCGTGCTCATATTCAAGTGTTTGCACTCTCTTTCCCAAGTCAAATACTTCGCTATGTAAAGCGTTGTTTGTTGAAACAAGTTTCTCATTTTGCGTTTTGAGTGCATCTACCATTTCAGCGTGAAATTGCATCGAGGTCTTCAAATTTTCCACGTCCTTTCTTAGTTCCTGATTGTCGTTTAATATCGTTGTAACATCAGCTTGTATTTTCATTAATGCTTGCCATATTTGGCCAATACTTGGTTCTTCACTCACCGATTGTAACGTTTGCGCCGACATGATGGCCGGGATATCACACCTCGTGGCGTCTGTCAAATTGGATTTTTTTGCTGCGGGAGAGCTTTCGTCGCTGGAGGACGCGCTACTTGCTTCACTCTGTTTCCTTTGTCGGTTACGCTTCCTGTTTGTCATCATATATACTGTTTGCTTTCATTTTTTTCGGCTTTAAGGAGGCGAAAAGGGCGCTCTACAGTGAAACGCGTCTGTTCGCTGTGACCATCTCGTCCCCACCATTCTTTAACTTAAATACGTCATATACCGCTGAGAAAGGAACAATTGCATTTCAGCAACAATTTCAACAGCTCTCTTTTTCAGCTACAAGTTACAACATCTCTTCCACCTAATAAAACATTTGCGAACGACGTCGAATACTGCATCAATAAAATGTAAAAGCTCATCCAAGGAATTCATTTTTTTTATCCACTCCAAAAGGAGTAAAGTCAAAACACGCATGCTCCATCATAATTGCGTAGCATCCTTTACAATATATCAAACATTCTGACACATTTCTATGACCCTTAACTGTGTTTAGGATCCCAGTTTCCTTCTCAAATCGACGTTTAGCTTCGGCCGACTCGCCTTTCATTTTTTATCAATAACATTTCGACGCTCTTCTTTCTCATATTTTACAGGGTCACAGATCCAAACGTACCACATCCTAGCCCCGCTTCTATTCTTACTTCACTCCATTCGATTCCAAAAGTTTAGATGGAGGTCTTGGCCGTTCAGCGAGAGATGGTAGCTTGAATACCTTGAAACAAGCCGCCATCTTCGCGCGTCAATTACAAATTTCGATTTTGGTGATCGAATGTTAACAGACCCTTTTACGTTACAACGTAATTGACCGTCACGTACTTTTCGAACCGTACAGTTCTCTTTTTTAATTTATGATAACATACCCTACACAGCTCTGTTCTTTAGCTGAATAACAAAGCTGTTGAAATTATTGCTGAAATGCAATTGTTCCTTTCTCAGAATGTCTATGGCGTATTTAAAGGTGAAAGCTCCTTACGTGACAACTTGCGTAACGGAAATGAAGCGACTGAAAGCTAGCAAATGATTTTCGAATATAAATCGGGTTCCTGTTGAGTTTTCAACCGCGCGGCCATGGACCGAGCGCGGTTCTTGCTCTGCACGATGTTTATTAACCGCGTGGTCATGGGCCGAGTGCGGTTCTTGTTGTGCCTTCGGTTTATTAACTGCGCGGCCATGGGCCGAGCGCGGTTCTTGCTGTGCCTTCGGTTTTTTTGTCGGTGACGAGACCCAGACTTCCACTCGGCCAAATGTCGTCACCGAATGATGTCATCATCAGCCATTCACAGGCCATTTCTCAGCTCTTTTCGTCATACCTCCCCTCAGGAAAGTTTTGTCTAGTTAGCGAATTAAATATTCATAGTCGGGGAGAAATATTTGGGCCAAAATCCCTCGTAGATGGAAGTCAGGACATTTGCAAGGATAAAGAAAGTAATTTAGTTGCTGGCTGCCAAGGCTGAAATTATCTAGAGTTAAGCTGTATGTCAAGCCGGCCGGTGGGGGGGGGGGGGGGGGGGGAGGCGGGGCATAGGGAGGGATTTTGACATTTTCCAAAAAGTTGCTGTAAAATTCCCTACTCCAGGTGAGGTCAAATATAACTGAAATTCCCCACCCCGGGAAATGATTTGTGGTCAAATGTTTGCAGGGCACTCCAAGAAAGATGCTAAAATACTTGAAACAACAAGATGGTGTTTAATAAAAATTTCAGCCTGTCTCCAGTGACTCATGTTTCAAAGACATACTTACTTACTGACCTCTCCTAATGTAAACTATCTTACAGCAACAACTAACTAGTAATGAACCCTAAATGACTTTGTAACTAAAATAAAGCCATATCCTTAGTTCACATGCACAGACACAAAACCAAAGAGTGCGTGTCATTGAGAGTTATTTTTACATGCTCAAACTAAGTTGAAAGCTAGTACTCTTTGTTTGCCAAAATGACTTGAAACTCAGAGATATCATTTCCACTGGAAATGGCATATAGTCCCTTTAAGACGTGTGAAAGATTAACAAAACTGAAAATCAAATTATCATAACGATTAATTGGCAAAATGGATATGTCAATAATTATTGGTCGCACAAAAAAGCAATCGAGAAGGCAATAGAGGAAACTTGACCGCTGTGTTACACATGGCAGCTTTACTAAGCTTGGGAACATCACCAGACCTCATTACACTTGAGACATAGCCAGTTCTGACTCAGTTTCAAGGCAAGTGATATGCCACCATAAAAGGCAGCCATCACATGAAACCCACGAAATGGTCTCCTCTTCACAACCGGGGTATCTACCCTACCACACTCTTCACAAAGCTCCTGAGCACTGCCTTTATCCACGGTGGAATGACCTTCTTTTGTAACAGCACCACTTTTTGAAGAACTTGTTTGTTTTAAACTTCTTTTTTCTCTTCGTTTTATGGCAACTTTCTTTGCTCCAGCACGTCGATTTTCAACTTTCTCATGCAAATGTTGATACCAAATAGCAACCTCATCTTCTATGGAAGGTCATCACCGCCAAAATCCTGTTTCAAATTCTGTTATGTAGAACCTGTATAGTTAATAAATTCTTTGCTGAAATCATTAGAACAGAAATTGAATAAACGAAATAGAATTTAGGAAGACAGAATTGATCAAATTACACATGCAGAACGGAATTTAAAACATCACAAACACAACGTAACAAACATTGGAAAAACAGAATAGAAATTGACGCGCTTTCAACTGGGTCTTTCCCAGGTTCCAATCGGTTCGTTGATCAACATTAACAGAACAGAAATTGAAACAGCGTCAATTTCTATTTTGTTGCTCCAATGTTTGAAACGTTGCGTTTGTGATGGTTTAAATTTCGTTTTGCACGTGTAATTCAATTCTGACGGTCTTCCCAACTTCTATTTCGTTTGTTCAATTTCTGTTCTAATGTTTTCAACACAGAATTTGTAAGCTACCCGGGTTCTAAAAACAGAATTTGAAACAGGATTTTGGCAGTAGACCCGCGTTTTATAAGTCCCCGTCTTACAAGCCCACGGCTACTCCACAAAACACAGCAGACGCTCTTTGGGCTCGTCACGTAATCTTCCTCCCCCTTGATCGTCTGCTGAAACACAGTGCTGTGTTTACGTAGTCAGTTCACAGCGCACTCAGTTCCCGATCAGGGCAGCAAAGGTTGGATCCTGAGAAATTTCCGCAAGAGACTTGAACGGATACCAGCGCGCCCTTTCATTTCAGCGAGTGTGTGGACATTTTAAAACCGTCGACTTAAATACACCTAGTCGCAGGGTGTAATCGGCAACAAGCTTTGAGCTACGCGAAGAAAGAGATGGACATGTTCGTACGCAGACATTTTTTTTCGCCACTTGGAACTTGAAAAATGATCTCAAGTCCATGTATCCCGTTCCAAGCCGGCGTATCCTGCTACACTCCCGCGTATCCCACTCCACGCTCGTGTATCCCGTTTGATGCTCGTCTATCCCACATCATGTCTATATACTACCCTCCACCCACGCGCATCGCACTCCACGCCTGTGTATCCCGCTTCACGCTCGCTTGTCACGCACAGCGCTCTGTACACACTTACCACCTTTTCCCTTCAGCAAACTAAATTGATGAATAACGTAATATTTCGACATGGCTCACAATTATAGCTTTATTTACAATGGTTCAAATGCAATGTTTATAGCTTATCTCCTGCTTGCTTCACTGCTATCAAGTGACAAACACCCGATTCTTCTTTGATTCCCCTGAAGTCAAATGGTGGTTTACCATTTCGGCTTAGGTACGGATAATATTTCTGCAAACGTTCTTCGTTTACAAGCTTGGGATCAAAGACACCGTGTGTAAGGGTCCAAATCCATTTCAGAAGGCTGTCGATGCTTTGGAAAACAAGTTGCGAGCTTAGTAAGTTATAGCTTTTAATGATGCAGAATCCCGCTGACGAACAATATTGCTCTATCGTGGCCCTTTCTTCGCCTTGAAACATCCCGCAAAGTCGCTCTGTGTTCTCAGGATTGAGCTGCTTGTAAGCACTTACAACAAAAGAAGGAAGATGCTCTATGTAGCGAGCGGCTATTTTTCCTCCACTTTTAAGACTTTCAAACATATTCTTGAAGACTTCTTGTTTGTCAGGAATCCAGTGGATGACTTGATTACTGAAAACAATGTCGTACGAATGCGACCCAATCCCTGGGAAGTTTGAAGCGCTTCCTTCCACAAATGAGAGATTCTTGACCTTACTGAAAGACTGCTGAGCCAGTAGAATTCGTTCCTTGTCAGGATCAACAGCTACAACCTTTCCCTCGGGTCCTACAAGCTCAGCCAGATATGCAGACAGCTCTCCAGTACCGCAACCTAAATCCAAGACAGCGTCGCCAGTTTGAGGGCAAACATCCGTCTGAATGAACATTTCGCCGGCCACTTTTTGCACGAAAAGCGAGCTTTGTTTGTATCCCTCGGCTGCGTTACTGTTAGACGAATTTGACATCTCTCGCCTTGAAATTGAAGGTCAGTATAGTTACCGATCTTTGCGGGCCTTTTGTAATTTTAACGAGATAACTGTGTGCCAGCTATTGATCCATGCGTGAAGTCAACATAATCAACAATTGGAAAACATATATAAATTAGCATATGGCTTTGCTTTGCTCCATTTCATATGTCATATCTAATATTATTTTATCTCTCAGTTAGTATACGCGATGTGATTGGTCAATTTAGCGGTCCGTATTCTAGTGTACGACCCGGTAAAATTTGAAGCTGCTTTTGTTGCCAAAATGTTTCTTAATTTATCGCCAAGTGTTCTTGACGTTTTTAGCAAGTAAAATTTTAAATCTTTCTGTTACTTCTGAAAGTGTGTATTAAAACCTGCTAACGACTTAAGAGTCAATTAACGATTTTTTAAATTGACTCGAGTTGCTTTCGAGGTGCGTCAGAAATTTGAAGCCGTTCCGCGTGAACAGAAATCGTTCCCAAACCCGTCAGACACACAGAAGAGATATAACTAGTAGTAATCAAAGATTAGGAGTGCGTTCTCCGCCTGTGATAATAGTTGTCTGTTGCTGAAATCATTATTTTTATGTGAATGGCTGAAGTTTTACAGACATGTAACATACTGACAAAATCCACTATTTTTGTTCTGTGGCTTTGATTTCCTTGTTATTGATTTTCCTTGCTAATGCGATGTTGATATGACCTTTGAGGACACCTTGCGTGACGGCACTCATCAACACGTCTCATTGTCACTTTTGCTGGTAATGTTTAGGCATAAAGGTTAATTTTTAAAAACGGATAGTTGTGTTACTACTAGTATTCTGAGCTGAAAGCACTTAAATATCAGCTAACATCTGTAACATTTGCTCTCGCGTTTCCGTTTATCCGTGGTTTATCGTAAACAAACTCCTGGACAAACTCCGTGCGACTGGCAATAATTATTAGACTCCCACGGTTAAGATCCCAAAGCCAATGCGATGCAAAGTCATGTTCGTGAACAGAATAAATACGGTCATCCGTCCCAGCTATGTAACAAAAGCACGTTACCTCGCATCCTGACCAAACAGGCCTCGCTCGATCCAGAATCAAAACTTCTAGAAATGAGCGATCGCGAACAAATCGTCTCGTATACACGAAATTTAAGATGATGTAATTTGTTTTCGTTCGGCCAAAAAATCTCACTTCGTCTGCATTATGACTGCATTCTCTTTTTTGTCGAATGCAATCAAAGTGAACAACATGTTCAAAGAATCGTTGAAAACCACGAAAGAAACCATAAAGGAGAACAAGCATGACGTAGCAGATGGACACGAAAACGAGGCTCAAAACCCCTGAAAAAACTTACAGGGGCGGCCAATTGGCAGTCTTCAAAATCTCGATTTCTTGCGCCTGCGAAACAAAATTAGGATGCGTTCTCTCGTTCCTCGAGAACGCAATAAATATCTTATTAACCTCGTCCGTACTGTAAGTTACGGATCCTCGTTTTTCCCCTTCGATTTATGGCCCGCACGCTTCGCGCTTCGGCCATAAATCGATGGGGAAAAAACTCGGTCCATAACTTACAGTACGGCCCTCGAACTCGGTTAGTAAGAGATATGTCCAGTCTACAATTCAAAATCTAACTTCGGAAGATAGCTACCAAGCTTGTAAACTTATAGCTTATTATGACTTTAAGTTCTTAATCGCCGTTAATCATAAATTTCATGATTTCGTGCAGTGAAATTTATGCTGAAACACTTATAGCAAAGATGTCTTACGTTAACCTTTCGACGCTGAACGCCCTCAGAGGTACACGAACCGCTTTTTTAACTCCTAAAAGGAACGAACGGACAAGCCCGTCCTTTTTCTACGAGTGTCTCCTCCCCCGGAACACGACATGCGATAGAAGCAAAAGACGTTATGGATTGAACCAAGATGTGGAAATAAAAACTAGTAATAATCAGAGATTAGCGAAGTGCGTTCGATATACCTAGGTAGAGGAAGAGGGTACTCTGGGAATTTGTCAATGGGGTGTCCTGCTCGGAACTTGGAATTTTGGGCTTATAGCAGAGGATATTCAGATGGTATTTGGACATCTGATTGAAGGTTTGGAACCACACGGGGAATTTTGTTGAATGACGATATTTTGAATGTCCGGGAACTTTGTTGTTGAATGAAATTATTTTTGGTTGAAGTTGAATAATTATTTTTGTTGAATGAAAATAATTTGGGTTAAAGTTGAACAAATATATTGTCGTTGAATGTAATTATCTTTGGTTGAAGTTGAACAAATATTTTTGTTGAATGAAATTATTTTTGGCTGGAGTTGAACAAACATTTTCGTTGAATTCGCTACTTGCACATGACCCATAATCCCTTGCGTTTTGGGGGGGTAACCAGAAGAAGAAATGTATGGTATCATGACAAAAATTAGTTCGGTGAGCTCGCAAAACGAGCTACTAATGCTTAAAAATGCACCAGAATTTTTTTTTTGTCCATACATCGTCTGTAAAATTACAGACGATGTATGGACAAAAAAAAAATCTGTAAAATTACAAGACGATGTATGGACAAAAAAAAAATTCTCTACATTTAGTTATAAACTAGTACAAATTTCTCCTATCATGATTTTGGTAAATTCTGGTGCATTTTTAAGCATTAGTAGCTGGTTTTGCGAGCTCACGGAACTAATTTTTGTCATGATACCATACATTTCTTCTTCTGGTTACCCCCCCAAAACGCAAAGGATTATGGATATGTGCAAGTAGCGAATGAAAATAATTTGGGTTGAAGTTGAAAGAAAATGCGTTTTGCTGAATTTAAATATAAAATGTTGAATATAAATATATCTTGTTGAACATAAATATAAGTTGTAGCATATAAATGTACAAGTTGTTAAATTTTGCAACATTTCGCTCACCATAAACGTACCATAACAAACGACGAAAAGGAAATGAAAATGCGCACCGCTCATGCAATTTCACTGTACGGCGTAAGCTTAATTGATGTACATGTAAGCTGATGTAAGTTAAAAACATTTTTATTTCATATTTGAAATAAGTAAATGTACACTAATTCTTTTCTATAGTTGTAAACAGTACTTAATCTTACAAACGATGCACCGTTTAGAGTAATGTAGCATTTGATGCCAATAAATGTCACATAATTTAAACAATACCCCGAAAAATACACAACTCGACAAACCCTGAAGGGAATGACAAATAAGTATAGATATGCGCAGCTGTCAAGGGTATGCTTTATCAAGCAGTGTACTGTGGGTATAGGAATCAGAATTTTGGTAAACAATCGGGGATCTTGATATAAAAAGAACTGGAGTTACTGATTTTGTATTAGAGGAGACTGGAGAGACAAGATGGCGGAGCAGACATGTTTTTAAAGCTCCATCTCGGTGACGCCTGCTGAGTAAAGTGCAGCGTATGTCTGGTAAAAGAAAAGGCAGACCTAAAACAGAAAGTGGTTCTTCAACTTCTCCTGAAGACAAAAGGTCAAGACAGAGCTTAAGTGCAGAATATTCTGACAACGAAGACGACGAAGTTCTAAAAGCTCTTTCAATGGCTGCCGACCTTGGGAAGAAACTAGATGAAGTCTTGGAGAGTCTCACTAAGCTAGACATCATCGAAAACCGCTTAAATAATCTATACATTACGATGGCCAATTTAGAAGGAGCCATTTCCAGCTTAGACAAGGACGTTGCTGAGCTGAAAGTGAAATTCCAAACCACCTTCGAATCCGTGAATAAACTGGAACAAAGTGTAGAGTTTAATGCTAGCGATATCGCCGACTTGAAACGTGACCAGCTGGAGCTCAAATTTGAGAACGAAAACCTGAAGAAACAGCTCCTGTACTCCGAATCTTATAGCAGAAGAGAAAACCTGAAACTTATTGGTATTGTGGAAAATACCAGCGACTCAACAGACAACCAGAACGCAGCGAAATCGAGCGACTCCCTACATAGCGAAAACACCAAAGATGTTCTCTTTAAGTTCTTGGAAGATGAACTGAATATCACTGATGCAAGGAAAAGAATTGAATTCCAAAGGGTCCATCGTCTGGGCAAACCAAGAAGCAGTGGCGATCCTCGTCCGATTATTGCTCGTTTTCTCCGCTACCAGGATCGAGAAGAAGTTATGCATAAAGCTCGAGCGAAGCTGAAGGGCAAGGATTATGCGGTTTTTGACGACATCCCCAAAGAACTATACGAACTTAGGAAAAAGCAGCAGAACAAGCTTAAACGCGCCAGACAAGAGGGTCTTAAGGCTTTTTTCAGTAAGAAATTTCCGGACAAGCTGTACATTAACGGTAAATTTGTACCACTGGGCGAATCTACTTGTTAATTATTTTCCTGTACTGAATAATTACATGTATATCAATTTTGACTAAGCTACACCTTTACCATTTTTCTAAAATTTTTGTCACCGCCGTATTGGGAGCACAACATCATATATGCTGTTATTTAACGGAGAGAGAGTGCCTATCGATCTCGGATGTTCGGTAAGTAATGGGAAATGGTTTTTATTTGTTGATTTTGTGTCTAAGCTGTGTATTAGTGTCATGTTTACCTTTTGTTTGTTTTCCATTTGCGTTCATATTTATCTTTTGTTTTCGCCCGTCTTTGATGGCAGGTTTTGCATTATAACTATAGATCGGTTTCTTCTACACTTCCTCCTGTATTTACTATGTAGATCTAAATTTCTGAAACGTTAACTTTATTATCACTTAATGTGAGGGGCCTTACTAACTTTCGAAAAAGACGAACAGTTTTTACTTGGTGTCGCAAGAAAAATGCCGATATTGTATTTTTACAAGAAACGCACTCGAAAGGGGACAATGAGGTACAATGGAGAAACGAATGGGGTGCCAACATTGTATTGTCTCATGGAAACTCTAATTCTCGAGGGGTTGCTATCCTAATGAAGAAGGGGACTGATTGCACCATTCGTTCTAAAGTTATAGACCCCCAGGGACGTTATATTATTCTTAAAGCTGCCATTGCCGATCATAAATATACCCTGATTAACATTTATGCTCCGAATAAGGACAGTGATATAGTTAATTTCTTTGAGAAGCTAAGGAAAATACTATTAGAAGAGCATGTTGACGCAGATGAAAAAGTTATTGTTGGAGGTGACTTTAATTGTCCTATGAACCCACTGTTAGACAAGAAAGGCGGTTCTTCGGCCCCGCGTAAAATAGCAATTGCCAGTATTGAATGCTTTCAAGAGGAATTCGATTTAGTGGACATTTGGCGTGTTAAAAACCCAGAAATTAAAAGTTTCACTTGGTGTCAAAATTCTCCACAAATATTTTGTCGCCTAGATTATTGGTTTATTTCCAATAATTTGCAAGATTGGATAAAATCAACCGACATAACTCCAGCTCTCAAAACAGATCATTCCGCGATTTTGCTCGTTGTGGAAGACAAGTAGCTAAAACATGCGAAAGGTCAGGGTTTCTGGAAAATGAACTGCGCTATTCTAGATGATTCCATCTATATAGAGGAAATTTCACATTTAATACCAAAGTGGGTTGCAGAAGGTCAAAAAGAATTGTCTGATGACAGAAGCGTCTGGGAATGGACAAAATTCAATATAAGGAACCATGCAATACAATTCTCGAAGAAAAGAGCTAGAAGCAGAAAGGAAAAAGAGGCTCAATTAGAAAAAGAGTATGTCTCGGCTAAACAGATTTATGAAAACGATTCGTGTGAAAACAATTTGAATATGTTGATTACGGCGCGGGAAAAGATAGAATCCTTTTACGAAGAGAGAACCAGAGGGATAATAATTCGGGCGCGAGCTCGTTGGCATGAATGTGGTGAAAAAAGTTCCAAATACTTTCTCAACTTGGAAAAACGAAACCACGTAAAGAAACATATGCGGAAACTCCATAATAACAATTCATTGACCACTGATCCAACAGTCATTCTTGCCGAGAAGCGCTTTTACCAAGATTTGTATACGAGTACGAACAAATGTTTAAATAATAACGCTATTGAGACTTTTCTGATGAATTTAAATATTCCTAAACTCACAGATGAACAAAGAGATTTGTGCGAAGGAAAGATCTATCGGGAGGAGTGCAAAAGTATCCTGGATTCTTTTCAGAATAACAAAACCCCAGGGAATGATGGAATCCCGATTGAATTTTATAAAAGGTGTTGGCCCTTGATTGAAGAACCCTTCATTAGTTGTATTAATGAATGCTTTGAAAAAGGTGAATTAGCGTGCTCTCAAAAACAGGCAGTGATAACTCTTATTGAAAAAAAGGGCAAAGACCGTCTCTTTCTAGAAAATTGGCGGCCAATTTCATTATTAAATGTAGATGTTAAAA
Source organism: Micromussa lordhowensis (assembly GCA_964020085.1). Classification (NCBI taxonomy): domain Eukaryota; kingdom Metazoa; phylum Cnidaria; class Anthozoa; order Scleractinia; family Lobophylliidae; genus Micromussa; species Micromussa lordhowensis. Next base: position 10,379,018 of record OZ026603.1, read on the forward strand.
TAATGTCGAAAGTTATCGCCAGTAAAATTAAGAATGTTTTACCCACTATTGTTCATCACAATCAAACCGGATTCATCAATGATCGCTACATTGGCGAGACAGTTAGATCTATTCTTGATTTGATGGATTTTACACTGTCAAAAAAACATTCCCGGGCTACTGATCTTTATAGACTTTCACAAGGCCTTTGACAGCCTTGAATGGAACTTTCTTTTCGCCTGCCTAAGAGCTTTCAATTTTGGCCCAGATTTTATCCGCTGGACAGAAATTTTCTATAAGAATATTCAAAGTTGTGTTATAAATAATGGCTTTGCGTCGGACTTCTTTGCCTTGGAACGTGGGGTCAGGCAGGGGGATCCATTATCTCCCTATCTCTTTGTACTAGCTGTGGAAGTTCTGGCGATTGCTGTACGACAGAATATAAATATTAGAGGCATCTCAATTGATGGTCAAGAAACCAAACTGCTACAGTATGCAGACGATACAACAGCAACCCTTGCTGACTTTAGCTCAGCCCGATCTTTTTTCGACTTATTAGATACTTTCAAACTGCTTTCAGGTTTAGCAATAAACTACAGTAAAACAGAAGGAATGTGGATCGGATCTTGTAGAAATAACAACTCTAAACCTTTCGGTATTAAATGGCCTCGGGAACCTATCAAGGCCTTAGGTGTATATTATTCATATGATCCAGCCCTTCTTCGAGAGAAAAACTTCATTGAGAATTTGGATAAGATTAAAAAACTCCTGAACCTATGGTCCTGTAGAGGTTTATCACTTTATGGCAAAGTGACTGTCATCAAATCCCTAGTTATACCGAAATTTGTTTACATATGCTCCCTCTTGCCTGTTGCGGATGAATTTGTGAAGGAGTTAAATCGACTAGTTTACAAATTCTTGTGGAATGGACCAGATAAGACAACTCGTCTTTCGACAATTAACGATTACGCCAAAGGCGGTTTAAGAATGATTGACCTAGATTGTATGATTAAATCTTTGCGTTTGGCCTGGCTACATAGGATATATAATGTCACGAAAGGCCCATGGAAATGGTACCTCTCTCACCTTTTAACAAAGTGCGGAGGCCTGTTCTTGTTTAACTGTAATTACGATGTTAAGGACATCTCGGTTCCTTCTCTATTTTACTCTCAACTTTTAAAATGGTGGTCAGATTTTCGTGAAGACTTTGCCTCTGCAAAGGACTGGCAAAATATAATATGGAATAATCGGGATATTCGTATAGACGGTAGTCCAGTTTTCTATAAAAAATTTCTTCCTTTCAGGTGTAGTGTACCTGAGGGATCTCCTTTTAAATTGCAATAATATCGATTCCTTTGAGATTGCTGCAAGGAACATAGAAAAATCTAATTTTCTTATCTGGACGGGCCTTCGGGACTCCATTCCTTTTCACCTGAAGGACAATAACACAAGTACATCTCCGTCTTCTACTATTCCATCTTTCTCCACAGGCAATGGTGACGAGGTATTTTGTGTGAACCAAAAAAAGTCAAGGGATTATTATTCACTACTTATTAGCAAAAAAGCCAAACTACCTAATGCAATCACCATTCTTCATAGGGATTTCAACCTATCAGAAAAGCAACTGCAGCAAGCCTTTTCACTCTCACATATAGTTGCTCTTGAACCTTACGTCAGAGCTTTTCAGTATAAAGTACTTAATAGAATCCTTTATACAAATGAGAAGCTCTACAAAATTGGTTTTATTTCACACAAAGATTGTTACTTGTAAAAGCGCATCAGAAACTTTAACCCATTTGTTGTACCACTGTCCCTTCTCGATAGCATTTTGGAAGGATTTTGAATGGTACTGGTCAGTGGTAAAAGATGAGCAAATTCATCTAGCATTAGAGGATATCATAGTGGGCGTCATAAAAAGACCATGCCCCTTACTAAACTACTTTTTACTGATTGCAAAGATTTACTTGTGGGACTGTAGAAGAAACCAAACTTTGCCAAATATCGTTGGATTTAAGGCTAAAATTGAACTCAAGTATGAAACAGAAGCATACATTGCACGAAAAGGCAATAATATAAAATTTCTACAATCGAAATGGGCAAATTGCTTTCTTTAACTTTACTATTACTCTTACATGTACCATTAATTTAAGTATGCAGGATAAATATTTTGTCTTTCAGCCCTGATTTTAACGTTTACGTTTTGCACTGAAATATTCTTCGCTAATTTGGAAGTACTAAGTTATGTAAGCTGTTTGTATGAGAACAATTATGTAAATGTGGACGCAGCTGTTGATGTACTTAGTTAATGACGTTGTAGACTTGTATATACCATAAGTTACTGTAAGAAATGTTAATAGCTGTATCGTAAGTAATGTTACTTAGTGTACTGTAAGTAATGTAAATATCCGTGTCATTAGTAATTCAAGAAGTTGTACTGTACGTAACGTAAGGTAACTGTATCGTTTCTTGTAAGTGATATGATATCGAATAAATAACGTATTTAAAAAAAAAAAAAAAAAAATTAACTTTTCTTTAAATAACCAAATTTATAGTATGGAATATTAATAGGGTTCCAAACCTTCAATCAGATGTCCAAATACCATCTGAATATCCTCTGCTATAAGCCCAAAATTCCAAGTTCCGAGCAGGACACCCCATTGACAAATTCCCAGAGTACCCTCTTCCTCTACCTAGGTATCGAACGCACTTCGCTAATCTCTGATTATTACTAGTTTTTATTTCCACATCATTGGTTCTAGTCTCCTCCGCAGCCGTTATTAGGATTGTCACGCAACGCTTCTCCCGCACTAACGGCCGTTAGTGGGGGAGAAGCGTTGCGTGACGAGCCTAATAGCGCCTGCCGAGGAGACTCTAGTTCAATCCATAACTATCGCATGTCGTTTTCCGGGGGAGAGGACACACTAGGGGTTAAAAAAGCGGTTTGTGTACCTCTGAGGGTGTTTATATATGTTTCCAATTGTTGATTATGTTGACTTCACGCATGGATCAATAGCTGGCACACAGTTATCTCGTTAAAATTACAAAAGGCCCACAAAGATCGGTAACTATATTGATCTTCAATTTCAAGGCGAGAGATGTCAAATTCGTCCAACAGTAACGCAGCCGAGGGATACAAACAAACAAAGCTCGCATTGCGTGCAAAAAGTGGTCGGTGAAATGTTCATTCAGACGGATGTTTGCCCTCAAACTGGCGACGCTGTCTTGGATTTAGGTTGCGGTACTGAAGAGCTGTCTGCATATCTGGCTTGTAGAACCCGAGGGAAAGGTTGTAGGTGTTGATCCCGACAAGGAACGGCTTCTACTGGCTCATCAGTCTTACTGTGAAGTCAAGAATCTCTCATTTGTGGAAGGAAGCGCTTCAAACTTCCCAGGGATTGGGTCGCATTCGTACGACATTGTTTTCAGTAATCAAGTCATCCATTGGATCCCCGACAAACAAGAAGTCTTCAAGAATATGTTTGCAAGTCTAAAAGTGGAGAAAAAATAGCCGCTCGCTACATAGAGCATCTTCCTTCTTTTGTTGTAAGTGCTTACAAGGAGCTCAATCCTGAGAACACAGAGCGACTGCTTTGCGAGATGTTTCAAGGCGAAGAAAGGGCCACGATAGAGCAATATTGTTCGTCAGCGGGATTCTGCATCATTAAAAGCTATGACTTACTAAGCTCGCAACTTGTTTCCCAAAGCATCGACAGCCTTCTGAAATGGATTTGGACCCTTACACACGGTGTCTTTGATCCCAAGCTTGTAAACGAAGAACGTTTGCAGAAATATTATCGGTACGTAAGCCGATATGGTAAACCACCATTTGACTTCAGGGGAATCAAAGAAGAATCGGGTGTTTGTCACTTGATAGCAGTAAAGCAAGCAGGAGATAAGCTATAAACATTGCATTTGAATCATTGTAAATAAAGCTATAATTGTGAGCCATGTCGAAATATTACGTTGTTCATCAATTTAGTTTGCTGAAGGGAACAGGTGGTAAGTGTGTACAGAGCGCTGTGCGTGACAAGCGAGCGTGAAGCGGGATACACAGGCGTGGAGTGGGATGCGCGCGGGTGGAGCGTAATATATAGATATGACGTGGGATAGACGAGCATGAAACGGGATACGAGCGTGGAGTCGGATACGCTGGCGTGTAGCGGGATACGCGGGCTTGGAAAGTGAGACATGGGCTTGAGATCATTTTCCAAGTTCCCAGTGGCGAAAAAAGTGTCTGCGTACGAACACATCCATCTCTTTCTTCATATAGCTCAAAGCTTGTTGCCGATTACACCCTGCGACTAGGTGTATTTAAGTCGACGGTTTTAAAATGTCCACATACCCGCTGAAATGAAAAGGCGCGCTGGTATCCGTTCAAGTCTCTTGTGGAAATTTCTCAGAGGGTCCCCTATACCTTTTCTGAAAACAGTTTCACACAAAAGTAATTGCCCTTTTCACGCATCACGAAAAATTCGAAAAACAGCTTCACGTTCACAGAAAAAAGTAAGCAATCACGTTTCACGTAAAAATGCAAAGGCTAAATCATTTTTCAGGTAAAAATACAAATTCTATTCACGTTTAGCAAAACATACAAACACAATCTGGCAATAGTACCACAGTAGATACAGTTACACATGGCCATCTTTTGGTAAGACTCTGTTCTGGTCGTCAGCATGTTGCTGTGGTTAGTTCTCAGTCCTCCGTCCACACACGCGTCGAGATGTTGAGAAACGCAGGCCGTCACGCTTTTTACATCCTGTTTGGTGTAGTTTACAAGCTTAAATGACGCTAAGATCTTCAAAAAAGTGAAAAATTATTCCCGCAAAAGTCGATGGTTCACAATCACGCGTAAGTAAATACATATTTCACGGATCACGAAGAAATCGAAAGCTAGTTTCCCGAGGACGGAAATATATAGATTCACGAATCACGAAAAAAATAAATCCTCATTCACGCTTCACGCAATAAAAAAATGCCCATTCACGCGTCACGAAAAAAGTATAGGGGACCCTCTTCTCAGGGTCCAAACTTCGCTGCCCTGATCGAGAACTGAGTGCGCTGTGAAGGGACTACGTAAACACAGCACTGTGTTTCAACAGACGATCAAGGGGGAGGAAGATTACGTGACGAGCCAAAAGAGCGTCTGCTGTGTTCTGTGGAGTAGAGTGGGCTTGTAAGATGCGGAATTATAGAACGCGGACTTCCAAAACGTGGACTAGTAAAACGCGTACTAGTAAAACACGCGGACTTGTAAAACGCAGACTTGTAAAAAGATGAGTAGTCTTTATTTAAACAATCGATCGCTTTGGCCCGGGGGTAGGACATTTGAATTATGCGGAACGAATTAATGCGGAACTCAGATGCTTTGGCTCGCTTTACAGAACACAGGAAGACAGACTTTGTACAGCCACCATCACCTGTCATACTTGCAACACACAACAAGTACGAATCAATTCCCCCTCAGGCAGTTTTGCTGGAGACTGCACAAGCAACACTTCTGCCAGAAGATGAGGTTGCTATTTGGTTTCAACATTTGCTTGTTGGAACTTTAAACCTTAATGACTTTAAAAAAAGCATTATCTAGCCTTAAATTAATGTAAATATAGAACATTTTGTAAATTAAATTTATATAGTATTTTTAAGTATTCAGGGTACAAGTCCGTGTATTATGGGATTTACAACACAAGACCCATATATTCCGAAAGAGCACACTGAGCTTTACAAAATTCTTAAGTTTCGTGTTAATTGGGCCAATATTGAACAAGATACAGCCATTCAAAAACTTCAAAATTTGCAAAGAAATGTATGGATTTCCGGACAAGTGTCCGGCAATCCATACTTTTTAAGTTTTTGAATGGCTGTATCTTTTTCAATATTGGCCCAATTAACACGAAACTTAAGGATTTTGTAAAGCTCAGTGTGCTCTTTCGGAATATATGGGTCTTGTGTTGTTAATCCCATAATACACGGACTCATACCCAGGCCCTCACGGTATGAAATCTGGCAATGTCCTTTCATTTACAACGTTGAGAAATTGTCGGGACCTAAGCGATCCATTAAGATCACAGATCATTATACCTGTACCTCAGCCAATGTCATCTACTGTATAACTTGCACTCTTTGCAAAAAGTTATATATCGGCGAAACAGGTAGACGACTAGGCGACCGTTTCCGAGAACACCTTCGCGACGTAGAGAAAGACGATAAAGACTCTTCTAAACCGGTTGCTAGACACTTTAATATGCTGAATCATTCTAAGCAACATATGGCAGTCTGCGGCCTCTCCCTACATCAAGGAAGCACAGAAAGCCGCAAAACTTTATTTTTCAAATCGGCACTCTTAATCCTCACGGTATCAACGAACGCTTTTCATTCAACTAATTCATTCTGTTGTTTTTCACGTTGCCAGGCACAAACCAATAGCGTAGCTCCATATTTCTGTGTATAAACCACACACAACCCACAATTCCTTGATTCGCTCCGACGAAGGGCTAACGCTCGAAACGTCAGCTTCCGAATCTCTTTACGGTGGACAATTCACATTATCAACCCAGTTGATAAAACCAAATAATCGTTATGATAATTTGATTTTTAGTTTTGTTAATCTTTCACACGTCTTAAAGGGACTATATGCTATTTCCAGTGGAAATGATATCTCTGAGTTTCAAGTCATTTTGGCAAACAAAGAGTACTAGCTTTCAACTTAAGTTTGAGCATGTAAAAATAACTCTCAATGACACTCACTCTTTGGTTTTGCGTCTGTGCATATGAACTAAGGATATGGCTTTATTTTAGTTACAAAGTCATTTAGGGTTCATTACTAGTTAGTTGTTGCTGTAAGATAGTTTACATTAGGAGAGGTCAGTAAGTATGAAAGAAGTAGTATCGAGAAGTAGTATCAAGAAGTAGTATCGAGAAGTATCGTCAACAAGAGAAGTCTACTAAACTTGGAACTAGCTACTTATACATATGACATTGTTATCCTCACCGAAACTAATTTAGATAACACTATAGCCGATAGGGAAATTTTCCCTCGAGGCTATACAGTGTTTAGACGAGACCGCGAACTCCAAGGGCGTCATGGCGGGGGAATATTAATTGCGACAAAGGACTCGATCAAAGCTTTTCCGAGAAGCGATCTACCTACTACCTCTTCCGAGCTCCTCTTCGTTGACATTGTACTGTCAAATAGAAAGAAATTGACGCTGGGCGTATTCTATCGGCCGCCATATAATGACTTGAAGCCTCTGGAGGACCTCAAGATTGTCCTAAACGAGATCTCGCAGAGTGAACTGATACTTGTTGGAGACTTCAATCTCTGTTCCATTGACTGGGCTAATGTTAGGGCACTAGAAAATTCAGCAAAGTGTGAGCTGCTACTAGATATTGTACAGGATAATTTCTTAACCCAACTAGTCAAAAGTCCTACACGTGGAAATAATATCCTGGACCTTGTGCTTGTCACTTCACCAGACACTGTGGAAAATATTTCAGTTGGTGCTCCTTTCTCCGATCATAACTCAATCACGTTTTCAATACTTGCCTCTCCTTACGTGAGTCGTAAATCCCACAAGCTGCAATATTCTTATGCGAAAGCAGATTGGGCCAAACTCCGGGATCTGCTTTGTTATATTCCATGGCATTGCGCATTTTTGGACGATGACATTGATAATAATTCAGACTGCATGGTCTGACTTGTTTTTCACTTCCATAGATGAGTGCATCCCGAAACGAAAAAAATCTGCAAAACGTCATGCCACTTGGATAACAAACGATTTAATCAAGCTCTGTAGAAGAAAGAAATCCCTCTACAAAAAAGCGAAAAAATGGGGGAGAGTAAACGACTGGACTGAGTATTGTGCCTTGAATAACTCCCTGAAGAAAGCTTGCAATTCTGCTCGGAAGCAGCATATTCAAAACATTGCCCAAGATTTGCAAATAAATGGGAACCCTAAGTCGTTTTGGAGTTATGTTAATTCCATTCGAAAAGGAACTAACGATCTCGTCGCACTCAAAGAAAATAACACTACTCTTACAGACGATCTGAGCATCGCTGAAAAAATGAACTCGTACTTCTCCACTGTGTTTACTTCTGAGTCCTTCACTAATTTTCCCGTATTCAAAAATGTGGTTAATTCTAGGTTGTCGTCCATCGTTTGTAATGCAAATGAAGTTTTGCATATTCTAAAGAATCTTAACGCGTACAAGTCCCCTGGGCCGGATCATCTATCACCACGCGTCTTGAAAGAATGTGCCGATGAGATAGCTCCATCGCTTTGTAAATTAGTGAATGCATCGTTCGCTACTGGTTCAGTTCCATACGCTTGGAAACAAGCAGACATCGTTCCGATCCACAAAAAGGGGCCAAAAACTGACAGAGAAAATTATCGCCAAATATCACTTACTTCCATAGCATGCAAGGTGTGTGAAAAGATTGTAAAAAAGCGTGTGATAAACTTTTGGCAAAGCCTGGGTATTTTTAACCCAATTCAGTTCGGGTTTCTTGAAGGCAAGTCAACCGTAACACAATTACTTACTTGCTATAATGACTGGGCCTCATCCAGAAACAAATCAACGCCTACTGATGTTGTATTCCTCGATTTCACTAAAGCTTTTGATTCAGTTCCCCACGAACGTTTGCTTCTCAAACTGAAAGGTTATGGAATCGAGGGTAACCTGCTGCATTGGTTTAGAAATTTTTTGACAAATCGTCAACAACGCGTAGTGGTACGTGGTACCTTTTCCTCGTGGACCCATGTCAGATCCGGAGTACCCCAGGGAACAATTCTTGGGCCCATTTTATTTCTTATTTATGTTAACGATATATCATCTAACATATCGTCTTCTATCAAAATGTTCGCTGATGACACAAAGGTGTATAGAGAGATTACAGACCTTGAAAATGACACTAGAACCCTTCAAACGGACATCGTTCGTTTGGTGGATTGGGCTACCCTCTGGCAGCTTAGGTTCAACCCAGAGAAATGCGAAACGATGCGCATAACTCACAGCCGTGACAGGTCGGTCCCCTCCTACATAATGGGATCAAGAATCACGCCTGTCAAGTATACGAAAGATCTTGGAATTCTTATCTCCTCTGATTTATCGTGGAGCGCCCAAATTCATGCCGTTGTACTCAAGGCAAATAGATCCTTGGGTGTCGTCTATAGAACACTTGGACCCTCAAACGTTGAAGCTTTTTCTACCTTGTATAAGACCCTAGTGCGTCCTATTCTTGAATATGCCGTTCCAGTCTGGTGTCCATATCTAGTCAAAGACATTCTAGCCCTTGAAAAAGTCCAGAGAAGAGCATCACGCCTTGCATTAGGACAAAGACGAGGAGACATGGAGTATGAAGACCGCCTCAAAATTTTAAATTGGCCCACCTTAGAGAAACGCAGACACTATATATCCCTTGTAGAGTGTTACAAAACCGTATTTAGCCTGAATGGTCTGAATCTTAGTGACTTTTTCGAACTAGCTTTAGATACCCGGACACGTGCTAACCACCCTTATAAATTATATGTGAAAAGCGCAAAAGTAAATCCATACAAATATTCGTTTTTTGTTCGCATAGTTAAGGATTGGAACAATCTACCACTGCACGTTGTTGAAGCTGAATCTTTTAAAATTTTTAAGACTAGATTAAAGTCTTTTCTTAACTTGTAAATATGTAAATAGTTTTATCCTTAGGCATTGAATGTATTATGTACTTTTTAGTTTTTAATTTCAGGAAACGTTATAGGGTTAACCTCGTGTTTCCTTTTCATGATGCATCTTTATAGTTGTTTTGTTTTTCATCATGAATAAATTATGTTGTTGTTGTTGTATGTCTTTCAAACATGAGTCACCGGAGACAGGCTGTATTTAAAATTTTTATTAAACACCATCTTGTTGTTTCAAGTATTTTAGCATCTTTTTTGGAGTGCCCTGGAAACATTTGACCACAAATCATTTCAGTTATATTTGCCTTCACATTTTTGCCCGGGGGTAAGGAATTTTACAGCAACTCTTTGGAAAATGTCAAAATCCCGCTCTATGCAACGCCTCCCCTCCCCCCCCCCCCCCCACCGGCCGGCTTGACATACAGCGTAACTCTAGATAATTTCAGCCTTAATAGCCAGCAACTAAATTACATTCTTTATCCTTACAAATGTCCTGACGTCCATCTCCGAGGGATTTTGGCCCAAATATTTCTCCCCGACTATGAATATTCAATTCGCTAAGTAGACAAAACTTTCCTGAAGGGAGGTATGACGACAAGAGCTGAGAAATGGCCTGTAATGGCTGGTTTGCAGTGTCACTCAATCAAAACTAAAAATCGTAACCATTCAATAAATTATGTCAAGAATCTGGGATACGATAGATGATTCATACATAAACAACCTTGCCAAGATTTAGGTCTGTGCGGTTTTTCATTCGCGCATTATTTAGAAAAGGGTTTCACCCAAATTTTGTAGAGTTTTGTATGGAGACGCCATGTTGGTGCCCTTCCAAGGAGCACCAACATGGCGGCCGCAAAGTGACAAAAACATCTGTCATTGAGTTTTACCATTAAAACGAAAAATTATTCCTCTAGAGCGCCGACACATTGAAAGTAGTACTTCTTCTATTGCAAGAACTGTTCAGTTAGCAAAAACGTGAGCGATAACTCCTCTTTAGACCTATGTGAAAGCCCTCTCGTGCCGCCATTTCACAGTCACGCAACTCAAAACACTGAAATTCAAACGTCTTCTCTAACAAAATGAGAAGCCCTGTCGGGCTGAAACGTTGTAAAACGTCAAGTCATTAGAGGGTCTTACATCTCATGAAACTAAAACTTCATAAGGACTGGTAATTTTTAGTTTTGGAAAATGATGACGTCACATGAAAACCAGCAATTGGCTGATGATGACATCATTCGGTGACGACATTTGGCCGAGTGGAAGTCTGGGTCTCGTCACCGACAAAAATAAAACCGAAGGCAGAGCAAGAACCGCGCTCGGCCCAGGACCGCGCGGGTAATAAGCCCCATGCAGAGCAAGAACCGCGCTCGGCCCATGGCTGCGCGGTTAAACACTCAACAGGAACCCGATTTATCATATGGTGTCATGATCTTAGAGAGTACAGTCACACTAGACCATAACAGCAAGCCTTTCGAAAATTATTTGCTAGTTTTCAGTCGCTTAATTTCCGTCGCGCAAGTTGTCACGTAAGGAGCTTTTACCTTTAAATACGACATAGCCATTCTGAGAAAGGAACAATTGCATTTCAGCAATAATTTCAACAGCTTTCTTATTCAGCTAAAGAACAGAGCTGTGCAGGGTATGTTATCATAAATTAAAAAATGGAACTGTACGGTTCGAAAAGTACGTGACGGTCAATTACGCAGCCTCCTACGCAGACGCTCTTTGGGCTCGTCACGCAAAGAGCGTCTGCGTAGGAGGCTATCAATTACGTTGCAACGTGAAAGAGTCTGTTAACCTTCGATCACCAAAATCGTAAAACAAATTCGTTTGTAATTGTCGCGCGAAGATGGCGGCTTCTTTCAAGGTATTCAAGCTACCATCTCTCGCTGAAGACCTCCATCTAAACTTTTGGAATCGAATGGAGTGAAGTAAGAATAGAAGCGGGGCTAGGATGTGGTACGTTTGGATCTGTGACCTTGTAAAATATAAGAAAGCAGAGCGTCGAAATGTTATTGATAAAAAATGAAAGGCGAGTCGGGCGAAGCAAAACGTCGATTTGAGAAGGAAACTGGTATCCTAAACACAGTAAAGGGTCATAGAAATGTGTCAGAATGTTTGATATATTGTAAAGGATGCTACGCAATAATGGTGGAGCATGCATGTTTTGACTTCACTCCTTTGGAGTCGATAAAAAGTTGATTTTTACATTTTATTGATGCAGTATTCGACGTCGTTCGCAGATGTTTTATTAGGTGGAAGAGATGTTGTAACTTGTAGCTGAAAAAGAAAGCTGTTGAAATTGTTCCTGAAATGCAATTGTTTCTTTCTCAGCGGTATATGGCGTATTTAAGTTAAAGGTTCCTCCTGTGACACCGTGCGTGACGAAAAGAAAGTGACTAAAAACAAGCAAATGATTTTCGAAAGGCTTGCTGTTATGGTCTAGTGTTACTGTGATCTGTAAGATCATGAGACCATATGATAATTATATCCCTGTTGAATTTTTATTTTAGATGTTTCTGTTTCTCTTGTTAAGGATAATGTGAATGATCTGAAGTTCTTCGGAAGAGAGATGATCGTTCCAATAGACAATTGTAGCTTCAAAAAAAGAAAAAGCTATTGAAAATGTAGCTGAATGAAACTCGTTCCTTTTTCAGAATGTAAAAAGCGTATTTAAAGGAAAAAGCTCCTCACGTGACACCTTGCGTGACCGAAAGTTGATTGGTGTTTGATCTAAGTTTTTTTGATGAGAGATGATCGATTTGTTATTACCGAATTGTGATAACCATGATAAGATGCAACTTTTTGCAATCTTTAAAAGGTGTTCTGAGGAGGGGGTTCAGAGCCACCTTAAACTTTAGTAAAATGTACAACATAAAATCCCCACTACGATTATTTAAGAAATAATTTTTCACCTATAACATATAGCTAAAAAACAAGCTTTAACTAACGCGCACATCAACACTTAACCATAATTTACTCCCCCTTAGTTTTGATATCACCCTTTTTACAGCACACACGACACAGGCATCTACATGCCAGTCGTATCACCACGACAACCATGACAACTATAGCAACAAGAAATGCCATTGCGTCAAGTAAGTAGTACTGATACCAAGGGGTGTTAAACACTTGAGCCCTGAGGTGCCGGGCTCCACCATGTCTGAGCACATACTCTATCCACTCACAGATTTCTTGGAGAGGCGTTCGTCGACGATCCTTTAACAGTCCAGAGATATGCATTGCTTTGGCTTTGAACCTTAAAATTGAGGAAAGGTTCATCTTATTAATTTTGTCACGTCACTAGTGGTATGGTAAAGCCTGCATACGAGCCAAGTGGCCCATCAGATCGGCGGTTAGAAAAGAGCTTTTCAGTTACAAAAAGCCATTTGAAATATTTCATTTATCCACCTGGGTGGAGAGAGGCACTGTGAGAGTAAAGTGTCTTGACCAAGAACACAACACAATGTCCCCACCAAAGCTCCAACCCGGACCGCTCGATCCGGAGACGAGCGCACTAACCATGAGGCCACGGCACTTCAGTAAACATACAAAGTATAAAATCATGTGGCGGCATTCTCTCTGCTGTGTTGAAATGAACACGATCTCTTACCTATTCTAATGAGTAGTTCAAAGAACTAATTTGGGTAATGTTGTCCCACACCACCGCAATCGGCGACTCGTCGTTCTCCTAATTAAACATGTACAGCTCCATTGGAGACTCAATAATGTCATTAGTCATTTTAATTGTCGTGTTAGCAGCCATGGTATCTTGCTCAACACAGTTTACCCAAACCAATACAAGACTGATCATGGCACGCACCTTGGTCTTGTCTTGCTCAAACTCAATTGGCAATTTCTAAGAAAAGGCCCTGGGGACCATATTGCAGCTTTCCACAGTGTCCACACTATACATGGACAAGCATCCCCCTTGGTAAGCTAGGTGCTTTTCAGGAAAACAATAATAAATACGTTTAAATAAAAAAAAAATAAGCAAATTATCTACCTTGGTTCACCAATAACACGCTCAATTGTCTTTAACAGTTGTTGGGCGTCAATACGTTTATAATCCACAGCTAAACCAATGCCAGCATGTTCTGCTTTCTTAGCATTGCTATGTTGATCTTCGAACAAAGGGAACGCCACCACAGGGACACCATGATACGCAGACTCGTAAAGACTGTTGTGTCCCACATGGGAGACAAAAGCTTTGATCTCCTTGTGACCTAGCAGATCATTCTGAGGTAACCAGTCCACGGCTCTGATGTTTTTGCCAAGGAATGATGGAACGTAACCTGCCGGAGAAGACAGGTTCTGATGTCAATTATTTTGCTCTCACTAAAATAAAATAAAATGAATAAAGTAAACAGGAATTTGCAGTGGCACATCCCATTGAGAGGCTCTTCTTCCACTGTTTCCAGATCGAATTGGAATTTAGAAGTGTTCATTTTTGTGGATGGATGAAAACCGGAAAACTCTCTTATGATACCGGGTCCAGGATTCGAACCCGGGTCACATTGGTGGGAAGCGAACCACTGCGCCATCGCAGTTTTCTGTTTCGTAAACGGTCGATGACATTTTCGTGACACAAACTTTTCTCTACTACATTAAAGAAAAATATTAATTTATTATCTTAAATATTAATGATAGAGTTGCCACAATCAACAAGTAAAAGCTAACCGCAATTACTTTACTCCTCAATTACCTTTAAGTCTCCACACGACTCGCTGTTTCAGCTTTCCAAACGATGTAGCTAACATGTCAACCACTGGCTTCGGGAGATTTTCAGCCACGTTTGATCCAAAGGAAACTATAATAAAACCATGCCCCCCTGAATTGCTGACAAATTCTTCTAAATCAGGAGGGAGAGGTTTAGGTTCTTTGGCATTTGGTGGTCCAACCATAACATTGCCTGTGGAATATAATCCCAACAAAAACAATGTAAGTCGTAATTTTTTTGTTTTCAAATAGTTCTGAAGTGTGTTCCCCGTCTCCACCCTCCTAACGTCCCTTCTTCCTACCTGGCAACAGAGGCTGTGCGTATTCCAAGGCAAAATGTGAAGTGCTTATAAGAAGTTCAGCATTACCAATAGCTTCCTGCAAGCTTCTCTCAGGGTTGATGTCGTATTTGACTTTCAGAGCATTGAATGGTCTGTTATACACAATACGCACAAATAGCTTCCCTACGAGGTATGCTCCCAAATTCACTACGCGTTGGACAAAATCCATTTTATCAGAAAATCCTGTTAAAAGTTGTGGGACATAAGAGACAGGCATTGGTACCATGTGGTAAAACGCAAACGCTGAGTTTAATGGTAGAGGTAGAATATCCACTCTTGGAATTCCAAAGCGTTCGCCAAGCATTGTTGCTGGGCAGGCTGCAACACCGTCACAAACAATGATATCGAACCCCATCAGTTTCTCCTGCAACTCCGTGCTCTTTAAAAAACGTTCACACATGGTGAACTGTGCCTCGGCCACTTTCTTCAACAGCTGTAACTTGTTTCCTTCCATTTCAAGCTTTACCAGTTCATGTTCAAAGAAGCTGGATTTGTATGGTACTTGGTAAATCGTGTGCGCCACTTTCTCACTGGGTTTGATTTTACAGGACGATGGAACAACCAAAGAAACCTTTAAGCAAGAAACACAGCAAACGTACAATACAATACAAGTTTTATTGTCAACTCCCCATGCATGGGGCTTTTCAGAGACAATGATTTAAATAAATATAACCAGGAACTACATTATGCATGGGGAGATTTAACTGGCCCTTGTGGAGAACTGAAGTGGCCTTTCTAGAGGCTACATTAGTACGAGGGGGGAGGGGAAGGCGGAAGGGAGGGGTGCGAGTACTCCATATCCTGCTAAGTTTTGGCCAAAATATCCCGTATCTCGATAATTCCCGTTTCAAGCATTATCAATTTTCTTACTCGATATCCCGGGATATCTGTTTCTAAATATCCCATACCCTATTGAATGTTTCCCCAAATGTCCTGTATCCCGTAATTTGTTTTACCTAAATAATAATGATAATAATAATATTATTATCATAATAGTAAAAGATTTATATAGCGCCAGTATCGTAATGTTCAAAGGCGCTTTACAATATCAGAAAAAATCTAAGCGGAAGAATTAAAATATCTCGTATCCCTTGATAGAGCCTAGTTTTAGGTAGCCAGTTTTAACAGCAGTGAAATCGCTAGTACAGTCGAAGCTCTCTTAACGGACACTCTCGTAAGCGGACAGCTCTACTTACGGCCGCCTTGTTTGAAACCCCGTTTTAACTCCCATACAAACTCTGTATTTTTACATTCTCGTAAGCGGACATTCCCGTAAGCGGCCACGGACACTTTCAGAGATTACGACTTAGACTTTTTCTTAGTTTTTTAAGCTCCGGTAAGCGGACACCCCAAAGAAACTAACCAGAATAGTATAAGGAACTAGCCAGACTAATAAAACTGAAGGCTGACTAAAAGACACAGAGGTCGTAAACATTTTAAACTCTATCACTACTTTTTATTGAGGCTGTGAATGTTGAATACGTTGTTGTTTGAAATTATAACTTGTTGTTTTTACAAAATCACCAAGGGAAAGTCCTATTACTGCAGTATACACTGTAATACTGTCCAATTATCGTCATTGTATCGTAGGGTTGTACAGTATAGGGCGCTATAAAACGAAAATGTCAGTGAACACGGCGGTTTTTTTTTTATTTCCAATACGGTACTGTGTTTAGTGTTAGCTTGGCAAGCTCCCGTAAGCAGCCATCTAACCCCTACACCTCTACTGGCCGCTTACGAGAACCATTCTCGTAAGTGGCTGTTCCAGATACGGACACTTTTTTCGCGTCCCGAAGGTGTCCGCTTACGAGAGCTTCGACTGTGTATAAACTGGTTAAGGATCGGAACGAAATATACTGGCTGGCCGCTATAGTCGTTATAGAGTTGGCGCAAGGATGCGTCCACTAACGGAGCGCTAAAGTTGTTTTAGTCCCTATTGGACATCACAGTGACTCACAATTGAAAAATAACGCAGGCTAGCTAGTGAAATGAATGGCTGACTTTTGAAAAGAGTGATAGCCTGGGAACGAAGTCGCGCCGCAAGCGCTTATGCGATTATTTGAGGGGACGCGGGTCAAAACAAACATGGCGGAATTTAGTGCAGAATGTCATAGCGTGGATTGTAGTGGTGACAGCAAGGTTTTAACAGAACTAGATAGCAATAAGATCGCATTTATTTATTTACAACATCGTATAAATAATCAGCGGAACACGTCTTCGAATTCTTCTCATTTCTCTTGACTTTTGTCTAAAACAGTAACTTTGGTCTTACTGCAATCTACACACGTTGATCGCGACGTTTCGACTGCACTACTTCATAGGAACGGGGATAATACGTAGCTACATGTGTTCAGTTGTTGACCTTGCATGAATATTCACAAACTTTATTGATATCAAATGCGCAATAATCCCTGTTTCTATGAGTTAAATTCGGTCATTCCATCAGAGTGGATTTTGCGGATTTACAAACTTTTGCTATTTAAAAAATACTAAAGTCAAGCTCTAACACTATTTCAGAGCAGTATCCTTTATAGAATTAACTCTGGATGCAGACAGTTCTTTATCACCCTTGAAGGAAAGCTCTACCACTATTTGCGAGCAGTATGCTTTATCAATAGCAATAACTCTGGATACAGACAGTACCTCACTGACTCTTCAAGGCAAGCTTTACCACTATTTTGGAGCAGTATGCTTTATGGAATTAACTCTGTACTTCACTGACTCTTAAAGGAAAGCTCTACCACTATTTTGGAACAGTATGGTTGATGTAATTAACTCTGGATGCATACCGAGTAGCTCCCTGACTCTTGAAGGGAAGCTCTACCACAATTTGGGAGCAGTATGGTTTATAGAATCAACTCTGCCCTTGAAGGAAAGTTCTCACTGACTCTTGAAGGAAAGCTCTACCGATATTTGCAAGCAGTATGCTTTATACAATTAACTCTGGATGCATACAGTACCTCACTGACTCTTGAAGGGAAGCTCTACTACTATTTGCCAGCAGTACGCTTTATAGAATTAACGTCTGGATGCAGACAGTACCTCAGTGACTCTTGAAGGAAAGCTCTACCACTATTTTGGAGCAGTACGCTTTATAGATGGAGCAGTATGCCTTGTAGAATTATCTCTGCATGCAGACAGTTCTTTATCGCTCTTGAAGGAAAGCTCTACCACTATTTGCGAGCACTATTTATTTATTAAGCTTCGCCTAACTAGAATACAATCTATATACATGAATACATGAAAATTATTAGGCAGGGAGACCACTACAGCCTAACCAATTACACTGGATCCCTCGTTAATTAAAAAAAGAAAACATAAGAATGACTAAAACTACTGATATATAAACAAGAAAATTAAAGGGAAGCAAAACAGAAATTCAAATTGCTAGAAGCTGCCCGTCGGCGGACACAGTAGAGTCCTCGCTATATTGCACCTAGGACAGATTGTTCTCCAGGTTGTGATGTCGTCAGTGTCGTACAGGTCCAGCGCCTTGAAGTAATATTAAAGTAGTGAATGCTTGAAAGAAGCTAGAGAGGTGTGACTCGTGCGTAACTCAGCGGGCAGAACATTCCATGTATGGCACGCGCGTATAAAAAATGAGCGCTGATAAGTAACTGTTCTACTTCGCTTAGGGATATAAGTAATAGAGTTACTGCTCGATGACCTGGTAGATCTCGTTGATTGTCTAGTTACAGGCAGAACTTCACTATCTATAAAAACTAAGTTATTTACAGCTTTATAGAAAAAGACTTCATCCAAAAATTCATGCCAGTATGAAATGGGTAACAGAATTGTTAGTTGGAGGCGGGTCTTATAGGTTACATCGCAACGGAAGGGAAGCTTCAAGATTAGTTTTGTTGGACGGCGTTGCACGTTTTCAACTCGTTTTAGTAAGCCAATGGACTGTGGCCACCATACTTGGGTTGCATAGCCGAGATGGCACCGGACGATAGAAAGATAAAGTGTACGACGCGTTTGGGTGCATTGGATGTGCCTACTTTCTCTGTATCACAAGATTCGAAAGGCGTTTCGTTGATGTTGTAGATGGACTGTACGGGTGATTTTTTGCGGGTGATACACTGGTATTTACACTTGGACTGATTAAATATGAGCCCAAATGATTCGGACCAACTGACAAGATCGTTAAGATCTGATTGCAGGGCATTACAGTCTGTGATAGAATCGATGGTCTTGAAAATCTTAGTATGCTTTATAGAATTAACTCTTGCCTGATGCAGACAGTTCTTTATCACCCTTGAAGCCAAGCTCTACAACTATTTGCGAACAGTATGCTTGAATTAACTCTGGATGCAGACAGTACCTCACTGATCCTTGCAAGGCAAGCTCTACCACTATTTGAAAGCGGTAAGCTTTATGGAAAGAACTCTGGATACAGACAGCACCTCACTGACTATTTGCGAGCAGTGTGCTTTAAAGAATTATCTCTGCATGCAGGCAGTTCTTTATCACCCTTAAAGGAAAGCTCTATCACTATTTTCGAGCAGTATGTTTTATAGAATTAACTCTGCATGCAGACAGTTCTTTATCACCCTTGAAGGAAAGCTCTACCACTATTTTGGAAAACTATGGTTTATAGAATTAACTCTAGATGCACACAGTACCTCACTGACTCTTGAAGGAGAGCTCTACCACTATTTGCAAGCAGCATGGCTTTTAGAATTAACACTGAATGCATACGGTACCTCATGACCCTTGGAGGCAAGCTCTTCCATTATTTGTCTCATGGTCATGTATTGTGATCCTCCCAATACCCAGAAGCCAGCAATCCGAGCCGAAGAAGCCGTCTTGACCGCTAGTGAAAGAAGAAGCAACGATAACAACGCCATTTTGAATGTACACAGCTACGTAATTACCATATCGGATGCACCTTAAAGATTGTGTGACTAGTGCTTTCATCACGTACGAATTTTGACGGCGCTTATGCTTTAGTAGCGTTCAGCTCAGCTCTATCGGCTCGAATTGCTGGTTTCTGTGCCATTGGAGAGTCAGGGTACATTAACATGAGGCATATTCCGGAAGAAACGACTGGTCATCTGGGGCATAGTCTCCTTTGGAGATGTCACGCAACGCATTGCAAAACAAAATCAAAATAATAACGGTAACCATAACAATGCCATTAGAGGTATAACTTCATGTTGCTCTTACTGTCTGTGTATGCCATTGAGCATAAACAAGTTCAATGCATTTTACAATTTTTTGTTTCACGAGAACAACAAATTATAACCGTACAACAACACTTGGATGATTTCTTCTGTTCCCCAGCAGAGTTTGGACGTTTTTATTAATGCTAAATTCTGGTGGCTGTATAAATGCTACCTGTTTCGCACCCGATCGAGTTCACACCCCTGAACTCATTTTAAACTTTCTATTTCGAGTTCGTCTCCACCTTTTAGCTAGCCCCGAGATCTATGGATTAAAGGACGAGAAATAAACATGTTTTCTGTGTTTTTGTTTCATTCGCTCCGACAACGGCTAACGCCCAGCTTTCGAATCTCTTTACGGTGGCCAATTCACTTTATCAACTCAGTTGATAAAACCAAATTATTTCGTTCATTATGCCCACTTATCTGAGGTGAACTTGATAGCTAGTTGAACAGGGTGCGGTTCGAAACCTCAGAAAAACGTTGTCTTTTAAAATAACAAACATCACGAATAGTAAAAATAACAATGTAACGAGGGAAGTATAACGTTCTCCTTTTATATGGCTAGATCAGTGAGAGGGTAAAATGAACTTAATCTAAATTTTTTGGTACGCTTACCCTATTTCGGACCAATTGATGTGATTTGCGGTACCCTACTTTGTAATCATTTGAGACGGGGCTTCTAACGTGCCACTTTTAATGTGAAAAGATAGTTTCATCTAATCATCATACCCAATTCCAGACCCGTAGAGAACATACCCTTTTTAGACTAAAGCGGTTTTAAAAAAAACTCTATTTCGGACAAAAGCGTCTGAGAAACCATGATACCCCTGGCGCCGCGCACGCACCTACGTAGGGGGTCACGTTATTTGAAAGAACTTGACCCCTCAAGCTGGTCAACCTCGTTCCCAGACCCTGGGAACAAAGTTGCAAACCGTTATGCCTCCAGTGAGGACGACAACGACTCGCAAAGCATGCCGGGTGAAAAACGCTTGATCATCGAACGGCAAACACCTCTGCGCGCTGAAGGTGATATGGAAATATGACTTTTGGATTTTCGCTCGCTTCCGATGCTGAAAGAAATCTCGAATGACGTCCATATTAAATCTTTCCCAGGCCAACTGACAGCTGTAGATGTCTTGTACTCGATTCACAGGCTTACACTGAGACCTTTAATTCGCGTTGAGTCACCTTAAGTCGCCTCAAGTGGCCTAAAGTCGTGGTTACGCAATGTTAAAAAGGTTTCCACACACTTGAATTGCCCCTGTAGAAGATTATTAGAATTAATAACTGTCATGTTAAGTTAAACTCCGCTCCAACCCTAAGGAGGAGACGCAGGACACAATGGTTGGTGCGATGGACCCTATTGGGGATCATTGCATTGTGTTCATGCTCTCACAGTGCTTCTTCTCGCCTGGATGTCAACTCTCAGTAAACATTGCCAGCACCGGGCCAATATTTGCATCGCGTTAATTGCAGGGGTGGCTCCGTAGACTTTGGTGTTTTTCTCGAAACAAAGGAAAAAAGAAAAAGACAATTTTAAAAGGCGTGAGCCAGAATGGAACCCGGGTCATTTGGGTCATGAGCGATCTCATGACCGAGTCTCATGACCACTACATCACTAGGAAACTGGCTGCCGGAACGCGATTTTTTAAAAGAGTATATCGTGTTACCATTACAAATATTACGAGCTAACTGGAGCGCTCTGTAGGCTAACCGGAACGCGAGAGTGAAAAGTAGACTATAGCCGGGGTGCTATAAATAGATAACCATACTCGTTCCCAGTGCATTACGAAATCGTAGTAATTAAGGCTATTGCTCAGAGTTCCATGGCTCATCCCTACTGAGCACGATTTTCGCGTCATTAGCGCGCGCACATGAGCGCCTGCACGTACGCAGTGTAAGAGATTTCCCTCAAGCTAAGCTCGATAGCGAAATAAATGCTCGTTTTCTCTCAAACGAGCATGGTGACCTATATTTTTTATTACATAAATATGGTGTAACAATTATCCTCTTTCAGGGAGTTAAAAAGTTAAGAAAAAATTTGTTCGGGAGGAAAAAAAGATATAGCTAAAAGAGTTCACAAATCCTTTACTCGAGGATGCAAATTATGACCTCGAAAACGACGACTGGAGGAACGTTTTGAGTCAGTGTCATTAAGAATTGTATGATTTTTCCATAAATTATCTATTACAATGTTCCAAATGCCCGAGACTTTCTGCCTATCAAGATTTTTTCAAGTTTTGCGTTAATAACCTTTGCTTCCAGCTACCGCAACATGTAACGAGAACTGATGAAATAACGCGCGTGATTAGGCATAAACGGGACGAGACTGACCCATCATATCTCTTAAGCGAGCACGGTGACCCCACTTTTTTATTTCCTTTTTGGAGTATCATTACTATACTTAATACATGGACAAAGTTTGAAACAAATCTTGTGTTGGGTTCTATTTCGGAGGAATGACCTTAATCGCGAAGTTAATTGTGCAGTTCTCAGAGTTCTGCCCAACAGAGTTGATATGGATTTTACAGTCTCGCCCGACACTGTTCTTATTTTCAGTGTTGTAGAAGTCCAGAGGCTGCAGAGGTCGCTTCAAATTAAAGTCCTGTGTTGTGTAGCTTGCCACGCGTCAGGGTCAAAAAAGCTTGTCACGTTTTGAATTGTTGTTTATATGGTAATACCTCAGTTGAAATCTAAGCTTCATAATGCTGAAACAAAAAAAGCCATTTTATCAATTCACCTTTAAGCATTCCTCGAACTTTTCTTGCGCCTTGGATAGTTTTCTAGAAATCGGATGGTGTTTGTTTTTGCCACATTTATCAACTTTGACTGTGAGAAATTAATTCACAGAGTTTCTTTTTAACACATGCTCAAGATCTGTAAAAAAACCCGTCAGCTTGCGCTTTCCAGATTTATTGGAAATAACCAAGCCTGTCAGATAACAAAAAAGGTTCGGAAACATAAACGGTCATTCCCTGTACAAAATTTCATCTCAGGAGATATTCTACACTCCATAACATAAAAAAGCGTGGGCAGCTTTAGTGAGAACTATTCAGTTACTAGTATTATACTATTTAAGTAAGTGTGACCGCTTATAAATGCGGTATCGGTATTTCGTCGTTTTTTGACACGGTATTTCGGTATTTGCCAATTTTTCTTGCGGTATTGGATACCGCCCAATGTCCTCCTCGTATAGGGTGGAAAATTTCGCCGTAGCACGGCTCGCAAAGGATTGCCGAAAGTTCCCTGGGGGTCGAATAGACACGCGAAGGATTCTGGGAGCGAAGTCTTCTAAAGTCCAAAGGTAAGTGCGTATAGCTCACTAAGGTGCGGGATTGCAGAATATCAAAATATCAAATCAACTGTGAGATTTTGAGAATTTGATATATATTATCACGATATTTTGATCTTGTCATGATATTTTGAGATTTAAGAATCAAAACCACAATAATCACAAATGTGTGCAGAATAATCCTCGTTCTATAAGTGTGTGGAATATAATCCTCGTTCTGTAAGCGTGTAGTGCGAGCGATCAC
>OZ026603.1:10407425-10419925 GCA_964020085.1 Micromussa lordhowensis
GGTTTTCCGATATCGGTTTTTATCGATTGGTCATACCGGGCATAACGGACTCGGCATAAAACACGAAGAAAGGTTCTACATTGAATAAATTCTCGCACTAGCGTTTTCATAAATAGAAGCTACTTGTAATTATAGAAGCCTCATTTCCCGAAAGTGTCGGCTCATACAGGTTCCGCCATACTCGATTGCCGAGAAAAAAATAAAAGACACTGAAAGTCACAAAATTGACGAGCTGTATGAATTTTCGAATGATCCAAGCGATGATTAAATTTTTTGAAAGATCAGCAGTCGAGAGATTTGAGGAGAATTTCGAACGACATCTCCCGCTGTTTATTCATACGATATTGTAATTCGTTATTAAATAAATACACATAAATACGGCCATAATGAGGAACAAAAAGTTGATAAATAGAAGAAACGACATTACACAAGGATGGCAGTTCTGCAATCCTTGATATCGCCTTGGAAAAGGAAGGGGAAAAAAAAAACAGTTCTTCCAATACGGGCTATTCAGATTTGGTCACCCACCCAAGCCCTATCCCCGTTGAACAGGGCTTAACTTTGTTGATCGGACCAACCACGTTGCTGTACTTGTGGTGTAGTGACTCCACGGTGAACGCATTGTTTTAAATTTCTAAGATGAGAAAAGGCATGAAAAAAAGATATGTGATACTGCATGGCTGGGAAAGTAGAGAACAAAAAAATTAGAGGAATATGAAAATGAGAACTATTACTTGCTTTTGTGATCGGACAAGCTAGCGGCACTTTCGAAATAATTGCCTCGGTCTCTGGGACGAAGATAACTCGGTCTTACGGACCGATAACTTTGTGAATGTGAATGTTTTCAACGGCGTTACATCTCCTCATGTACTCTCTTGCCGGGAATCGAAACTTTGCAAGAAAAGAAGAATCAATATTTGAAACTATATATCGCATCCCTCACCTCCAATGCCGGCCATCTTGGGTGACGGCACATGCGCAATTACCATTCCCTTGATGCAATTATCATAAGGAAAGTGCCGCTTCTCCAATCACTAAAGCAAGAGAGTACATGCAGTATCACATATCTTTTTTTCATACCTTTTCTCATCTTAGAAATTTAAAACAATGCGTTCACCGTGGAGTCACTACACCACAAGTACAGCAACGTGTTTGGTCCGATCAGCAAAGTTAAGCCCTGTTCAACGAGGATAGTGCTTGGGTGGGTGACCAAATCTAAAATAGCCCGTATTCGGGAAGAACTGGGTTTTTTTTTCCTTTTTCCCCTTCCTTTTTCAAGGCGATATCAAGGATTGCAGAACTGCCATCCTTGTGTAATGTCGTTTCTTCTATTTATCAACTTTTTGTTCCTCATTATGGCCGTATTTATGTGTATTTATTTTAAATAAATACACATAATACATTATCGTATGAATAAACAGCGGAAGATGTCGTTCGAATTCTCCTCAAATCTCTCGACTGTTGATCTTTCAAAACATTTAATCATCGCTTGGATCATTCGAAAATTCATACAGCTCGTCAATTTTGTGACTTTCAGTGTCTTCTATTTTTTTCTCGGCAATCGAGTGTGGCGGAACCTGTATGAGCCGACACTTTCGGGAAATGAGACTTCTATAATTACAAGTAGCTTCTATTTATGAAAACGTTAGTGCGAGAATTTATTCAATGTAGAACCTTTCTTCGTGTTTTATGCCGAGTCCGTTATGCTTGGTCCATATTTTATACCTAATCCGTAATGCTTTAGTCCTCGTTTTATACCCGAGTCCGTGTTTTATACCCAGTCCGTAGTCCGTAGTCCGCAGTCCGTGTTTTACACTGACCGGGGCCCTGGATACCAGTGTACCGAGTCCTCCACTTCCATCAGTGCGCACAAATACTTTCCTGTCACTCAACTTGCAGCAACTTTATTTAATTTGCAGCAACTTTATTTAATTTGCAGCAACTTTATTTAATTTGCAGCAACTTTATTTAATTTGCAGCAACTTTATTTAATTTGCAGCAACTTTATTTAATTTGCAGCAACTTTATTTAATTTGCAGCAACTTTATTTTATTTGCAGCAACTTTATTTTATTTGCAGCAACTTTATTTTATTTGCGGCAACTTTATTATTTGCAGCATGTCCCCTGTGGGCCACCGTATGTTATTGACCAGGACAATGCATTTTTGGCAGCAAGTGTTGATGGTGAAGTGCATGACCCCAGCAACACAGGTAGTCCAGTCGGAAACCTAGAAATGAAATACAAGTTATTTCCAGAGAAGGTTGATCCTGAAAACAACACCAGATTATTAGTTACCCTTGCAACTAAAACAAAGAACTTTTGTTTAGAATTAACTGATTCTGGCCTCAGATTGAAGAAGAAACATCCCCACTATTCACAAGTGCAAGGAGGGATGGCAATAAGAAGAATGCAATGGTGTGACTTTGTAGTTTATACCTATACTTCAGCAGTAGAGGACATCCATGTTGAGCGTATATACTTTGACCCAACCTTTTGGGTAGCCTTAAAAGGCAAACTTGTCGACTTTTATTTGTTTGCTATGATCCCAGAGCTTTTGACAACACGTGTGAAAAGGGGTATTCCCTTGTATCCTAATATCTTTTCATACAAATAAGCACAAATTCAATTAGGGATGAAGCATGTTAGTGTGGAGGAAGAGGGTCTCGGTACAATTACCAAAAACACCCCTTTTCCCTCCAACAACAAACAAAACTTATGACTGATAGTTTACTTTTCCTGCAAGCGATTGTTTACATGTACTCTTAGTGCACAAAACAGGTCCACAGTGAGGCATACATAATTTGAAGTTATGTAACAAGGCATCCTTTCAAGTTTGTTAATAAAGCACACACTTTCCAAATTTTGTTTAAGTCCTCTGCCATAGAGTTAGGAATGATCTGTGTCAAAATTTTGTAATTTTTTACACGCTCAATCGCCCTTTCCACATGGATTCTTACTGAAGCTACATCACGGGTTTCATCCTCTTCCTCTGGGCTCAATTGATCTTTGCACCGCATAAATGGTGGGATGTTCAAGTACACTTTCTTTTTTGCTAGCAAGTCCTGGATCTCAAAACCTCTATCTGCCATGACTGAGTCACCTTCCTCCAAAAGTTGTAGTATACCACAGTCCTCCACAATTGCCTTGTCGCTACAGTGTCCCCCATACAGTTCGGAAACAAAGGTAACAGCTCCATGTGGAGCGATGCCTATTAGACCTTTTGCAGTATTATGGCTTTTGTAAGAAGAATATGTTCCTGACTGAGCTCTGAAGCATGATGGTTTTTCAATAAAAATCTCAGTACAGTCAATGATTACTCTAGTTAATGGGTATTTTTCACGGAAACATTCTGGCATTGTCTTTTGGACGGTGTTCTTTGAAGCCCATGTTGGTAGCTGTACTAATCTGGAGTAAATCAAGTCCAACCAGGTGACAAATATTCTAGATACCTCTGCGGCACTAATCTGGTAATTATGAGCCAGAACTTTTTCGGGAATATTCACCCTAAGGCGAGCCAGAGTTAAAAAAAAGTTCATCTTTTGGTTCTAATGAGCGTTTCTGGCCTTTTTTCTCCAATTCAGGAAATTGTATACTCGAGTTGTTTGAGCCCCAATACCTTAAGCGTGAACATATGTCTCCAGCATTCAGAAATGCAAAAAGAGCGAGAAAGTGGTGAGAACTTATTCCTGTATAATAATTCATATCATCATCTGAACCAATAAATCGATGGAATCCAAATTTCAAGCTTTCTATTTCATTCTGCAAACCTTCATTTTTGATAGATAACACTTTCATTTCATTTTGTAACTTTTCAAGTTTCTCCTCCATTTGTGTGAGTTCAGCAGCAAGTGGAGCATCAGGATCAGTTAACTCCTTCCCACCTTCAATATTTACTGCCTCGCTGGATCTGTCAGAGGGGATCGTATTAGCCGTCCTCGTTGATGTGTTGACACGGATGAGCGTTCTTCGAGGTTCCGTATTCACCTTTTGGTGTGTTTTTGAGAGTGGAAATACTGTTGGAACGTTGTTCAAGTAAGTCTTCTTACCACCTTCGAAGTGTTGACTACAAACTCGATGACCATTTGTCGGTTTAAAGTCTTTTCTTGAAATTTTTTGAAGCCATATTTTTTTCAGTTTCTTGTCTTTGGGAAATTTATAAAAAGAAATACCCCTGTTGCGTTTATCGTTGTTAAAACAGCCTGGGACGCTGCAAGTGAATCCTCCTGACTTCTTAGCTCCAGACGCCATCTTGGATCAATGACTACAACTACCAGAATTCTTTGCGCGCGTGACGTCATCGTGCAAGTGAGCTATTGCCGAATCTCGATTTCTTTAAACCGACATTCCCGATTCCCGCCTGTTAAAATCGCCAAATCCCGTGTCCCGGTCACAGTTACAATCCCGAATCTCGTCACCCTTTCCTTCAAAATCCCGAATCCCATGAAATAAGCCAAATCCCGGGTCCCGAAAAACCTATTGGGGACCCTCTGAACACACTTCCACTTCCTTCTACTCTGCATTGTATAACATTAAATTTAGTTTTAATTTTTATTTCATGTTAATTTAATTTCTTTCTTCTAAGTATAAGGATCAATAAAGTAAAGTTGTTAAAGTTACACGAGGATACTTATATTTTACGCAAATTGCGACAGCTCTTACTGATTTTACTGATTATTTAAGTTTCCAACCACTGAAAATATGCCAATATCACAGCCCACGGGTTACTAAACCCGTTTTTCGTTCTTTTCTCAATCACTAAATATACTTTTGGATTGTGGTGCGAGTCTTTCGCGTCCAGTTTGGTTTGATTTGTGTCTGACAAATCCAAGTACATTAAGTACGACCGTTTCTTTCGGTCAAAGACGACGATGAGCAATGGGAGTTTCCACAATTTTGACTCCAGATCGAATTAACTTCGACGCGATTTTTCAACAAATAAACTTAAATTTAAGATCTGGAAAGCTATACCCACTTATCTTTGCACTTCAGAAGACTCCGCTCCAAAATCTTTCGCGCGTTTATTCCACCCCCAGCGAAATTTAGCCATGATGGTATCGAAACTGACCAATGACTGATGACAAACTTTACACGAGTCTTTCGGCCAATACCATCATGGCTTAAGTGACCAATCTTTCAACGGATCAAACTTATAACATCATCGACTGACAAACACTATTCACTTGACTCTGAAGATGACTTCCGCTCAGGTTGTCGAAATGTCAGTCACCAACAACAGTTCTTCTCAGAACTACCCTCACCTGGCCGATCACACTATACAAACTACTGATACTCCTGGGTTCAAACCATTTACTAAGCAGTGACATGTTAGACTATGGATAATCTGCTTTACCGCTAACTGAAGAAGTCAGCGCGCAACCTCGTTCCCAGTGTCTCTCATCTCACCCTGGGAACAAGGTTGGTCAGCGCGCAAACCATTATGAGCCATTTTGATTTCATTACCTGCGGCAAAAAAAGCTCGATAATCGTTGACGAGTGGGAACCGTGGGGTCCGTGAGCGAATAGAAAAGGAATTAAAAAGTAACCAACTAAGTCAGCTGGACTAACTGAAAGCTTCAAATTCATGACACGAAGGCAGTAAAGCTAAAGCAGATCATGGTAATCACAACAGTATGCCGGACTTTATTTTCATCTCTGCATGTTTTTCTTGGTCACTTTTAATTAAAATGGACTAAATGGCCTCCTGGCAAACTATGAGTACCTCACAATTCTCGTTATAAGTCGCCCAACAGCTATAAACTCCCACATATTCTACCCTGAGTGCGCGAAAACAAACAAAACCTTGCAGGCGCTCAGCTAATACGAGTTTTCATAACTAAATGTGGGACTATTCGGTCCTATTCGGAGGTTAACCTGTCAAGAGTCGTCAAGCTATCGCACACGCTGCATAACAAAGGAATCAAACTTACCAAATTCTTCATAAAGAAGCCACACACCCAATTATGACCTGACCAGCCTCAACCATTCCGAGAAAACGTGACTTGACCTGGAAGACCTCGAATTACCGGTTTACAGATCAAAAAGTTGGGTCAGGTAACTCAACGGAAACGGCTCACTGTTCGGCATTGGATGCAAAAACAATCACATTGTAGTACGTACCTGTCAGAAATTGTCTAATCGTTTACCATTACGTCAAAGACTTATTGACCTTTATAGCCAACAGCGTTTGTTTTAACTTTGCGTAGTGTATTGACCTCTATGAGACAGGAGAGGGGAAATGAAAAGGGACCGCAATGACCTTCTTGAATACCGTTAGCCAAAAGGTGAAACACCGCATACCGCCGGAAAGATGATATTTCTAAATTACCGAAATACCGCATGAAAAAAAAGCTCAATACCGCAATACCGTAAACCCGAATGTCCCCTTCCTTTACGAGGGGGCTTCTAGGGTTGCCTCCTCGGGTTTTGGCCTCTTCGAGTTCAAGTTGTACGTCCAAGTTTGTCTTTCATAGATCAACCAAAGCACATTGAAGGTCATTAAAATCTCGGGTGGTTTACACGCGCGGTTTAGTGCGAACTATCGCATAAGAATTCTCGCAGTCCATTGATTATTGAAACTTGTTTATTCGATGACAGACGTATTCACAATTAACTCAATCACAAGAGCGCATGCGAAATTATTAAAAATTATACTAAAAGACTCGTGATCAACTGTCAATCATAATTGTCATTTAACTCTGTGGGACAATGAGTTTTACGACACGAAGTTAGCGATAATAATCGTGCCAACAAGATGGACTTTGGCCTTTAAATAACTCTTTCCTGCTTTACAGCTATCAATCGACAAAACAACGACTGCTCCTTGGTTCCTCTGAAGTCAAATGGTGGTTTACCATTCCTGCTTGTGTACGGATGATATCTTTGCAAACGCTCCGCCGTTACCAAGGTTGGGTCAAAAACACCGTGTGTGCTCACTGAAAGCCAGTCGAGAAGGCTTTCAATGCTTTCGAACACATGTTGCGCGCTACGTATTTCATAACTCTTAAAAATGTGAAATCCCGCCGAAGAACAGTATTGCTCGATCCTGCCCCTCTGTTCCAATTGAAACATGTCAGAAATTAAACGTTCCTCATTCTCGGGATTAAGCTCCTTATAAGCGCTCAATACAAAGGGATGAAGATTGTCCGTGTATTGAGCGGCCATCTTCCCTCCGCTTCTAAGACTTGCAAACATAGTGTTGAAGACTTCTTGTTTGTTAGAGATCCAGTGGATGACATGGTTACTGAAAATTATGTCGTAAGACTCCGAGCCAATCCCTGGGAAGTTTGAAGCGCTGCCTTCCACAAATGAGAGATTCTTGACCTCACTGAAAGACTGCTGAGCCAGTAGAATTCGTTCCTTGTCAGGATCAACAGCTACAACCTTTCCCTCGGGTCCTACAAGGTCGGCCAGATATGCAGACAGATCTCCAGTACCGCAACCTAAATCCAAGATGGTGTCTCCAGCTTGAGGATTAACATCCGTTTCAATGAACATTTCACCGTCCACTCTTTGCACGTAAAACGAGCTTTGTTTGTATCCGACGGCTGCGTTACTACTGAACAAATTCTCCATCATGAACTGAGGAGTATATACGAAAGCTGAAAGAGTGTCAATTCAACACGGTTTGAATTTCACTAGTTCGTATCACTCTACGCCTCTGATAATTTACGACACCATTGCTAGTGAATACCAGACCTTTTCCAAATTGCGCAACAGTTTTGAGAGACGGAGGGTCTGGAGGGTACACCTGTTCCTATGCCAAACATTCTAAGGGGTACCCCCATAAAGTACCGATGTTATTACAGTGGAACCCCTATTAAGCGGACTGTTATCAAAGTCCTGAAATAATTGTCAGTAAAATATTGTAAATGGAGGCGAGCGTGGCCTAGTGGTAGGGCGCTGGACTTGTAATCCGGAGGTCCCGGGTTCAAATCCTCCTCCCTTCCACAGGATGGATTTGTCTTCGGTGTCCCCGAATTCAACTACTCGTCCACGCTTTGTAAATAGCCAACTGGTCAGCCTCCCACCAGTTGGGATTCTTAACTTGTTATGTTTAATTGGTATCATATTTGCTTGTTACGCGCATTTGATCATATTCACATGGAATTTGCGCGATATAAATCTTAATTATTATTATTAACATTATTATTACTATTATTATTATTAACATTATTATACATTCAACTCTCTAACTCTTTTCTAATTGGCCGAAAGCCTGTAGTGAATTTTCGAAATCAGCGCTCGTGACGTCATAACTGCTGATTACACAATTATAATGTCAAGGTCACTCAAGGTCACGAATTATCATGTCATGTATAAACCCAGTGCATGATTTCTAAGGGTAATTATGTCAAGTTCGAAAGATATCTGTTGCTTGCCGTCAGTGAAGAAGCAAACAAAAAAATTTCTTTCGTTCAATATATAATAAAACAATTGTTAGATTCGTTTTTTGTGATATCCAGAATAATCAACGTCTCGGTAATGGTTATCGCGCTTCGGCTGATAACCCTTACCTCGACCTTCATTATTCTGGATATCACAAAAACTTCATCCAATAATTGCTTATGAAACCCCTATTAACATGCCACCACTATTAACCAGCCACCTCCATTAACCGGTAACCTCTATTAACCAGCCACCTCTATTAACCAGCCACCTCTATTAACCAGCCACCTCTATTAACCAGCTACTTCTATTAATCAACCACCTCTATTAACCGGCCACCTCTATTAACCGGCCACCTCTATTAACCGGCCACCTCTATTAACCGGCCACCTCTATTAACCGGCCACCTCTATTAACCAGCCACCTCTGTTAACCTGCCACCTCTATTAACCGGCTACCTCTATTAACCGGCCACCTCTATTAACCAGCCACCTCTGTTAACCTGCCACCTCTATAAACTAGCCACCTCTATTAACCGGCCACCTCTATTAACCAGCCACCTCTATTAACCAGCCACCTCTATTAACCAGCCACCTCTGTTAACCTGCCACCTCTATTAACCAGCCACCTCTATTAACCTGCCACCTCTATTAACGAGCCACCTCTATTAACCGGCCACCTCTATTAACCGGCCACCTCTATTAACCAACCACCTCTATTAACCAGCCACCTCTGTTAAGCGGCCACCTCCATTAAGCGACCACCTCTATTAACCGGCCACCTCTATTAACCGGTCACCTCTATTAACCGGGCACCTCTGTTAACCTGCCACCTCTATTAGCCAGGCACCTCTATTAACCAGTCATCTCTTTTAACCAGCCACCTCTATTAACCGACCACCTCTATTAACCAGCCACCTCTATTAAGCAGCCACCTCTATTAAGCGGCCACCTCTATTAGCCAGGCACCTCTATTAACTGGCCACCTCTATTAACCGGCCACCTCTATTAACCAGCCACCTCTATTAACAAGCCATCTCTAATAAGCGGCCACCTCTTTTAAGTGGCCATCTAGTTAACCGGCCACCTCTTTTAAGCTGCCACTTCTACTAACCAGGCGCCTCTATTAACCAGGCACCTCTATTAACCAGGCACCTCCGTTAACCAGCCACCTCTATTAACCAGCCACCTCTATTAACCGGCCACCTCTATTAAGCGCCTACCTCTTTTAAGTGGCCACATTATTAACCAGCCACCTCTATTAAGCGGCCACCGCTATTAAGCGGCCACCTTTTTTAAGCGCCCACCTCTATTAAGCGGCCACCTCTATTAGCCAGGCACCTCTATTAACTGGCCACCTCTATTAACCGGCCACCTCCATTAACCAGCCACCTCTATTAACAAGCCATCTCTATTAAACGGCCACCTCTTTTAAGTGGCCATCTAGTTAACCAGCCACCTATTTAACCAGCCACCTCTATTAACCGGCCACCTCTATTAACCAGTCGCCTCTATTAACCGGCCACCTCTATTAACCAGCCACCTGTATTAACCAGCCATCTCTATTAACCGGCCACCTCTATTAACCAGCCACCTGTATTAACCGGCCACCTCTATTAACCTGCCACCTATATTAACCGGTCACCTGTATTAATCGGCCACCTGTGTTATTAAACCAGCCACCTCTGTTAAGCGGCCATTGCTATTAACTGGCCACCTCTATTAACTAGCCACCTGTTATAACCAGCCACCTCTATTAACCGGCCACCTCTATTAACCAGCCACCTCTGGTAAGCGGCCATCTCTTATTACCGGCCACCTCTACTAAGTTGCCACCTCTATTAACCAGCCACCTCTTCTAAGCGGCTGCGGCCGCCTGTGGTCGTCCCGATGAGGGTTTTTCTATTGTCTTGACCCCTATTAAACGGCCACCTAAAATTTAATACACGTAAATTAATTTTGTTTTGGAAAAGGCGATGGCAGATAAGAATCCGAAATAAAAGGTGAGGAGTGGCTAAACCATACAAACACACGTTTATCCTGATTGTCTTGAATTGACTCCGTGTTGACTCCATAACTCGGACTCTAGGTCTGACTTCATGGTCAGCTTAAAACCGATCATGTAACACATTAGTCATGGTCAGTCTGCGAACAGATGTCCCACTATGTCCGTTGTTTCACTCAGTTAGATTGACTACTGTAGTAACACTTCGCAATCCAAAAGTGTGTCCTATTACGAGCCAAAATTAATTTTATAGAGGCAAAAAAGGAGATAGACTTTGAGTAACATTCAAAATTAATTCAACTAGTTCACAGCATGACATCTCACGGGGCTCGTCACGAACCCGGGTCACGCACTTTTCCCTAACGAACGTGGGGGAGGAAAGAAGGGTTGTGTTACGAGCCCTAAAATGTCTTCGCAGGAGGCTATTCACAGCAGTACAGAAAGCAGTTATATTGAATGAAATTTTGGGGATGACTGATCGGCACTGCACCATCAGTCACGTGACTGGTGTCCTTCGCAGCAGTTATTTGGGTCGTCACGCATAAGCGAAGGAGAATATCACGCAACTGGAGGATGTTATCGTATTACGCCCGGTCCTCACTTGCGACGCAAGAATCAGCATAAGTAGCTTATGCGCTAGTGAGGACGACTGGACATAACTAAAAGCACAAGAATATTAAAATCTTGCGTTCTTCTTACGCTTATGGTTATGATTAGGCCGCTATTGTGTCCAGTGGGGGCGTTGCACTGACAAGCATAAGCATAAGCGACTGACTTTCAGCCAATCAGCGAGCACTTTATGGCTATGCCAATAATTTCCTCACTGAAGTTAACACCGACATAAGCAGAACCCCATTCCGCGTTTATTTTGAAAGAAGGAAGCGAAAGTCCGCCGCGCTGTTTTTTTCGCGCGCCGTTTTTCGCCCTCGCCCCAGCTAACTGAACGCCACGTGTACGTCCTTGAATACTCCGGCAGTACGTGACGTTTTTGTGAGACTTGCAGGAATACTCTAATCCTGTGTGACACTGGCTGGAATCGGCTAGTTTTTTACAAGTCCGCATTCGACTCAGCATCGGCCAAATGTACTGTACAAGCGTTTTAGCAACAAAACTACTACTTATACTACTCTACTCTACTAAAAACAGCAAATATGTATATGTGTATTCTTATCTTTAAAGCCATTCATGGAACAGCACTTACTCCACTTAGTACACTGCTGATGGTTAGAAGTAAATCACGTACTCTACGGTGCGAACTGATTCCTGTACAACCTAGACCGTGGCTAGACCGTGGCTTAGCATGCATCAGAAACATGACCTTTGACGCATGTAACTGTAACACCTTTCTATGTAATTTGTGGACTGTGTGCTACTGTGATCTTTCCATTTTGTAGCATTGTTGTCACTTCTGGATTCGTTATCATTATATTTTAAATGTAACTACAGTCGAACCTCCCGTAGGCGACCACCCAAAATGTCAAGCCTAGGTGCTCGCTTACGAGAGCTGGTCGCTTGTTGGGTAAAACTTTTGCCTCATTAGCATAACTCCAGAAACTTACCCTAGGGCAAGTTTAAAACACGAAACGGCGAGATCACGAAATGACGAAATGTTAACCTAAACAGCGCTTCGGTAAGCCTAAACAGCGCTTCCGTTAGCCTAAATAGCGCTTCGGTTAGCCTGGACAGGGCTTCGATTAGCCTGAATATCACTGACTTGAAGATGGTTAACTCTCAATAATCGTATGGGTTAACCGTATCCCACATTGTTATGTGCCATTCCATCATTTCGCCATCTCGTGTTTTAAATGTTTTATTCATGTGGAAAGTAAAACGTACCCAGGATTGTGATAATATTACAACACCTTATTATCCAATTTACGCTCTATTACCTTTCAAGTGGTCGCTTACGGGAGGTTAAAAACAAAAGAAAATTTCAAACTTTTAGCTCTCAAAGTGGTCCCGGTCACTTACGAGAGGTGGGCGCTTACAAGAGGTTCCACATATAATAATTTGACTTGGAAACTTCTGGTATTTTGGAAAACTGGTCACTGAGGAGAGGGCATGTGCTAAAATCCAGACGATGGATTCTTGAAGATGGACGATGGACGAT
>OZ026603.1:10427425-10462425 GCA_964020085.1 Micromussa lordhowensis
ACTGTCTCCAGTGACTCATGTTTGAAAGACAAACTTACTGACCTCTCCTAATGTAAACTATCTTACAGCAACAACTAACTAGTAATGAACCCTAAATGACTTTGTAACTAAAATAAAGCCATATCCTTAGTTCATATGCACAGACGCAAAACCAAAGAGTGAGTGTCATTGAGAGTTATTTTTAGATGCTCAAACTTAAGTTGAAAGCTAGTACTCTTTGTTTGCCAAAATGACTTGAAACTCAGAGATATCATTTCCATTGGAAATGGCATATAGTCCCTTTAAGACGTGTGAAAGATTAACAAAACTGAAAATCAAATTATCATAACGATTAATTGGCAAAATGGATATGTCAATAATTATTGGTCGCACAAAAAAGCAATCGAGAAGGCAATAGAGGAAACTTGACCGCTGTGTTACATAGTTTGGGAACATCACCAGACCTCATTACATTTGAGACATAGCCAGTTCTGACTCAGTTTAGCCTCCATGTCAAAACCAAGGCAAGTAATATGCCACCATAAAAGGCAGCCATCACATGAAACCCACGAAATGGTCTCCTCTTCACAACCGGGGGTATCTACC
Organism: Micromussa lordhowensis; assembly: GCA_964020085.1. Taxonomy (NCBI): domain Eukaryota; kingdom Metazoa; phylum Cnidaria; class Anthozoa; order Scleractinia; family Lobophylliidae; genus Micromussa; species Micromussa lordhowensis. The sequence goes on from OZ026603.1 coordinate 10,428,011, forward strand.
CTACCACGCTCTTCACAAAGCTCATGAGCACTGCCTTTATCCACGGTGGAATAAGCTTCTTTTCTAACAGCACCACTTTTTGAAGAACTTGTTTGTTTTGAACTTCTTTTTTCTCTTCGTTTTATGGCACCTTTCTTTGCTCCAGCACGTCGATTTTCAGCTTTCTCATGCAAATGTTGAAACCAAATAGCAACCTCATCTTCTGGCAGAGGTGTTGCTTGTGCAGTCTCCAGCAAAACTGCCCGAGGGGGAATTGATTTGTACTTGTTGTGTGTTGCAAGTATGACAGGTGATGGTGGCTGTACAAAATCTGTCTTCCTGTGTTCTGTAAAGCGAGCCAAAGCATCTGAGTTCCGCATTCGTTCCGCATAATTCAAATGTCCTACCCCCGGGCCAAAGCGATCGATTGTTAAAATAAAGACTACTCATCTTTTTACAAGTCTGCGTTTTACAAGTCCGCGTGTTTTACTAGTACGCGTTTTACTAGTCCACGTTTTAGAAGTCCGCGTTTTATAAGTGCGCGTCTTACAAGCCCACTCTACTCCACAGAACACAGCAGACGCTCTTTTGGCTCGTCACCTAATCTTCCTCCCCCTTGATCGCCTGCTGAAACACCGTGCTGTGTTTACGTAGTCAGTTCACAGCGCACTCTGTTCCCGATCAGGGCAGCGAAGTTTGGACCTTGAGAAATTTCCGCAAGAGTCTTGAACGGATACCAGCGCGCCCTTTCATTTTGAACGAGTATATGGACACTTTAAAACCGTCGGTTTAAATGCGCCTAGTCGCAGGGTGTAATCGGCAACAAGCTTTGAGCTACGTGAAGAAAGAGATGGACGTGTTCGTAAGTAGACATTTTTCTCGCCACTTGAAACTTGAAAAATGATGTCAAGCCCATGTATCCCGTTCCAAGCCCGCGTATCCCGCTACACGCCCGCGTATCCCACTCCACGCTCGTGTATCCCGTTTCATGCTCGTCTATCCCACATCATGTCTGTATATTATGTTCCACCCACGCGCATCCCACTCCACGCCTGTGTATCCCGCTTCACGCTCGCTTGTCACGCACATCGCTCTGTACACACTTACCACCTGTTCCCTTCAGAAAACTAAATTGATGAACAACGTAATATTTCGACACGGCTCGCAATTGTAGCTTTATTTACAATGGTTCAAATGTAATGTTTATAGCTTATCTCCTGCTTGCTTTACTGCTATCAAGTGACAAACACCCGATTCTTCTTTGATTCCCCTGAAGTCAAATGGTGGTTTACCATTTCGGCTTACGTACGGATAATATTTCTGCAAACGTTCTTCGTTTACAAGCTTGGGATCAAAGACACCGTGTGTAAGGGTCCAAATCCATTTCAGAAGGCTGTCGATGCTTTGGAAAACAAGTTGCGAGTTTAGTAAGTCATAGCTTTTAATGATGCGGAATCCCGCTGACAAACAATATTGCTCTATCGTGGCCCTTTCTTCGCCTTGAAACATCTCGCAAAGTCGCTCTGTGTTCTCAGGATTGAGCTCCTTGTAAGCACTTACAACAAAAGAAGGCAGATGCTCTATGTAGCGAGCGGCTATTTTTCCTCCACTTTTAAGACTTTCAAACATATTCTTGAAGACTTCTTGTTTGTCAGGGATCCAGTGGATGACTTGATTACTGAAAACAATGTCGTACGAATGCGACCCAATCCCTGGGAAGTTTGAAGCGCTTCCTTCCACAAATGAGAGATTCTTGACCTTACTGAAAGACTGCTGAGCCAGTAGAATTCGTTCCTTGTCAGGATCAACAGCTACAACCTTTCCCTCGGGTCCTACAAGATCAGCCAGATATGCAGACAGCTCTCCAGTACCGCAACCTAAATCCAAGACAGCGTCGCCAGTTTGAGGGCAAACATCCGTCTGAATGAACATTTCACCGACCACTTTTTGCACGTAAAGCGAGCTTTGTTTGTATCCCTCGGCTGCGTTACTGTTAGACGAATTTGACATCTCTCGCCTTGAAATTGAAGGTCAGTATAGTTACCGATCTTTGCGGGCCTTTTGTAATTTGAACGAGATAACTGAGTGCCAGCTATTGATCCATGCGTGAAGTCAACATAATCAACAATTGGAAACATATATAAATTAGCATATGGCTTTGCTTTGCTCCATTTCATATGTCATATCTAATATTATTTTATCTCTCAGTTAGTATACGCGATGTGATTGGTCAATTTAGCGGTCCGTATTCTAGTGTACGACCCGGTAAAATTTGAAGCTGCTTTTGTTGCCAAAATGTTTCTTAATTTATCGCCAAGTGTTCTTGACGTTTTAAGCAAGTAAAATTTTAAATCTTTCTGTTACTTCTGAAAGTGTGTATTAAAACCTGCTAACGACTTAAGAGTCAATTAACGAATTTTTAAATTGACTCGAGTTGCTTTCGAGGTGCGTCAGAAATTTGAAGCCGTTCCGCGTGAACAGAAATCGTTCCCAAACCCGTCAGACACACAGAAGAGATATAATAAATATCTTATTAACCTCGTCCGTACTGTAAGTTACGGATCCTCGTTTTTCCCCTTCGATTTATGGCCCGCACGCTTCCGGCTTCGGCCATAAATCGATGGGGAAAAAACTCGGTCCATAACTTACAGTACGGCCCTCGAACTCGGTTAGTAAGAGATATGTCCAGTGTACAATTCAAAATCTAACTTCGGAAGATAGCTACCAAGCTTGTAAACTTATAGCTTATTATGACTTTAAGTTCTTTATCGCCGTTAATCATAAATTTCATGGATACCTCATTTCGTGCAGTGAAATTTATGCTGAAACACTTATAGCAAAGATGTCTTACGTTAACCTTTCGACGCTGAACGCCCTCAGAGGTACACGAACCGCTTTTTTAACTCCTAAAAGGAACGAACGGGCAAGCCCGTCCTTTTTCTACGAGTGTCTCCTCCCCCGGAACACGACATGCGATAGAAGCAAAAGACGTTATGGATTGAACCAATGATGTGGAAATAAAAACTAGTAATAATCAGAGATTAGCGAAGTGCGTTCGATACCTAGGTAGAGGAAGAGGGTACTCTGGGAATTTGTCAATGGGGTGTCCTGCTTGGAACTTGGAATTTTGGGCTTATAGCAGAGGATATTCAGATGGTATTTGGACATCTGATTGAAGGTTTGGAACCCTATTAATATTCCATACTATAAATTTGGTTATTTAAAGAAAAGTTAATACAAAATCAGTATCTCCAGTCATTTATATCAAGATCCGACCCCGTTTTTTTACCAAAATTCTGATTCCTTTACACACAGTACACTGCTTGATAAAGCATACCCTTGACAGCTGCGCATATCTATACTTATTTGTCATTCCCTTCCAGGGTTTGCCGAGTTGTGTATTTTTCGGGGGTATTGTTTAAATTTCGTGTCATTTATTGGCATCAAATGCTACATTACTCTAAACGGTGCATCGTTTAGTAAGGTTAAGTGTTAAGTACTCTTTACAACTATAGAAAAGAATTATAGTACACTCACTTATTTCCAAATATGAATGTTTTTAACTTACATGACCTTAAAAGTACATCAGTTAAACTTATGCCGTACAGTGAAATGCCATGAGCGGTGCGCATTTTCATTTCCTTTTCGTCGTTTGTTATGGTACGTTGGGATCTTCGCAGTCTTTTCCAAGGGTTAGTGAAGTTGTTTTGACTGAGTTTTTTTGCGTGTACTCGAGTGCAAACCGTTTTTGTACGAATTTGAAAAAAGAAACCCAAACTTCGATTTTTCAATTTTTCACAGAAATTGAAATTGGGATGCCAATTTTCATATTTTAATTTTTCGATTCGAACAAGGAATATTTATTTCCGGTTCTTGGTTCTTCCTTCAGGAAAGTCACCGAAAGCCTGGAACGAACAAAGACCTGAAGGCAATGAAGACCGGTGACAGTGAATATAAGGGATGGACCATTAGAAGAGTGATGGGGAGGGGGGGGGGAGGTGGGGGAAAAAATTCATGCAAGGGAAAATATCAAGAAAAAAATGCGAGCGAAGAGGAAGGCGAAGAAAATTTCATGCAAAAGGAAGGTCCAAACTTACCCCATGCCCTGCTATTAGACCATATTATTATTTATAATACATAAAGATATCTAATAGTGTACTAAAGTGTTTTCTTCACTTTGCATGAAATGAAAAATATAAGGTGACATAAATTAATTCATACTACAATAGCCAGACATGTTTTTCAGAAATCAGTGTAAAATGAGGTTGACTCAAAGAGCCTACACAACTCATACGGTTCGTGACATTTGTACATTTGCCGTTCTCTGTTCGATCTCTCGACCTTTTTGTTGATTCACTCGTGTTTATGACGGGCACTTCATGTTGTGTTATAAAGAGGAATTTCAAGTAGAGCTGAGCCGTTAGACTGTGCTACAGAAAATTTAGAGGTCGTTTATGGTTAACGAAATGTTGCAAAATTCAACAACTTGCACATTCATATGCAACAACTTATATTTATGTTCAACAAGATATATTTATATTCAACATTTTATATTTAATTCAACAAAAAGCATTTTCTTTCAACTTCAACCCAAATTATTTTCATTCAACTAAAATGTTTGTTCAACTTCAACCAAAAATAATTTCATTCAACATAAATATTTGTTCAACTTCAACCAAAGATAATTACATTCAACGACAATATATATTTGTTTAACTTCAACCCAAATTATTTTTATTCAACAAAAATAATTATTCAACTTCAACCAAAAATAATTTCATTCAACAACAAAGTTCCCGGACATTCAAAATATCGTCATTCAACAAAATTCCCAGTCTGGTCCCCAGTTAAATACGCTATATTACGGATCACAAGGTTCATGAAATAAAGATGGCGTCGAAACTGACGGAACAGGGCGCGATGTTACGGAAGAACTGACTCAAATTGTGAGAGAATGTGTTCGAAATGAGGAAGTAATCACTCGTTGTTAATGAGAACTCGCGACCTTATAGCGAGTTCAGCTCGATCCGCAAGCCGAGAGTTGACAAATTCCATCGCCCCGGGCATCGTTCCATCGTTTACCGCTCTATTCTCTGCCGGTTACGTGTAGGAGACCCACAAAGTGCGCATCCACGATCATGGCCTCGAAATGCAATCACGCGATCCCATACCAACACGTTTTCTCCTCCATGGTCAGTTCGTACTCTGGAGGACCACGACTACTTCTCAACACTCTGCAAGAAAAGACCTTCCCAAAGATCTGACTCCAGTTTGTTTCAAGCTATCCGTCGGATAAATCACTATCCAGCGGACAAGTGTTGACAAAACAAACCGGGCTATCCGCTGGATAGCGATTTATCGGTCCGGTGAGTAATGCTATCCACCTTTCGAACAACTGGAGCCAGAGCTTTGGAAAGACATCGCAGAACTTCTTGTTTCGCGTTGGACGTTGAAGTGCTCTACAAGCAACAGAAATAGACCGTGGAAAGTCTTTTCCTGCAGAGTGTTGAGAAGTATTCGTGGCCCTCCAGAGTACGAACTGACCATGGAGGAGAAAACGTGTTGGTATGAGATCGAATGATTGCATTTCGAGGCCATGATCGTGGATCCGCACTTTGTGGATCTTCTACACGCAACCGGCAGAGAATAGAGCGGTAAACGATGGAACGATGCCCGGGGCGATGGAATTTGTCATCTCTCGGCTTGCGGATCGAGCTGAACTCGCTATAAAGTCACGAGTTCTCATTAGCAACGAGGGATTACTTTCCGACCGTTGAAGAGCAGTCTCATTTCGAACACATTCTCTCACAATTTGAGTCAGTTCTTCCGTAACATCGCGCCCTGTTCCGTCAGTCCGACGCCAACCTTGTGATCCGCAATATAGCATATTTAACTGGGGACCAGACGGGGAATTTTGTTGAATGACGAAATTTTGAATGTCCGGGAACTTTGTTGTTGAATGAAATTATTTTTGGTTGAAGTTGAAAAATTATTTTTGTTGAATGAAAATAATTTGGGTTAAAGTTGAACAAATATATTGTCGTTGAATGTAATTATCTTTGGTTGAAGTTGAACAAATATTTTTGTTGAATGAAATTATTTTTGGCTGGAGTTGAACAAACATTTTCGTTGAATTCGCTACTTGCACATGACCCATAATCCCTTGCGTTTTGGGGGGTAACCAGAAGAAGAAATGTATGGTATCATGACAAAAATTAGTTCGGTGAGCTCGCAAAACCAGCTACTAATGCTTAAAAATGCACCAGAATTTACCAAAATCATGATAGGAGAAATTTGTACTAGGTTATAACTAAATGTAGAGAAATTGTTTTTGTCCATACACCGTCTGTAAAATTACAAGACGATGTATGGACAAAAAAGAAAATTTCTCTACATTTAGTTATAAACTAGTACAAATTTCTCCTATCATGATTTTGGTAAATTCTGGTGCATTTTTAAGCATTAGTAGCTGGTTTTGCGAGCTCACGGAACTAATTTTTGTCATGATACCATACATTTCTTCTTCTGGTTACCCCCCCAAAACGCAAAGGATTATGGATATGTGCAAGTAGCGAATGAAAATAATTTGGGTTGAAGTTGAAAGAAAATGCGTTTTGGTGAATTTAAATATAAAATGTTGAATATAAATATATCTTGTTGAACATAAATATAAGTTGTAGCATATAAATGTGCAAGTTGTTAAATTTTGCAACATTTCGCTCACCATAAACGTACCATAACAAACGACGAAAAGGAAATGAAAATGCGCACCGCTCATGCAATTTCACTGTACGGCGTAAGCTTAATTGATGTACATGTAAGCTGATGTAAGTTAAAAACATTTTTATTTCATATTTGAAATAAGTAAATGTACACTAATTCTTTTCTATAGTTGTAAACAGTACTTAACCTTACAAACGATGCACCGTTTAGAGTAATGTAGCATTTGATGCCAATAAATGTCACATAATTTAAACAATACCCCGAAAAATACACAACTCGACAAACCCTGGAAGGGAATGACAAATAAGTATAGATATGCGCAGCTGTCAAGGGTATGCTTTATCAAGCAGTGTACTGTGGGTATAGGAATCAGAATTTTGGTAAACAATCGGGGATCTTGATATAAAAAGAACTGGAGTTACTGATTTTGTATTAACTTTTCTTTAAATAACCAAATTTATAGTATGGAACATTAATAGGGTTCCAAACCTTCAATACCATCTGAATATCCTCTGCTATAAGCCCAAAATTCCAAGTTCCGAGCAGAACACCCCATTGACAAATTCCCAGAGTACCCTCTTCCTCTACCTAGGTATCGAACGCACTTCGCTAATCTCTGATTATTACTAGTTTTTATTTCCACATCATTGGTTCTAGTCTCCTCCGCAGCCGTTATTAGGGTTGTCACGCAACGCTTCTCCCGCACTAACGGCCGTTAGTGGGGGAGAAGCGTTGCGTGACGAGCCTAATAGCGCCTGCCGAGGAGACTAGTTCAATCCATAACTATCGCATGTCGTTTTCCGGGGGAGAGGACACTCGTAGAAAAAGGACGGGGTTGCCCGTCGTACCTTTCTAGGGGTTAAAAAAGCGGTTTGTGTACCTCTGAGGGTGTTTATATATGTTTCCAATTGTTGATTATGTGGATCAATAGCTGGCACACAGTTATCTCGTTAAAATTACAAAAGGCCCACAAAGATCGGTAACTATATTGATCTTCAATTTCAAGGCGAGAGATGTCAAATTCGTCCAACAGTAACGCAGCCGAGGGATACAAACAAACAAAGCTCGCATTGCGTGCAAAAAGTGGTCGGTGAAATGTTCATTCAGACGGATGTTTGCCCTCAAACTGGCGACGCTGTCTTGGATTTAGGTTGCGGTACTGGAGAGCTGTCTGCATATCTGGCTTGTAGAACCCGAGGGAAAGGTTGTAGGTGTTAATCCCGACAAGGAACGGCTTCTACTGGCTCAGCAGTCTTACTGTGAAGTCAAGAATCTCTCATTTGTGGAAGGAAGCGCTTCAAACTTCCCAGGGATTGGGTCGCATTCGTACGACATTGTTTTCAGTAATCAAGTCATCCACTGGATCCCTGACAAACAAGAAGTCTTCAAGAATATGTTTGCAAGTCTAAAAGTGGAGGAAAAATAGCCGCTCGCTACATAGAGCATCTGCCTTCTTTTGTTGTAAGTGCTTACAAGGAGCTCAATCCTGAGAACACAGAGCGACTGCTTTGCGAGATGTTTCAAGGCGAAGAAAGTTTGAAAGTTTTCACGAAATAATTTTGCGGAAACTTGCGAACTATGGAGTTGATCAAAGTGCTCTGCGATTTTTTGCGTCTTACTTGAGTAATAGATCTCAGAAATGCAGTGTCAATGGAGCGTTATCCAGCGAAAGTAGATTAACCTGTGGGGTTCCCCAGGGAAGTATACTGGGACCTCTGCTCTTTTTAGTATATATAAATGATCTTCCTAATTGCCTCGATATATCCTGCGCAAAAATGTTTGCAGACGATACTAACATCACCGTCCCTGGTTGCACTTTTGCCAAACTCGAACAAGCAACCAATACTGAACTTAACAATCTTTATAGCTGGCTGAAAGCAAATAAGCTTAGTTTAAACATCGCGAAAACTGAGTTTATGGTGATTAGTACTCGTCAAAAATTTCTTGCAGAAAATTGTAGTGAGATTAATATCCAATTAGATGGCCATCCAATTTGCAGAGTTGAGCATGCCAAATCATTAGGTTTAATTATCGATGACCGACTTTCATGGTCCAATCACGTCAAAGAACTATGCAGAAAAATATCCTCGGCAATAGGCGCTCTGAGGCGCATTAGGTCCCTAATTTCTCAGTCCACTGCAGTACAAATATATAACGCTTTAATCCAACCTCATTTCGATTACTGTGCCCCCGTTTGGGATGGACTGAGTTCTTATCTATGTGAAAAACTGCAAAAATTGCAAAACCGAGCGGCTAGGGTTATTCTGCAAGCCAAATATGAAGCAAACTCAAGCCTGCTTCTTGAAACTTTGAAGTGGGACCGGCTATCATTAAGATGAAGAAAGCAGAAAGCTACAATGATGTTTAAGTCCCTCAACGGGCTAGCCCCAGTGTACTTGCGCGATTTATTCAGTGAGCGGCATACAGACTATGACTTGCGTGATTCTTTCCGTAAGTTAAACTTGCCCAAGCCGCGTACCGACTATTTGAAACGTAGCTTTGGCTATAGCGGTGCCCTACTATGGAATTCTCTTCCTGAAAATATTAGGGCGATTAGATCAATTGGGCAGTTTAAGAAGGAAATCAACCGCGCACTTGAAACATTCGATTCCCACTCGGCAATCTTGTAAACCAGTTTTTATAGTCATTTTAATTTTTATAAAATGATTGTAATTAAAATACTTATTAGTGTAACTGAAGATTTTTAACCGAGTTTAAATAAAGATTTTACTTACTTACTTACTTACTAGGGCCACGATAGAGCAATATTGTTCGTCAGCGGGATTCCGCATCATTAAAAGCTATGACTTACTAAGCTCGCAACTTGTTTCCCAAAGCATCGACAGCCTTCTGAAATGGATTTGGACCCTTACACACGGTGTCTTTGATCCCAAGCTTGTAAACGAAGAACGTTTGCAGAAATATTATCGGTACGTAAGCCGATATGATAAACCACCATTTGACTTCAGGGGAATCAAAGAAGAATCGGGTGTTTGTCACTTGATAGCAGTAAAGCAAGCAGGAGATAAGCTATAAACATTGCATTTGAACCATTGTAAATAAAGCTATAATTGTGAGCCATGTCGAAATATTACGTTGTTCATCAATTTAGTTTGCTGAAGGGAACAGGTGGTAAGTGTGTACAGAGCGCTGTGCGTGACAAGCGAGCGTGAAGCGGGATACACAGGCGTGGAGTGGGATGCGCGCGGGTGGAGCGTAATATATAGATATGACGTGGGATAGACGAGCATGAAACGGGATACGAGCGTGGAGTCGGATACGCTGGCGTGTAGCGGGATACGCGGGCTTGGAAAGTGAGACATGGGCTTGAGATCATTTTCCAAGTTCCCAGTGGCGAAAAAAGTGTCTGCGTATCCATCTCTTTCTTCATGTAGCTCAAAGCTTGTTGCCGATTACACCCTGCGACTAGGTGTATTTAAGTCGACGGTTTTAAAATGTCCACATACCCGCTGAAATGAAAGGGCGCGCTGGTATCCGTTCAAGTCTCTTGTGGAAATTTCTCAGGGTCCAAACTTCGCTGCCCTGATCGGGAACTGAGTGCGCTGTGAAGGGACTACGTAAACACAGCACTGTGTTTCAACAGACGATCAATGGGGAGGAAGATTACGTGACGAGCCAAAAGAGCGTCTGCTGTGTTTTGAGGAGTAGAGTGGGCTTGTAAGATGCGGACTTACAGAACGCGGACTTCCAAAACGTGGACTAGTAAAACGCGTACTTGTAAAAGACGCGGACTTGTAAAACGCAGACTTGTAAAAAGATGAGTAGTCTTTATTTAAACAATCGATCGCTTTGGCCCGGGGGTAGGGCATTTGAATTATGCGGAACGAATGCGGAACTCAGATGCTTTGGCTCGCTTTACAGAACACAGGAAGACAGACTTTGTACAGCCACCATCACCTGTCATACTTGAAACAGACAACAAGTACAAATCAATTCCCGCTCGGGCAATTTTGCTGGAGACTGCACAAGCAACAATTCTGCCAGAAGATGAGGTTGCTATTTGGTTTCAACATTTGCTTGTTGGAACTTTAAACCTTGATGACTTTAAAAAAAGCATTATCTAGCCTTAAATTAATGTAAATATAGAACATTTTGTAAATTAAATTTATATAGTATTTTTAAGTATTCAGTAAACAGATTTATTTCCTTTTAGCCGTTAATTGGTAAATATTGTATAGAATTGTGTTTTATAATGGTGTTAATTTCTCTTGTTATTGTGTTAATTTTCTCTCGGAAAAATTAGCTTCTAAAAGCTACTCTAAAGTTCGAGAAAAAATAAAGTTTATGTATGTATGTATGCATGAGAAAGCTGAAAATCGACGTGCTGGAACAAAGAAAGCTGCCATAAAACGAAGAGAAAAAAGAAGTTCAAAACAAACAAGTTCTTCAAAAATTGGTGCCGTTACAAAAGAAGGTCATTCCACCGTGGATAACGGCAGTGCTCAGGAGCTTTGTGAAGAGTGTGGTAGGGTAGATACCCCGGTTGTGAAGAGGAGACCATTTCGTGGGTTTCATGTGATGGCTGCCTTTTATGGTGCCATATTACTTTCCTTGGTTTTGACATGGAGACTAAACTGAGTCAGAACTGGCTATGGCTGGCTGTCTCAATTGTAATGAGGTCTGGTGATGTTCCCAAATTTAGTAATGCTGCCATGTGTAACACAGTGGTCAAGTTTCCTCTATTGCCTTTTTTTACGATAACCGCAGAAATTCTCGCGCGCTCAGTGGCTAATTTTTATCGTCAATATGCGGACAGACACATGAATTTGAAATTCGACCATTTGTTATCGTAAAAACAAATTGATGTCAGCTTTTAATGAGTCTGTCCTGTTGTTGACAATGAATTTCGTCATCACATTGTCAAAAAAGTCTGCGGATCCACAGCTACTTTGACAATGTGATGACGAAATTTATGATCAATGACAAGACAGACGCATAAAAAACTGACGTCAATTTCTTAACTCGATTGCTTTTTTTGTGCGACCAATAATTATTGACATATCCATTTTACCAATTAATCGTTATGATAATTTGATTTTCAGTTTTGTAAATCTTTCACACGTCTTAAAGGCCATATGCCATTTCCAGTGGAAATGATATCTCTGAGTTTCAAGTCAATTTGGCAAACAAAGAGTACTTGCTTTCAACTTAAGTTTGAGCATGTAAAAATAACTCTCAATGACACTCACTCTTTGGTTTTGCGTCTGTGCACATGAACTAAGGATATGGCTTTATTTTAATTACAAAGTCATTTAGGGTTCATTACTAGTTAGTTGTTGCTGTAAGATAGTTTACATTAGGAGAGGTCAGTAAGTATGTTTTTCAAACATGAGTCACTGGAGAGAGTCTGTATTTAAAATTTTTAATAAACACCATCTTGTTGTTTCAAGTATTTTAGCATCTTTTTTGGAGTGCCCTGGAAACATTTGACCACAAATCATTTCAGTTATATTTGACTTGCCCGGGGGTAAGGAATTTTACAGTAACTCTGTACAGTAAATCCCGCTCTATGCAACGCCTCCCCCCCCCCCCCCCCCCGTGGAAGTCTGGGTCTGGTCACCGACAAAAAAAAAACGAAGGCAGAGCAAGAACCTCACTCGTTCCATGGCCGCGCGGTTAATAAGCCGAAGGCACAGCAAGAACCGCGCTCGGCCCAGGACCGCGCGGTTAATAAGCCCCATGCAGAGCAAGAACCGCGCTCGGCCCATGGCTGAGCGGTTAAACACTCAACAGGAACCCGATTTATCATATGGTGTCATGATCTTACAGAGTACAGCCACACTAGACCATAACAGCAAGCCTTTCGAAAATTATTTGCTAGTTTTCAGTCGCTTAATTTCCGTCGCGCAAGTTGTCACGTAAGGAGCTTTTACCTTTAAATACGACATAGCCATTCTGAGAAAGGAACAATTGCATTTCAGCAATAATTGCAACAGCTTTCTTATTCAGCTAAAGAACAGAGCTGTGTAGGGTATGTTATCATAAATTAAAAAAAAGGGAACTGTACGGTTCGAAAAGTACGTGACGGTCAACTACGTTGCAACGTAAAAGAGTCTGTTAACCTTCGATCACCAAAATCGGAATACAATTTCGTTTGTAATTGTCGCGCGAAGATGGCGGCTTCTTTCAAGGTATTTAAGCTACCATCTCTCGCTGAAGACCTCCATCTAAACTTTTGGAATCGAATGGAGTGAAGTAAGAATAGAAGCGGGGCTAGGATGTGGTACGTTTGGATCTGTGACCCTGTAAAATATGAGAAAGAAGAGCGTCGAAATGTTATTGATAAAAAATGAAAGGCGAGTCGGCCGAAGCAAAACGTCGATTTGGGAAGGAAACTGGGATCCTAAACACAGCAAAGGGTCATAGAAATGTGTCAGAATGTTTGAGATATTGTAAAGGATGCTACGCAATAATGATGGAGCATGCGTGTTTTGACTTCACTCCTTTGGAGTCGATAAAAAGTTGAATTCCTTGAATGAGCTTTTACATTTTATTGATGCAGTATTCGACGTCGTTCACAGATGTTTTATTAGGTGGAAGAGATGTTGTAACTTGTAGCTGAAAAAGAAAGCTGTTGAAACTGTTTCTGAAATGCAATTGTTCCTTTCTCAGCGGTATATGACGTATTTAAGTTAAAGGTTCCTCCCGTGACACCATGCATGACGGAAAGAAAGTGACTGAAAACAAGCAAATGATTTTCGAAAGGCTTGCTGTTATGGTCTAGTGTTACTGTGATCTGTAAGATCATGAGACCATATGATAATCATGTTCCTGTTGAATTTTTTATTTTAGATGTTTCTGTTTCTCTTGTTAAGGATAATGTGAATAATCTGAAGTTCTTCGGAAGAGAGATGATCGTTCCAATAGACAATTGTAGCTTCAAAAAAAGAAAAAGCTATTGAAAATGTAGCTGAATGAAACTCGTTCCTTTTTCAGAATGTAAAAAGCGTATTTAAAGGTAAAAAGCTCCTCACGTGACACCTTGCGTGACCGCAAGTTGATTGGTGTTTGATCTAAGCTTTTTTGATGAGAGATGATCGATTTGTTATTACCGAATTGTGATAACCATGATAAGATGCAACTTTTTGCAATCTTTAAAAGGTGTTCTGTGGAGAGGATTCAGAGCCACCTTAAACTTTAGTAAAATGTACAACATAAAATCCCCACTACGATTATTTAAGAAATAATTTTTCACCTATAACATATAGCTAAAAAACAAGCTTTAACTAACGCGCACATCAACACTTAACCATAATTTACTCCCCCTTAGTTTTGATATCACCCTTTTTACAGCACACACGACACAGGCATCTACATGCCAGTCGTATCACCACGACAACCATGACAACTATAGCAACAAGAAATGCCATTACGTCAAGTAAGTAGTACTGATACCAAGGGATGTTAAACACTTGAGCTCTGAGGTGCCGGGCTCCACCATGTCTGAGCACATACTCTATCCACTCACAGATTTCTTGGACAGGCGTTCGTCGACGATCCTTTAACAGTCCAGAGATATCCATTGCTTTGGCTTTGAACCTTAAAATTGAGGAAAGGTTCATCTTATTAATTTTGTCATGTCACTAGTGGTATGGTAAAGCCTGCATACGAGCCAAGTGGCCCATCAGATCGGCGGTTAGAAAAGAGCTTTTCAGTTACAAAAAGCCATTTGAAATATTTCATTTATCCACCTGGGTGGAGAGAGGCACTGTGAGAGTAAAGTGTCTTGCTCAAGAACACAACACAATGTCCCCACCAAAGCTCCAACCCGGACCGCTCGATCCGGAGACGAGCGCACTAACCATGAGGCCACGGCACTTCAGTAAACATACAAAGTATAAAACCATGTGGCGGCATTCTCTCTGCTGTGTTGAAATGAACACGATCTCTTACCTATTCTAATGAGTAGTTCAAAGAACTAATTTGGGTAATGTTGTCCCACACCACCGCAATGGGCGACTCGTCGTTCTCCTAATTAAACATGTACAGCTCCATTGGAGACTCAATAATGTCATTAGTCATTTTAATTGTCGTGTTAGCAGCCATGGTATCTTGCTCAACACAGTTTACCCAAACCAATACAAGACTGATCATGGCACGCACCTTGGTCTTGTCTTGCTCAAACTCAATTGGCAATTTCTAAGAAAAGGCCCTGGGGACCATATTGCAGCTTTCCACAGTGTCCACACTATACATGGACAAGCATCCCCCTTGGTAAGCTAGGTGTTTTTCAGGAAAACAATAATAAATACGTTTAAATAAAAAAAAATAAGCAAATTATCTACCTTGGTTCACCAATAACACGCTCAATTGTCTTTAACAGTTGTTGGGCGTCAATACGTTTATAATCCACAGCTAAACCAATGCCAGCATGTTCTGCTTTCTTAGCATTGCTATGTTGATCTCCGAACAAAGGGAACGCCACCACAGGGACACCATGATACGCAGACTCGTAAAGACTGTTGTGTCCCACATGGGAGACAAAAGCTTTGATCTCCTTGTGACCTAGCAGGTCATTCTGAGGTAACCAGTCCACGGCTCTGATGTTTTTGCCAAGGAATGATGGAACGTAACCTGCCGGAGAAGACAGGTTCTGATGTCAATTATTTTGCTCTCACTAAAATAAAATAAAATGAATAAAGTAAACAGGAATTTGCAGCGGCACATCCCATGGAGAGGCTCTTCTTCCACTGTTTCCAGATCGAATTGGAATTTAGAAGTGTTCATTTTTGTGGATAGATGAAAACCGGAGAACTCTCTTATGAGAGTTATGGTCCAGGATTCGAACCCGGGTCACATTGGTGGGAAGCGAACCACTGCGCCATCGCAGTTTTCTGTTTCGTAAACGGTCGATGACATTTTCGTGACACAAACTTTTCTCTTCTACATTAAAGAAAAATATTAATTTATTATCTTAAATATTAATGATAGAGTTGCCACAATCAACAAGTAAAAGCTAACCGCAATTACTTTACTCCTCAATTACCTTTAAGTCTCCACACGACTCGCTGTTTCAGCTTTCCAAACGATGTAGCTAACATGTCAACCACTGGCTTCGGGAGATTTTCAGCCACGTTTGATCCAAAGGAAACTATAATAAAACCATGGCCCCCTGAATTGCTGACAAATTCTTCTAAATCAGGAGGGAGAGGTTTAGGTTCCTTGGCATTTGGTGGTCCAACCATAACATTGCCTGTGGAATATAATCCCAACAAAAACAATGTAAGTCGTAATTTTTTATTTTCAAATAGTTCTGAAGTGTGTTCCGCGTCTCCACCCTCCTAACGTCCCTTCTTCCTACCTGGCAACAGAGGCTGTGCGTATTCCAAGGCAAAATGTGAAGTACTTATAAGAAGTTCAGCATTACCAATAGCTTCCTGCAAGCTTCTCTCAGGGTTGATGTTGTATTTGACTTTCAGAGCATTGAATGGTCTGTTATACACAATATGCACAAATAGCTTCCCTACGAGGTATGCTCCCAAATTCACTACGCGTTGGACAAAATCCATTTTATCAGAAAATCCTGTTAAAAGTTGTGGGACATAAGAGACAGGCATTGGTACCATGTGGTAAAACGCAAACGCTGAGTTTAATGGTAGAGGTAGAATATCCACTCTTGGAATTCCAAAGCGTTCGCCAAGCATTGTTGCTGGGCAGGCTGCAACACCGTCACAAACAATGATATCGAACCCCATCAGTTTCTCCTGCAACTCCGTGCTCTTTAAAAAACGTTCACACATGGTGAACTGTGCCTCGGCCACTTTCTTCAACAGCTGTAACTTGTTTCCTTCCATTTCAAGCTTTACCAGTTCATGTTCAAAGAAGCTGGATTTGTATGGTACTTGGTAAATCGTGTGCGCCACTTTCTCACTGGGTTTGATTTTACAGGACGATGGAACAACCAAAGAAACCTTTAAGCCAGAAACACAGTAAACTTACAATACAATACAATACAAAGTTTATTGTCAACTCCCCATGCATGGGGGCTTTTCAGAGACAATGATTTAAATAAATATACTTAATCAGGAACCACATTATGGATGGGGAGATTTAACTGGCCCATGTGGAGAAACGAAGTAGCCTTTGTAGAGGCTATATTAGTACGGGGGGGGGGGGGGGGGGTCAGGAGAAGGCGGAAGGGAGGGGGTGAGTATTACATATCCTTCTAAGTTTTGGCCAAAATATCCGGTATCTCGATAATTCCAGTTTCAAGCATTATCAATTTTCTTACTCGATATCCCGGGATATCTGTTCCTAAATATACCATACCCTATTGAATATTTCCCAAAATGTCCTGTATCACGTAAGTTTTTTTACCTAATAATAAAAATAGTAATAAGAATAATAACAATAATAATAATAATATTACTATTATTATTATTATTATTATTATTATTATTATTATAGATTTATATGACGCCATATCCTAATGTTCAAAGGCGCTTTACAATATCAGAAAAAATCTAAGAGAAAGAATTAAAATATCTCGTGTCCCTTGATAGGGCCTAGTTTTAGGTAGCCAGTTTCAGTAGCAGTGAAATCGCTAGTATACCAACTGGTTAAGGATCGGGACGAAATATACTGACTGGCCGCTATAGTCGTTATAGAGTTGGCACCAGGATGCAAGTCCGGTTGGACTGGGTGCTGTTCTTGTTAAAGAACAAAATGGCAATTGGGGACCAGTCTACTACGCAAGCCGAAGTCTAACAGCAGTTGAAAGAAGATATTCTCAAACAGAAAGAGAAGCTCTGGCTCTAGTCTGGGCCTGTGAAAGGTTCCACGTTTATCTATATGGAAAACATTTCGAGTTGGAAACTGATCATAAGCCACTTGAAGTGATCTATTCAAGTAAATCTCAGCCCTCTGCCAGAATCGAAAGATGAGTCTTACGACTTCAGTCATATGAGTTTACAGTGATGTATCGTCCAGGCCCACTGAACATAGCTGATGCTTTATTTCGCCTAACCCAAGAAATTTCAAATGAAAGCAAGAATGTGGCGGAAGAATACATCCGGTATGTTGCAGAGAATGCAGCCCCCAGAGCCATACCTATCCAGGAAATTGAAGAAGCATCTGCTGAAGATGAAGAAATTGCAATGTTAAGGACGTGTGTTGAGACCAATGATTGGACCGTTGGTGAGCCAGCTTTTAAAGCTGTGAGAAACGCGTTAACTGTGCTAGGAAAGTTAGTATTGAGAGGAACTAGATTAATCATTCCGAAGAAACTTCGCAGCAAGTACTGGATCTGGCTCACGAAGGCCATCAAGGGATTGTTAAGACCAAGCAAAGACTCCGTACCAAAGTATGGTGGCCCGGTATAGACCGTCAAGCAGAACAAAGGTGCAGAACATGTCATGGTTGCCAGCTTGTTGGGAAACAGTTGCCCCCAGAACCATTGAAGAGAACAGAACTACCTACACAGCCATGGCAAGACCTCGCAGTAGATCTGCTAGGACCCCTTCCGACGGGTGAATATCTACTGGCGGCTGTTGATTATTTTAGTCGATTCTTTGAAGTATGATTAGCTGTCTGGAAGCAATGTGTGCTACTCATGGACTACCTCTGTCAACAAAAACGGACAATGGTCCACAATTTGTGTCAGAAGAGTTTGAAGTCTACCTCAAAGATAACAACATCGAACACAGAACATCAACTCTATTGTGGCCGCAAGCCAACGGGGAAGTAGAAAGACAAAATAGACGTGTGCTGAAAGCAATGCAGATTACGCACAGCGAGAGACGTGACTGGCGAAAGGATTTGCAGAAATTCTTGCTCGGGTACAGAAGCTCGCCACACACAACTACTGGAGTGAGTCCTGCTAAATTGTTATTTGGAAGAGAGATTCGTTTAAAGCTCCCAGGTGTGGAAGAGTTGCGCTCAGCTAGTAATGACAGTGAAGTCTTGGACAGAGATCGTGAAAGAAAACAAAAGGGCATAGACTATGCTGATAATCTGAGAGGTGCTTGTGAGTCTAACCTGAAAGAGGGAGACAAAGTTCTTCTTCAGAAACCGAAGTCAGACAAGCTGTCACCATCATTTGAAGCCACACCTTATGAAGTGGTCAACAAACAAGGACGTCATGTGGAAATTAAGTCTCCTGTTGGCAACCACTACAAGAGAAATGTTACTCATCTACAAAAGTATGAGGAGGACAAATCACAAGAAACAGCAGCCAACAATCCTAAAGGGACATTGTCAAAAGACCCAGAAACTAGTCTTGAAGAGGAACCAAGAGTTTCAACTCAGCATTATGCGTTGCGGCCTAGGCGCAATCGTCAACCTGAGAGGCTAAAAGATTATGAACTCGGTTAAGACTTTGTTTACACAGTGGACAGTTCTTGCGAAGGACATTTCACCTTTATGAATATGTCATTTTTGAATTGACTTAAGTCTTGGACATTGGATGTTTTCTTCTTGAGTTAGTACCCATTGAGAAACCGCTATAGTATGTATTGCTATTTTGTTTAAGAAACTGGACTGGACAATTTATTCGAAAAAGGGAGAGATTGTAGTATCTATGATGTAATCGTGTACGGTCGAAAGGTATTATGGGGGATTAAAAAGCACATGGTCAAGAGTCGAGTCGAATCTCTAAGATTTGCATGATGACGTCATGCGCGCACTGCATTCTGGTAGTTGTAGTCAAACTCCAGGGAAGTGCGAACGATGGCGGCAAACGAAGCGTACGAAGCGTGCGAAGCTGATGTCAATAATTCGAACAACAGGCGTTTTCGAACAATCTTAACAGAGGACGATGTTCCTGCGGCATCTTTAAAGGGAAGGAAAGCTGAACAGTTAAAAAACGATGAGTTGAAGCGTTGATTGAAATGCAGAGGGGCGAATGTATCTGGAACTCGTATGCAACTACTTCAAAGGTAAACTTCAAAAGTGTGCAGTGCTTTTCCATTTCTGCTTCTCCGTCATTGAATTTTCTATTCATATTTTATTTCTAGGGTTAAAGATTATATTTCTAGCGGACTACATAACAAGGTAATTGATCCTGATGGTGGAATTCACTCCAACAAAAAGCAATTCGAGAATAATGCCAATGATGGTTTAAAACTAAACGAGAGGGATACGCTTTGTTTAAGGCTTCCCATGTCGTCGATGTTAAGTTTAATAACTCACATGACGATTTCTGTTTTTTTGAAGCAAGGGTTAAGGCTTCTATGACCAGGAATAAGGTATATAGAACAAAAGTTCGACAGAATAAGACGGGCGAAGTGATGTCAGCTTAATGCACCTGTAAAGCTGGTGCTAACGGATTTTGTAAACATGTTGGAGCATTATTATATACCATACTTGACTTCTCTGAAAGTGACCTCAAGCAAATTCCTACAAATACTTCCTGCACAGAGAGGCCTCAGCAATGGCATAAACCCACCCAACGAACTTCCAACGTTCCGATTCTTTTCAAGGATATATTGATGATCAAGCATGATTATGATGCAGACAAACGACAGAAGACTGATAAAAGAATTCAAAGAAAAAATGATAAAGAAGCATATTCATCGTGTCCATCCTTTGCTCAACGTGTTACTAGGGAGCAGAAATGGGAGACTGACTGCATCAAACTTTGGTGAAATCAGTAATAGAAGAGTAACTACACCACCTGATAGGCTTGTAAGGGATCTGTTTCAGTACAAAGTTAGGCCAAGTGTACTATATCAGTGTAAAGTTGGGTTGTTATAAGTAAGTATATTGTCATTATAAGTATATTGAATATCAAAACATCAATGGCCATGGCGGTATCACTGTGAAAGAGAAAGGCCTTGTTATTGATAAGGAAAATCCTGTTCTGGCCACAAGTGTTGATGGTGAAGTAACTGATCCAACAAATAAATATCATCCAGTGGGAAATATTGAAGCAAAATACAACTTATTCCCATCAAAGTTAAAGGAACAGGTGGATGAAAAAGTTCCATTATTAAAAACTCTTGCACAGCACACCTGGAATTTCTGCTTGGAGATTACAGACTCGAAACTCAAACTAAAAAAAAACATTCATACTATATACAAGTTCAGGGGGGTATGGCAATAACTAGGCAGTCCTGGTGTGATTTTGTGGTGTATACTACTTTCATGAACCTTGAGTACATGCACATTGGGAGAATTTACTTTGACCCAACATTCTGGGAAGGACTCAAGAAGAAGCTTCTTGACTTTTATCTCTATGCCAGGGTTCCTGAACTACTTACTGGCCGGGTGAAGAGAGGAATCCCTATGTACCCAAAGATCTTTTCCTATAAATGACTGAATTTTTTGGAAAAGAAATTGTGTCTACAAGATATAGAGTTACACTAGTATGAGTACAGTTAATTCAGTGCCAACAGATATACATATAACCACTGAACCATTGTTTGGTTGAGTTCATGATATTCATATATTAAGCCTGTTGTATTTAAGCATTTCCACAGAAAATTGATTTTCATGATTTCTGTCAAAGTCCCCTCTACTACCAATAATAACAAATCAAAGTAGCTAGTTATAATAAAAATCAAGTGCGTATAAGGGTTTCCAACATAAAAAAAAATGAGAAGGGGTTGGACGCAAAAGAAAATTATGTAAGCTAGTATTTAGAGAGGGAGTCACATCAGCTTTAAGTTAACTGGTTTTCATGTAGGTCTCTATCCAGGTAGAACATTGCAATTTGAAGTGTTAGTTTTTGAGGAGGGAAGAAAACTAGAGAACCCTGCGAAAACTCATGGAGCAAGTAAGAAAGTGCAAACTTGACCCACATATGGCAGAGGGCTGTAAATCAAGCCACATCACATTGCTAGAAATAGAGCACTCTCATCACTGCATCATCCCTGCTACTCAAAATTACAAATAATTGCTAAACAACTAGTGGCCCCTTACAATTGGCCAGTAAACAGCAGACTTTCCAGATTTTGCCAATATCTTCAGACATTTGGTAATATCTGTTTGAGAATGTTACAATTTGTAACTCTTTCAATAGCCCTTTCAAAATGTATGCGTACAGGTGCAATCTCTCTTGTTTCATCCTCTTCGTCAGGATTTAGCTGGTCCTTACTTCTCATAAATGGTGGGATATTAAGGTAAACTTTCCTTGGGGCTAATAGTTCTTGGATTTCAAAACCATGATCTGCCATTACTGAATCCCCCTCTTCAAGAAGCTGTAGAATACCACAATGTTCAACAATAATTTTGTCACTGCAATGGCCTCCATACAGATCAGAAATAAAAGTTAAGGCACCAATAGGTGCTATTGCAACAAGGCCCTTGGCTGTATTGTGGGATTTATATGTAGAGTAAGTAGCAGATTGTGCACGGAAACATGAGGGTTTTTCAATAAATAATTCAGTGCAGTCGAGGATAACTCTTGTGAGTGGGTATTTTTGCTGAAAGACTTCAGGCATTGTTTCTTCAATGGTCTTTTTGGTAGCCCAGACAGGAAGTTGAATTAACCTTGTAAATCAAGCCAGGTAGCAAAAATCCTTGAAACCTCCGAGACACTCATGTTATAGTTATCAGCCAATACTTTCTCCGGGATATTAACCCTCAATCGACACAATGTTAGAAAAAGCTCATCTTCAGGTTCTAAGGAGCGCTTTTGTCCCCTCTTTTCACTTTCAGGTAATTGTATCTTAGCATAATCAGAGCCCCAATAATTCAGTCAATGGCAAATATCATATCATAGGCATTTAGGAATTTGAATAACGCCATAAACTGACCATAGGTCAAGCCAGTGTAATAAGACATATCTTTGTCTGAATCTTTAAACCGCCTCAAACCAAATTTGAAGATGGCCAGATCATGTTCCAATGATTTTTTTTAAGCGCAGGACGTTTTACAGTTCTTCTCTCAGTCGTTCAATCTGTTGTTGTGTACCATCACGCTCCGACTCGTCATTTTCTGTTGTGCTTGAGGCTGCTGAACTGAATGTAGCCAGTGTCTCTTGACTAGATGTTGAAGGCCCGTGTAAAATGACCTTTCTTCTTGGTTTGGGTGACGGTCTTGGATGGGAGTTTGCCAAAGGAAAAATAACAGGAACATTGTTCATGTAGTTTTTTTGGCCTCCTTCGAAATGCAAGCTACATACACTGTACCCGGTGTCCAGTGCTCGGGGAGAAATTCTTCCTCGATATTTTGTGCAACTAGCGTTTCCGCAAATTCTTTTCGTTTGGGAAACCATAGAACGAGAGATTCACGTCTCTTTTACTGTTGCTAAAACACCCTGGAACACAGCAAGTGAACCCGCCTCCGCTATGAGACGCCATTTTGTTTTTGCTGACTACAACTACCAGAATGCAGTGCGCGCATGTTAAATCCGGATGGACCGTGAAACAGGACCTCATTGACTCTTGAAGGCAAGCTCTACCACTATTTGCGAGCAGTATGCTTTATAGAATTAACTCTCGATGGATACAATACCTCACTGACTCTTGAAGGCAAGCTCTACCACTGTTTGCGAGCAGTATCGTTTATAGAATTAACTCTGGATGCATACAGGACCTCACTGACTCCCGAAGGCAAGCTCCACCACTGTTTTGGAGCACTATGCTTTATGAATTAACTCTGGATACATACAGTACCTCAGTAACTCTTGAAGGCAAGCTCTACCACTATTTTAGAGCGGTATGCTTTATAGAATTAACTCTGGATGCATACAGGACCTTACTGACTCGGAAGGCAAGCTCTACCACTATTTGCGAGCAGTATGGTTTATTGCTGGTTTTCACTGTCACGCAACGAAAAAATAAAATCAAAACTATTGCATAAAAACAGTCAAGAATTGGTGATATTACAGGAGATTAATAGCTTATCTACTTTGACGAGTCTCATATCTTTGCGATGCTTCGTACTTGAGTTAGCCGTCAAAATATTTTACACAAATTTATAGAGCTCAGTATGGAAACGCCATAGTTGTGTCCTGGAGAGGGACACAGTAATGGCGGCCGGAAATCAATGAAAACATCTGGAATTGAATAAAAATAAAAATCGACCCGTTCGCCCTTTTGAGCTAGCAGATATTCACATTAACATTTTTCATAATACCACAACAGTTTAGATTGCTAAAAATCACTGAATGAGTAATTTTTTCAGGCATACGTGACACATTCTCTAGGCCATCTTTGATGTCCTGTGGCGTGAAAACACCGAATTTCAAAATGCCCTACTATAAAAACGAAGGTTGCTATTTGAACTGAAAACCTTCAAAAGTAAATATATTTAGCATGTTAATGACCAAAGAAAGCTGAAAACTCAAGGGCTCAGTGATTTTACATTTTAGAATATTGATGACGTCACGTGAAAACCAAGGATAGAATTAACACTGTACCTCATGACCCTTGGAGGCAAGCTCTTCCATTATTTGTCTCATGGTCATGTATTGTGACCCTCCCAGTACCCAGAAGCCAGCAATACGAGCCGAAGAAGCCGTGTTGACCGCTAGTGAAAGAAGAAGCAACGATAACAACGCCATCTTGAATGTACAACACGCAGCTCCGGAAGATACGTAATTGTCATATCGGATGCACCTTAAAGATTGCGTGACTAGTGCTTTCATCACGTACGAAATAACCAATAGCGTTTTTGACGGCGCTTATGCTGCTCAGCTCTATCGGCTCGAATTGCTGGTTTCTGTGCCATTGGAGAATCAGGGTACATTAACGTGAGGCATATTCCGAAAGAAACGACTGGCCACATAGGGCATAGCATTGCAAAACAAAATCAAATAATAACGGTAACCATAACAATGCCATTAGAGGTATAACTTCATGTTGGTCTAACTGTCTGTGTATGCCATTGAGCATAAACAAGTTCAATGCATTTTACATTTCTTCTTTCACGAGAACAACAAATTATAACCGTACAACAACACTTGGATGATTTCTTCTTTTCACCAGCAGAGTTTGGACGTTTTTATTAATGCTAAATTCTGGTGGCTGTATAAATGCTACCTGTTTCGCACCCGATCGAGTTCACACCCCTGAACTCATTTTAAACTTTCTATTTCGAGTTCGTCTCCACCTTTTAGCTAGCCCCGAGATCAATGGATTAAAGGACGAGAAATAAACATGTTTTCTGTGTTTTTGTTTCATTCCGCGCTCCGACAACGGCTAACGCCCAGCTTTCGAATCTCTTTACGGTGGCCAATTCACTTTATCAACTCAGTTGATAAAGCCAAATTATTTTGTTTCGTTATGCCCACTTATCTGAGGTGAACTTGATAGCTAGTTGAACAGGGTGCGGTTCGAAACCTCAGAAAAACGTTGTCTTTTAAAACAAACAAAACATCACGCAATAGTAAAAATAACAATGTAACGAGGGAAGTATAACGTTCTCCTTTTATATGGCTAGATCAGTGAGAGGGCGAAATGAACTTAATCCAAATTTCTTGGTACGCTTACCCTATTTCGGACCAATTGATGTGATTTGCGATACCCTACTTTGTAAACAGTTGAGACGGGGCTTCTAACGTCCCAATTTTAATGTGAAAATATAGTTTCATCTAAACATCAAAGTTACAATGGAACAACAATTTACCTCCTACCTTCTTGAGGTAAAACCCTAAGAAAACTTTCCACCCTACTGGGTAGGTTTCTAGGAATTTCTTGATTCAGAGTACTCTTTGGGCTTTGAACATGGACTCTATGTCTGGCATTTTTAACCCCCCTTTCTCGAAGGATTTTAGTAATGCATTTCGCTTAACTTTGTCCTTACCCTTCCAAACAAACGAATATAGTAGATTATTAATTATTTTAATGAGATCTTTCTTGGTCGAGATAAGAGATGTTCGATACAGAATTTTTGGTGTAGCGAATGATTTGATTACTTGTATTCTCCCTAACAAAGTAAGACCTCTCCAACTCCAGCCTTTCAAAGATTCTCTCAGGGATTTCTCGATAGTTTCAAAATTCATCTTGTAAAACAAATTTTGATTATGGGTAAAGTGGACACCAAGGATTTTAACCACCTTTCTTATCTCCTTTACATCTAGTTCCGAGGCTTTTATTTCCATATTACCAAGTAAGAGAATTTGCGTTTTGTCATGATTTATACACAAGCCCGAGTATGAACTTAAAAGATTAATGGTGTTGAATAGAGTGAGGTGTGACCGCGTGTCTTGGACAAATGATGTCATATCATCTGCAAATATAACTAACTTCAGTTCATTTCCATCTACCTTAATACCTCTTATTTGTTTGTCATCTCGCACAGAGATAGCAAGCAGCTCAAGCACTATGATAAAAAGGGATGGCGAAAGTGGATCGCCTTGGCGGACACCTCTTTTGAGGTTAAAAGAAGGGGTTGAAAAACCATTGTTTGTCACAGAACTCGAAATGTTGTTGTAGAACATTTCAATCCAAGTCCTAAAAGACTCTCCAAAACCAAGAGATTCCAGTGATTTTGATAAAAAATTCCGATTTACGGAGTCAAAGGGTTTCTCAAAATCTATAGCAGTCATAATACCTTTGTAGTCTCTTGCCTTTGTAAAATCCATCACATCACTTATTGTTCGGGTTGCGCCAAAAATAGTTCGTCCATTAACAAAGGCACTTTGATCACAATGAATGATATGTGGCAAAACCTTTTCAAGTCTTTTGCGATAGCTTTTGACCCAATTTTCACGTCCACGTTTAGGAGGGATATTGGTCGCCAATTTTTGATCAATCTCCTGTCTTTGTCCTTCTTGATTAATGCTATTACAGCTTGTTTTTGTGTGTTTGATAATTCTCCATGACAGTAAGCATAGTTAAGTGAGTCAACAAGAAGCGTACCAATTTCTGGCCAAAAGAATTTATAAAATTCTATTGTAAGCCCGTCGTTTCCACGGGTTTTATTGTTTTCAAATGCAGACAGAGCTTTGTAACATTCTGAATATTTCAGCTGTCCCTCGCACAGGTCGCGCTGGTCGTCATTTAATGTAGCAGTTCCCCAGAAAAGGACAGGTTGATAATTTTATATCTATTTCCGATTTTTCGTCGTAAAGGTTCGAATAATAAGAATGAATTTCGTCTAAAATGATGTTGGGGTTTGTGCATTCTTTTCCATTTTCCTGAACAAGTTTTCTAACATAGCTTTTTCTTTTATTATTGTTTTCTAAGTTAAGGAACTACTTGGTGTTCCTTTCTCCTTGCTCAAACCATGTTGCCCGGGAACGAATGATCGAGCCTCTTACAATATAATCGTATTCCCTTACGTATTCAACCTTAAGGGCTTCGAGCTTAGCGACGTTTTCCTGTGTTGGTGATTCTGCTAAAACATTTTCGCACATTTTAAGCTTATTTTCAATGGTCTGGAGTTTCTTTCGCCTTTCTTTTGCTTTTGATTTGCTGTACAATGTACTGTCCTGGGGCCCGTTTCTCGAAGGTCCCGAAAAGTTTTCGCACCCGGAAAGCCATAGCAAAATCTCAAACCTTATGATTACAGAGCTGTTTTATTCACGTATTCTTAATATAAACAGAGGTTCTCTTCACACATGACGTTTCAGGCGTATACACTTCTCCGTTTTCAGATACAGATGAACTAAAAAATGGCTTTATATTAGGATAGGTATATTTGGAGAGAAATAGTTTTTCTCAAAGGATTAATAAAATTGATGGAAATAGGAAATTTTGAAGATTTGTTGTTGTTTTAAAATTAGAGTTTGAAATTAAAAATTGGTACATACACTCCAACCGGCCGCCACCTCTATTAACCGGCCATCTCTATTAATCGGCCACCTCTATTAACGGGACACCCGACCAGCCACCTCTATTAACCGGCCACTTTTATTAACCAGCCACCTCAATAGATCGTTTTCACGTGACGTCATGGCTTTCTAAAATCCGAAATAAAGAGCCACCAAAGTTTTTATCCTCATCGGGCATAAGAGACTGTTTATTTACATCTGTTTACAATTTTAAAGCTCAATAGCGTGCTTTGTTTGGCAATCAGAGCATTTTGAACTTCAGAGTTATGTCGGTGCGTGACACAAAGCTGCGATCGCATCTGCCGAAAAATATATACCTATCTCATGATTTGCAGCCATCTTAGAAGTTAGAGCATTAGGAAAAGTGCTTATGTTAATGCTTATTTGTTAAGTACAGATAATCAGTCGCCTCGGATAGCCAAAATAAGTTTCAGAGGTTAACACTATTTTTCCGGCCGCCATGTTGGTGCACCATAGATGTGCTCCAAAATGGCGTTTCCATACTAAGCTCTACAAATCTCTGCCAAACATTTCGACGAATATGCGATTTGGGTAAACGCACAGATCTAAAACTCGGAGAAGTGTCTTCTTTATGTATTTCCAATAAGATCACAATTTTTTGACTTTATCCACTGAATGGTTTTCGATTTATTTTTTTTATTGCGTGACAGTAAAAAGGATCTATTAACCAGCCACCTCTATTAACCGGCCACCTCTATTAACCGGCCACCTCTATTAACCAGCCTTCTCTATTAACTGGCCATCTCTATTAACTAGCCACCTCTATTAAAATCAAAATTTCTAAGTCAATCGGGACAGCTTCTACTTTTTTCCTCCTCCTAACTTTAATCATTAACTTTAATTACTAATCTTAACCTCCCCTTTTCTTCTCTTCGGTTCCCTCTATTAACGAGGCACCTCTATTAACCGGCCACCTGTATTAACCGTCAACCTCTATGAACCAGCCACCTCTATTAAGCGGCCACCTATATTAACCGGTCACCTCTATTAACCAGCCACCTCTATTAACCGGACACCTCTATGAACCAGCCACCTCTATTAAAATCAAAATTTCTAAGTCAATCGGGACAGCTTCTACTTTTTTCCTCCTCCTAACTTTAATCATTAACTTTAATTACTAATCTTAACCTGCCCTTTTCTTCTCTTCGGTTCCCTCTATTAACGAGGCACCTCTATTAACCGGCCACCTGTATTAACCGGCCACCTCTATGAACCAGCCACCTCTATTAAGCGGCCACCTATATTAACCGGTCACCTCTATTAACCGGCCACCTCTATTAACCGGACACCTCTATGAACCAGCCACTTCTATTAAGCGGCCACCTATATTAACCGGCTACCTCTATTAACCGGCCACCTCTATTAACCGGCGACCTCTATGAACCAGCCACCTCTATTAAGCGGCCACCTATATTAACCGGCCACCTCTATTAACCGGTCACCTCTATTAACCGGCCACCTCTATTAAGCGGCCACCTATATTAACCGGTCACCTCTATTAACCGGCCACCTCTATTAACCGGCGACCTCTATGAACCAGCCACCTCTATTAACCGGTCACCTCTATTAACCGGCCACCTCTATTAACCGGCCAGCTCTATGAACCAGCCACGTCTATTAAGCGGCCACCTCTATTAAGCGGCCAGCTCTATGAACCAGGCACCTCTATTAAGCGGCCACCTCTATTAACCGGCCACCTCTATTAACCGGCCACCTCTACTAACCGGCCACCTCTATTAAGCAGCTACCTCTTTTAAGCGGCCACCTCTATTAACAACAACAACAACAATCTTTATTTAAAACATGTCAATTACAGATTATAACTTAGGCTGGCCCGCGGATAGGTAAAGCTAATCTAGACGGGCCAGTCAAACAAGATCTAATTACAGACAACCATATTAACCATATTAACCGGCCACCTCTACTAAGTTGCCACCTCTATTAACCAGCCACCTCTGCTAAGCGGCTGCGGCCACCTTGTGGTCGATCGTCCCGATGAGGGTTTTTCTATTGTCTTTACCACGGCCACCTAAAATTTAATACACGGAAATTAATTTTGTTTTGGAAAATTCGATGGCAGATAAGAATCCGAAATAAAAGGTGAGGAGTGGCTAAACCATACAAACACACGTTTATCCTGATTGCCTTGAATTGACTCCATGTTGACTCCATAACTCGGACTCTAGGTCTGACTTCATGGTCAGCTAAAAACCGATCAAGTAACACATTAGTCATGGTCAGTCTGCGAACAGATGTCCCACCATATCCGTTGTTTCACTCAGTTAGATTGACTACTGTGGTAACACTTCGCAATCCAAAAGTGTGTCCTATTACGAGCCAAAATTAATTTTATAGAGGCAAAAAGCCGAGATAGACTGTGAGTTACATTGAAAATAAATTCAACTATCTTTAAAGCCATTCATGGAACAGCACTTACTCCACTTAGTACACTGCTGATGCTTAGAAGTAAATCACCTACTCTACGGTGCGAACTGATTCTTGTACAACCCTAGAAGGTGGCTTAACAATACCGAGTATCTGTGTGTCCAAAAATCTGGTCTGACTCTCTGAATGATGACCAAAGAACTTCTCCGATCCTTACAATGTTTGTAGCACGCATCAGAAAGATGACCTTCGAAACATGCAACTGTAACAGTTTTCTATTTAATTTGTAGACTGAGAGCTACTGTGATATTTCCATTTTGTTATATTTTAGATGTAACTACAGTCGAACCTCCCCTAGGCGACCACCCAAAATGTCAAGCCTAGGTGCTCGCTAACGAGAGCTGGCCGCTTGTTAGGTAAAAATTTTGCCTCATTAGCATCACTGCAGAAACTTCCCC
This sequence comes from Micromussa lordhowensis, assembly GCA_964020085.1. Lineage (NCBI taxonomy): Eukaryota > Metazoa > Cnidaria > Anthozoa > Scleractinia > Lobophylliidae > Micromussa > Micromussa lordhowensis. Next base: position 10,458,257 of record OZ026603.1, read on the forward strand.
CAGGGCGAGTTGAACACACGAAATGGAGAAATGACGAAATGTCACCCCAGTTAACCTAAATAGCGCTTTTGTTAGCCTAAATAGCGCTTCGGTTAGCCTGGACAGCGCTTCGATTAGCCTAAATATCACTGACTTGAAGATGGTAAGCTCTCAATAATGGTATGGGTTAACCATATCCCACATTGTTAAATGCCATTCCATCATTTCGCCATCTCGTGTTTTAAATGTTTTTTTTTTCATGTGGAAAGTCAATTTCGAGAAAATATCCGGTACTTCGCATTGAGAAATTTCCGTCTCTTGTACTACGTACCCAGGATTGTGATAATATTACAACACCTTATTATCCAATTTACGCTCTATTATCTTTCAAGTGGTCGCTTACGGGAGGTTAAAAACAAAAGAAAACATCAAAGTTTTAGCTCTCAAAGTGGTCGTGGTCACTTACGACGGGGGGGGGGGGGGGGGGGCGCTTACAAGAGGTTCGACATATAATAATTTGACTTGGAAACTTTTGGTATTTTAAAAAACTGGTCACTGAGGAGAGGGCATGTGCTAAAATCCAGACGATGGATTCTGGACGATGGACGATGGACGATATACCCATTTTAAGGTCGAGTTTCTCAAAAACTAAATTTCCAAAAACCAGTAGCTTTTGTGACGCAACGTCACATAAACCCGGAGACGCGACATATGATTTCTGTATCAAAACGAGTTGACCCAACAATGCTAAATCCCTTTACAAATATTCTGAACAGACTCATTTCAACAAGCAAATCAATCTATCCGAACACTATAGGTCTATAAAGTTTTATAGCGTAAGGGCTAGTACCTCAGTTAAGTCAATCTGAGAATGTCTATAGACTGTTTCTCTCTCTCTCTTACTTGACAGCTATTAGTCGACAAACACCCAATCTTCCTCTGAAGTCAAATGGCGGCTTACCATCTCGGTTTGAGTTTGGGTGACGTTTCTAGACCATTGACTCTTCCATTGAAACTCCCCATTTACTGAATTGGCTCGAAAGACCTCTAACGTGTGTCGTAGTTTTGGAAGTTAAGATCTCCAGACACCCTTCATCTGCATAACTGAAACACAGCCGACTAGCGCGAAACAAAAGGAATCAAATTCAAAATTCAGCGGAGCGCTGTCAGCAGGAACTTATTCAGATGCCGCAAATTGTTTCTACTTGATGATGTACTGCTATGCTAGTCTGCTGTTTAAGCAATAGAGGACTTTTTCCGTGTTTACATAGCCTCATCTAAGCACGAGGAGGGTTGAAAGAATTCGAGACAGTTATGCAAACCCGAGACGTAGTCGAGCATAACTTTCGAGCATAACTTTTTCAACACTTTGTGGCATTTATATATGCGGTACCTTTGTACCTTAATTATCGTTATCAAGTTACCGTACGTCCATAACTCTCACCTATCTTTGAGGGGCCGCTAGTCTCGAGATTTTTAGTGGACACAATGTTTCGACGTTACTCGTTAAATTGAACGTAACATCCTAAAATGAAAATAATATTGCTGTCAGGGCATGAAGCGTATCTCAAATTCCGAAGGGACGTGAAGGGGTCTCCCATGTTAAAGGGGTGGGGATGGTAGTCAGAAATTATGTACTCTAAGTTCTACGTTCATCTGATTGAAATCTGTAAAAGCGCTCAGTGCAGAGGAATGAAGGTTCTCTGCAGCTATTTTCCCTGCTTGTTGATGTCATGAACAAGGGAACATTCAGGCACGAAGTTCACAAAATTTATCCGCAGACGCACTATTTTATTTTATCTTGAGTTCCTCGAGACGACAAGGGGGATGCTAAAAAAAACCCTCAGAAAAGAAACAAGAAAGCGTCTGTGGCGATTACAAGGCTATATTAGCAGACACAAACGTTAAAAACCCTAATCAATGTAGTGGATATAATGATTTAAATCCCAGAGTCATTCGTGACATCAATACAGTCAGTACGTTAATTTCTCGAAATATTGGTAATCCAAAAGGATCCGTCTCTGCGTGACACAGTTTAAAACGTTTTGATAATATAACACCGTAATTATATTCAGTGCCAAAATAAAATCAATTTTATAGCAGACGTTTCGGGCCTAGCCTTCCTCATTCACTGCCAAACTAAATTCAATTCAGTTATCTGAGTAGACGTTCGGACCCTGTCCTTCCTCAGTGCTAAGTTTTGGTTTGAATGGGACACGCGTCATTGATGAAATAAACAGTTTTACGCCCAACTCTAAACGGTTAGGTAAAAGCGCTTATTTCTGTTATTTATTACTGTTTGTTTCATTAATGACGTGTCCCATTCAAAACTAAACTTAGCACTGAGGAAGTACTTGGTCCGAACGTCTGCTATAACTGAATTGAACTTAATTTGGCAATGAATGATTACCTTCTAGTCCACTTGCACATATTTTCAATCAATTATTAACAACGGGTATTATACCACAGGCAGTCGCAAGCTCTCTCTATGAACCATACAAGCTATGGCATCGAGGGTTTATACGGGATTTTGTACAAGATATACATGGAGGTAGTTAAAAGTGAAAATTCTCAATAAAAATGGCTTGCCTTATTCCATACGTGTATTGTTTGCTCCTGGTGTGGTTATTTTACCGATGTAATTTGATTTAAGCGACTCTTTTTGACTCCCCATTTTCCCTTCATAAAGGGAGAACTTGTCCTCTCGCACGTGGAATCACACCGAGCAAGTCGCGCAAATATGAGTAAGCAACTTTATACCATATTTCAGCAGGCAATGCACTTTCATAGGTTTCCTGGTCACGTCCACATTGATTTGCTGAAATAGTGTATACCATGTAATTTAAGAACATCTTAAGAACGTTTTCAGCCTCAAATCGCAAAAAGAAATATAAGAACGTTGAGCCTCAGCTCCAAAATTAGACGTTCTTATCCAAAAAAAAAAAGAGAGTGTATAGTAAAAATAGTCCTTAAACAGCGACACAATTACATGCAAAGTTCCCCACTACTATTTCTTATATCTGAGCAATTTCGCAAAAACATGACCGCTTTGCTGGTAGCTACAGGTGTGAAAAGTAGGGGGGATGGGAGGGTGTCTTTTATTGACGCCTTCATTTAGTTTAGCCTTGAGTTTTCAGTGCAAAATAACGTTGAAATTGACTTGTGACAGGGCACTTTGCTCATTTGTTGAACACTGTTCTTGGGCTCTGTGCTGGCATGGCACCTGCTGGATAGGCTTATGCCACATGCATGCGTGACGGGCCAATCAGCTAGGCAAGGGGTGTGGTGTTCAGATTTATTTCAATATATTATATTTGCAGACAATACTATTTTTTGTCAAAAACACAAAAAGTGCCACAAATGCTACAAATAGCCAATCAAGAGATCACCAGAGTATGGTTAGATTCCAACGAACTAATGACGAATGTTCCTAAGAAAAATTTCAAAGTTATCAGGTATCATTGGGAAATTGTGACATTACCTAGACATCAATACGCTAACAAGCATTCTCTTACATTGATATATCCATATTTATTGCACTACATTGAAAAGCCTGTACAAGATGGAGAAAATCGCCTCATGACATCTCAAAACATCGAGTATCTACAAAACCCCTATTTAAGCAACGAAGAATAGTAGATATATTTGAATTAAATTAATTAAACACTTTTTTGGTTAGTCTCTTTATCTACGCACAAACAACAAACGCATTACAAAATACATTTTACAATTACTTTTTGCAAAATAGAGATCTACACCACTATAACAAAAGATCTGCAAAATAACTACACATGGATCATCACAGAACAAATTATGGAAAATTCTCGCTAGAAGTCATAGGTACCAAGATATGTACCAGTATAAAATAAAAATACTCGCACTCATACTCTATATTCAAAAACAAAAGGAAACTGATCTTACTCAACAATTAATTGCTCGACTGTCTTAATTTGAGTTGAATTAATTAGCTTAACAATAAGTACATGTATTATCATGACGATATCCATGTTATTATAGATAGATAAATATAGGGTAGAAATTATAACATTATAAAAGGGGATCCTCCAAGAAAAGTTTGTAAAAACTTGCTGGGATCTCCTACCAATATAATATCAATATCATGTAATATCAATATCATGTAATATTGAGAATTGTAAAAGTAATGGGGACAACAATAAAATTGAATTGGA
>OZ026603.1:10474925-10484925 GCA_964020085.1 Micromussa lordhowensis
CATGTGGTAAACAAATACTATACATTGGACGTTGACCTAAGGCTATTGCACAATAGTTAAAATGGGAAGATAACAAACTAGCAACGCTTTAGATGACAGCTATGATGCAGACTACAGAGCTCATTAACCACAGTTTAAATGCTTAAACTTCTAATTAACTTACTGTTTTTAAAATTCGCTATTTACCTCAAGTTTAAAAGATAATTCAGCATTTAATTATGCAACTTAACTTCGGTCCATTTCCTAAAACATGGCAAATTTTTCACCTGAACATTTCTCTCAACAAGTATTTTTGCTATTTTTTTTACTTTTTTTTCTTCCTTTTCATTGGCCGCGAGCCCGTCACGTGACCTGCAAATAACCGCCTACAAATAATGTCTGGCTCATGCGTAATATTTTCTAAAAGGCCCATTAGGGGCTTTCAAGACACGGGATATTTAGATAAAATAATTAACAGGGAACAGGAAATTTGGGGGAAAACTTTAAATTTTTTAAACGGGATATGATATATTTAGATCAGATAAACAGAATGTCGAGTAAGAAAACCGTTAATTTTTGCAATTGGAATTCAAGGGTTACGGGTTATTAGGCCAAACTTAATGGGTTGTGGGTCATAATCAGACCTCTTTACCCTGCTTAAAGGCCTCCAATGTGCTCATGCGTAATGTTAACCAAGCTCTTGTGTAAAAAAAAAAAGTGTCAGAGAGTGATTTAAATATCAAAACAAACCTGGTGATAGTAATGATAAAATAATTCTTGAACCCTTAGCTATCGCAAAATCTCGTGATTTGGGAGTTTCGTGCAGAACAATTATTTGCTGGATAATTTGATCTGCTGGCCACTGATAAATCCCGATATTTTGCTCAACCTGGTCTAATAATTATCTACCGCTTAGCTGCCTTCATTTAACTTTTTCTCTTCCATGAAGAAACCGTGGTTTAATCAGTTTGTAATTTTAACTGAGGGTGGAATCGTAGCTCAATTGAAATATTTACATGAAAGCAGTCCTCTTGTATGCTACTGTTTCTTTTCGTATTTTCCCTGTATCATAAAAAATGAAAGTTAAATTTTTATGTTTTGTGAAATTTCAAATGTGGCGGTCTTGGAGGTGCAAGAGTTACGACCGATTACCCTGCAAAAACCAATTCCTATGGGATTTTTCCACTCCCCGATCCTTTCTCACTGAAAGATTTATTGAGTACGTCATCGACTTTGCAAATGACTACGTCTCTTGCCACTTCAGACATCTTGCTTGGTACTATGTATTTAATTCCGGCCAGCTCAAATCGGGGCAAACATTTCCGTAGGTCTTTTATCAGAGATGACAGCTCTGTGACCTTAAAACAGCTTGTCAGCGGATTTTTGAGAAGACTCCAGATGTGTGCATAATTTCCTTGGTCCTTCGACGATTCCCCTCCATTCACCTCCAGAATTTCGCCGATTTTGCAAATGACCAAGTCTCTTCTGATACTTTCGACATCGGTTGGAAACTCGTATGTATGTTGGGCGTCACCCAGTTTGCATTGCTCGAGCTGAGTCAATAATTCTTCCACTTTTCGCGGTTTCATCACATTCGTCAGCGGTTCTCTCAGCTCTTGCCATAGTTGTTGAAAGGAAGCAGATTTAAACTGAGGTTCCATGCCTTCGATGTGTTTTGCAAGAACTCGAGCAATTTCAGGGATAACCTTCCCAGAAACCGCACTCTTTCTTTTATGGAAATAAGGAATTCTTGGAGCAACTTTCTTGCTTTTGCGTTTCGTTTCATGGATAAGTGAGTCCACAAAGGAATTGTAAGCTGTGTCTTCTGAGCGAAAGTCTTTCTGTTTTGAACAAAAGAAGACAATGCAAAGTACACTAAGGATAAATATAACTCAGTGTACGCTAGCAAGAGATACAAATTCAGGAGGAATTAAGTGACTAGCTTATGACAAATCTAGGTATGCCACACGCTTCTCTTTCTTGAAGTGCTTTTGTGTCATTGAATCCGCCAGCCAGCGCGGCTAAAATTGGACTGTTCGATCCCGCCAACCGATACAGTGTAGCCATGCGCCTCCAACGATTAAAAGGTTGAGTGAATTCTGGAGTTCCAAAAATGAAAGGATGGTGCTATGTTTTTCTGTTCGTTGTTGCGTGATCAAAACATGTCATGAAGCGTATACAACCGTGGCGATATTCAAGCAAAAGCTATCTACTGTATAAGGAAATCAAAAACTTAATTCACGGTCGTGTTCCGTTAAAAAAGTGTGTGGTAGTTTTTTTGTGTTTAACCCACAAATCTCCTTTGGAAAAATCTGAGAGTGGTACACTTGTTTTTGTTTTTGTGTTTTGTTTTCACAAGTTCAACAAGACAAGAACGATAAACAAATCATTCAGCCTGTTTCCAGCTGTGACATTTTGACATACAAAATAATTATTATTTTTGCTATCACTGCTTGTTATGATTCTAATTCTGTAGTAAGTAAATTTTACACTGATCACGAACGAAAATACGACTCTTACTAGACATTTTAGTTTCATCCAAATTGAAAGAAACAATTCAGTAGCGTCTACACGGTTCATGGTAATCTCGCTTCGTAGCGTTCACTGTTCAGTCTGAAATTTTCGCCACTGGAACTTAAAATAACAAGTACGTTTACTCCGGGATAATTATTATAAGAAACGCACAGCTATATGAAAACAAACAACTACGACAAAAAGATTCTCCTACCTCTTTTTGCCCAGTTTTGACTTTTCCTCGTTTCCAAACAGTTGAGTCTTGTATGTCCGTGGACTGTTCGTCACTTAAATTCCCCAAAACTAATTTGACCAAAAGAAATAAAAGGAAAAAACGTAGCATTCCAGCTTTGTCTTCATCCATTTCAGCTTCTTGAGCAGTGCTGAATGCTCCCAGAATTCAGGAGCGATTAATTTTGCTAAGATTTTCGCGAGTAACACGTTTTAAAAGTAATTGTCTATTCAACCTTGAAGGGCCACTTTCGCATACCTGCCATATGCCAGTGGGCCTTTCATTGCAAGCACCGACCTTTTTCCACACGGTCTGCAGAACACCAATCATTTCTGAAACGAGTGTGACTTGATTACCTGTTTCTATTCATCAATGTGTTTAAAAACCTCCCATAGTTTGGTTGGGACAGGCGCAGGGGCGAAACGTTAAATAAAACGACCGGGATGAGACTAGAGACAAAGAAAAAACAGGACGTTATAGTAAAACAACTGAGTCGATAAATAGATGACCTGCTTGCTTGGATTCAGATTCATGAACAAAATCGATACCCTCCGGCGATCGCTTGTATCTTATTCAATAAACTTAACAAAGAAAATTCTTAAGTGTTCCCTCTTTCCTCACATGATCATTTCAGTGAATGCTGTATTCGCACTTAGTATGAATACCGATATACCATAGGACTCATTGTTAAGGGTGGTGATATCCACATTCAAACATATTGAACCCGCGTTTAAATGTATTGATCGAAGCCCTTTCAATTGTACTTTCAATTGTATTCAATCTCGAGTAGACACAGCATTGGAGTGTTTCTGAGTGCATGGCCGAGCTTTTCAGAGGCATCACCTGCATATTGGGATAGCTCTATCCACCGGATAGTGTTAGCAAAACAGACCACGCTATCCACTGGATAGTAATTTGTTCGATGGATAGCGTTATCCACTCCTTGAACAGCCTGGCACTGTTCGCTTTGGTTTTCGCATGGGCCGCTAGATCTTGTGTTGAGTGAATTAAGGTAAAACGAATTTCTTTTGATATTTCAGGCATGTTACAACATAAGTGTTTAAAATCTTCTGTATATCATAATTCAGTCAGCGTGACGCTTCCTTTCAGATCAACGTTCAGTCGGAAAACCGTATATTTGCGATTGAACGTCAAGTTTGCAGATATTACCCTCGAATTTAATTCCGCGGATAACACAATTAACAGGCAATATCGTCTTAAAACGGAAAATTAACGTTGATTGGTGCACAGAAAGAAGCCTTTTGGCAGAGAGAATCGTTGTCGGTTAAATTTTATGCAGGATATTACACGGTGGCGAGAAGATTGAACTGACCATTTTCTTAAAATGTTCCGAAGATTTCCGAAGATTGCCGAAGACTTTCGAGGAAGACCCGAAGATGTTTCGATCATACACCAACGAATTGAAGTACAATTTAAGAGACAAACTTGTTATCAGTGAAATCGTCGATATCCTATTAGTGAGAATATGGAAAATATGCCACTCGAGTCCCGGATGTGGCTTCGGATGAATTTTACTAGTGGTGTATTTTCCAGTAAAACAATCGTGTCTATATAATAAATTGAATTAATGGATCATTCGTTAGGACAAGATTCAGAATTTTGCCTCAAAATAATAGAACTTATTGTCGTGAAAAATTTAACGCCGAAATTAACGTTCCATGAAATTAACACAAGTTAGTTAGCGCGAGAAATTTTGAGCTTGCGTTAATTTGATAGAGCGTTCATTTCCAATGATACTTTTAACGCTGGGCTCAAATAGATGCCGGCTTCATGAGGTCGAGTTTTGAGATAATTACCAACACGTGCGTTTATTTGGGATGTGACGCTGGTAAACGCATCCTTAACACGCCTCTGTCCCTGATCAGGCTTTGTGAAACTCGGCCTTATGTTATCCCATTCAGTATCGAATTTTTTCACTTCAGTTGACGTTTGCATCTACAGTCAGCGCGTCGATTTTCTGTTAAACTTTATGTTGAATGTATCTTGTGGATTATTCGACTGAAATACGCGCGATAGTTGATTGTGAACGGAATTTTTTGCAGTTCAGTGAACTGTTTGCGTAACCGGACAACGTCACCCGCCGTTGTTATTTGAAAAGCTCTAAACCAAACCAAGCAAAACACAACATATCATTGGACAAAACATCTCTCCTGTGATGAGGCTTACAAGCCCTCCAGGCTCCCATCATTCGACTTGCACCTGCTATCTCGCTCAGTTTTTTTCGGTAACCGGTCGTTTAGCCTGCAAGTCGATTAGCTCGTAACCGTTCAGCTCCCAACCAGAAGTCGTTTATTCCCCAACCAGAAGTTGAAAGCTCTATCTATTACTCGTAAGCGTGAATATGGGGGCTAATCGACTTTTGGCTGGGAGCTAACCGGCTAGGGACTAATCGACTTGGGCTAAACGACCGGTAACCCGGATTTCTATAAGAGAGTCGTAATGGGGTTAACCGTCACCCCTAAAATGGGCGAAAGAAAATTGAAACCGTTAACGGTAAAAATGTTAACCGTGAAAAAAAAAATTAACCAGGAAAATGAAATTCCCAAAACATCTTGTCAAGACTCTTTTTCTATTGTGTTCTCCTTCATTAGTAGGCTATATTACTCTTTACGGTGGCCCACAACTGTCACGACATAACAAAAAGTCACGGCACTGCAAACTCTTCAATTCTTATGATAATATTTTTTCCAAAAAGAAATATCCCTAAGACCTTACATTAATTTGATCCAAAAGTAATCAAAACACATTTTGATTTTTTTTTAAAACAATGAAAATGTATTTTTAGATTTCTGTTTTACAACAATGGTAATTAACTTCCAAGAATTCTGTTTACCATAAGGAAAATGAATTAATCGTAAAAGCCACCACCCACTTCTTAGTAAAAATGCATGTGCAAAATCGAAAATTCTCAAATTTTCAAATCTGTTTCTAGGTGTGTACGGCAAACGAATATTTTACCTTCGTGGCTCCTGGTGAAACTGTTGGCACAATCAATAAACAAGGCGATTAGTTCCTATAAAAGAAACTGTTTGAAGTTAATAACTTTCTTTGTCACATCTGAAAGTGGAACAACTCTTTCTACTCCCCCACTACATGTTGCGTGTCCCCGTGTATCTCCAGGTGTGTTCTTCTATGCGCAGTTCTGTGCGCTCCCCCATTGGTTTCACTGCCGATGTTACCGGTGCATAAGCCGTCTGTTCTCCCCAGTGGATGCTGTTCCGTTACAACTTGTGCTCCCGCGTACATATTTTGTCGTGCGTTATATCCGTTCCAGTCTACGTTACAGCACGGTTCCCTTATAACTTCCCTATGACATCTTCCTCGAATTCACTGTGGTACATACATCACCTTATTACATACATCCCCTTTATTTCACCTCGAATTTACAAGAATAGCTGTATAGCTAATTCTCAGAGAAAGAAAAGACAAAATAAATAAATCAATTGATAAAGAAATAAAAAAATAGTATTGAAAATAAAGATAAAAATAAAACCGTATATTGTTATACAGTACATTAAACTACTCTTTACATAAGTAACAATTGCATTGATGTTCGAAAGAAGAAGTGGTTTCTTCTAGGTTCAAATATGAACCTAGTAGATGGCCTAGTTGATTATGAATCTTCCGTAGCCAGGTGATTTTTGTCATTTCATGAAGTAGAAGCATCCAAGCGAAGTTCAGGAGGGCATGAGTACAACGTCGATCGTTGAACTGATTTTATTTTCTTTATTCCAGGCTCGTGTCAAACCCACAATTTCTGGATAACACTTTTCTTTTTCAATTTGAACTTATTTCGTAGTAAAAAAAAAACACTTTTGAAGATTAGGGATCTAACCTGGGATACTGTAAAATTCCCATCTACCATTTCATTCGTCTTGTCAAGCCCCGTTTTTGTGTGGCTTCCACGAAGCGTAAACCACTCAATGTCATGATCTAAGTTATTTATTCCGGGATTTGTCACGGTGAACAGAGCGCTTGTTGCATGGTTTACTGGAGTGCCTTGGTACGAGTTTGTCCAACAACCGCCCGTCGTAGCTTGAAGTCGGCCATTTTTGCTTTTGTAAATATGTTGTTTTCTGCTATCGGCTTTTGCTCACACGTAGATGAAAACTGGGAGAGGTATATATGACACTAGTCATGTATCCGTTACATGACCAGACGATCATGTTTAGCAGATGTGGAAATTGACATCGAAATTTTAAAAGCTCGTAGCTTTTTTCTTTTGGCTATAGAATTTGATGGTTTTCCACACATTTGTGGAGTCCGAGGTAAGCTTAAGTTTTTGTTACGTTTTGGCCTCATTGTTTCTGTATTGTTTTATTTTGTGCTTACACATTAAAATTCTGGATGGGTTAGTATCGGAAGTTCGATTTGTATTTTTAAATACTTCAAGCGCGAAATTCGAATTGCCTTACCTTTTTATTTTGTTGTCATCCACACTTCATTTCTTTTGTATTCCATGCAGTTCGACCACAGTGAAAATTTCTTCACAGATGATATGCAAGTCAATGCAACCTACATGAACGATCGAGTAAATATAAGCTACTCTGACGTATTTTAGTGATGGATGGACAAATTAAGTCTAAGAGACTGTGTTGATCTACTTTTTGCGAGCGGGTTATACTATCCAATTGTGTCAAACATAAGCTATGTCAAACACGCATGGTGACTGGTGATGAAGACTTTGTTTTTAATGTTAGAAATGAGAGATTTAAACAAATTGAAATCAAAACTCGAATAATTATGAATAAGAGAATGCTTGAGTACTTGTCAGCATAAGAATGTTTTGTAATCATTGCAACAATCTGTCTGAAGAGATATATCTGCAATCCTTTTGAATATTACTGAATGGCTAGTGAGATTAGCACAAACGATTACCAAGACATATAGGAACAAAATACCGTGATTTGTGTTTCCAAGAAATTATTGCTATTTCACTTGCATACACGATTAAATGTAGTACCCTTGCAAATGACTATATGAAAGATCATATATTTGAACTGCGGAGAAAGATATTAAGACACGATTGATCATCGCAGCGGGTTAAGCACACTACTCATCAATCATGTCTTTCTATCTTTCTCCGCAGTTCAAATATGTGATCTTTCACATATTCATTTGTCATGATTTGTATTCTTCACCTTCGACTGGTATATTACGAACTCAGAAAGAAGAGGATAGTTGTTACACCAAATTCATGTAATAAAAAATACAGGTCACCATGCCCATTTGAGAGAATTTATTTCGCTATCAAGCCGGTAGCTTGAGGGAAATCTCTTACGCTGTGTACTATACGTGCTGGCGCTTATGTGCGCGCTAATGATGCGAAAATTGTGCGCAGTAGGGGCAATACTGAGCAGTAACCTTAAGGTGGCTTGTACCAGTTTTCAGGTTTTTGACGGCTCGTAACTTTGTAACTTTGTAAGAATAGAATTTATACTTTACCAAAAACAGCTGTTATTTTGTCGTCAGCAGTTACCATGGCAACATTCCAAAAGGATTTTCCAGGCCTGATTTTTCGCTTATGTCACTAATAACTCAAAGATTAACCCGGTGACCCCAAGTATTTTTTTAAACCATAGGTTTGGCATCTGAAAAGGGAAATGCACAACAATTTTTAAAAAAAATTACGGAGCCGCTTCCTTGTAAACTTGGAAAAACGACAATTTGCACAGAGTGCAAATTTCCTGCCGTAGAATTTTTTATTTTTTTCTGACGTTTGCTCTCAATGATAACATTATATTAAAACAATAAAAAGAAGGGGTCACCGGGCTTGTTTTCATGCAAAAGCCTTCGCGAGTTCCGTTATTCCCACACGCGTAGACACGCATTCAAAACTCCAGACTTTATAAGATCAACATTTGCCCAGGAGCTGTTTTGACTACCGCTGACTGCTTCATTTGCCCGCGCGGGCGAGCGGGCTCCGAACAGGCGTTTTGTTTTGTTTGCTGTCGTTTGATGCTAAAACATCATTTACAGTTGTAGTTGTCGTTAAAGACAACCTCCTGGGCTTACTCTGTAGGATTTTTACACAAATTCTGGGTAGATTTGCTACATTTTACGAGTCCTTGATACGTTCTCGGTGGCTGCATGATCGATCGAGTTTCCTTTGAAATTTGGCAAACATTGGATTCCCGAAACATCTTTTCTTAAATACAATGAATTTACTTAAGTTGTTCCAGCAGGTAAAGCCTTCTTTATATGCGAATTTCGTCTTCAACAGTACAAAAGTGACCTTGGGCGAAAAAAGCCGCGCGCCGCCATATTTGTTTTGGCCTTTCAAGTTTAAAATCTCGCACCTCTATCGTGCGTGTTTATCACGCGAGACGCACGATGGTGATCTACTCCCCGCGCGAGAAAACTGGTACGAGCCACCTTAAGACAAGTACAGTACATGCTTACTGCACAGTACATTCATGAGGTTGGACTGTATGCTTACTTTGCGGTCCTTTAGCTTTCTCAGTTCCTATCTTTCGGTAAATATGTTAAATTAGTTCTAGATGATCAAACCATGTTTAGACCAGCATGAATTTATAGGGTGCTAGTTGGGCATGAGCTAGGGTTAATCCTTTTGATGTTTAATAAAGGCTCGTGTTTTTAAAAGGAAGTGATGCATAATTCAGGGGGGGAACCATAGCAAACCCCATGCATGGTGAGGACCTACAACCTTCCAAAATCCCTCTCTTACATATTAACGAAAACAAAATAGAACAAGTATCCTCTGCTAAATCCCTTGGAGTTTATGTCGATCAAAATATAAACTGGGAGTGTCATATTGAAAACGTCTCTAAGAAGATAGCTTGTGCCATTGGTGCAATTAAACGAATTCGGCATCTTACTCCTTTTAATATTCTAGTTAAAGTTTATAATAGCCTGATTCAACCACATTTTGATTATTGCAATGTAGTGTGGGGAAACTGTAACAAGGGTCTTTCTGAAAAACTGCAGAGGCACCTGATTATCTTAGATCAAGATTTGTATGGATATCGTGACAATGAAAGTGCTTATCGTTTAAGGAATACCGAAAACAAATTAGTTCTTCCACAACCTCGAACTGATTATCTCAAGAGAAGCTTTTTGTATAGCGGAGCTCAGTTGTGGAACAATTTACCTCTAGACCTACGACAAGCGCCTTCACTTACCGATTTCAAATCTAAATTAAGTCGTCACAGTTTCAAGTAATATCTTAGTTGCAAGTAACACCTTAGTTTTAAATATATTTTAGACACGGTCTCCATGAAAAGCAGAATTTTT
>OZ026603.1:10494925-10504925 GCA_964020085.1 Micromussa lordhowensis
TAAGGCCACCCGACAAAATTTTCCGACCCACAAATTTAACCGGAATGAAAATTGCGGAGGTTATAACAATAGTTTTCCATCAAATTATCCATGTGGTCAAGCTGTACATTATTACAAACGCATCAGATTTGTAGTCATTTTGGATAATTTGTTGGAAAACTGTTATCAACTCCACTATTTTTACTCGTTAAGTATGTAGAAAATTTTGTCCGGTGTCCTTGGTTAGAGTATAGCCGCACTGTAAGCCGTTTATCAGGTGTGGTACAATGCCTTATTCTCTGATGTTCTTACTATGGAGTTAGATGAAGGGTAGACTGGTTTGTCAGTAATCCTACAATGTTCTTTGCCTTAGTTTGTACCGTCATAAATCTGGACTCAAATCAAGTTCCCGGGATCTATTAAAGAAAAAGAGAAGCCGCAAAGCTCTCGTGATTGCGTTCTATAATTACGCGGTTCGGTAAAATTCAGAGCACCTAGAAATAGGCTTTCGCTGCAGTACCTACTGTGAATTGTCCTCAAAAACTAATCAAGAAATGCTACTCCCGGCAGAAACGGTGAGCGTCGACTTGAAACATGGAAGCAACATGTTTCCATGTAAAGATTTTTTTTTTATTATGAAACAATGAAGCCTTCTCTTTAAGTACTATCAAAGAACACACATGCAGTCGGTTTACCTTGATCAAAGATAACGACTTTAATCTGATATAAGCGAGAAGATGTGATCGTTTTCCAAATTCCCATTACCTTTAGATAATAAATTAAAAAATGACCAGTTATGATTATTGAAACTCTGATCATCTCGAGAAATCTTCAAAAAAACAAAAACAATAGTAGGAAATATCAGAATCGACTGGCACTGACTACTGGAGCTGTCTGTCGACTCCCGCATATCAGAATGGCCCTAGACCTTGTTCAGGTTAATTGCGATAACAAAAGATAGTTTAGCTAAACAGTGCAAAAATTGATGATTAAAGAAAGCTCAGCGTCAACTTGTTGCGACCTGCCGCTCAGGATGGTCTGCATCGGGAAATACTGGGTAGAACTTGACAGCAAGAAATTTCATTATTTAACCACAAAAGAAGCCTAATTATTTCGAGTGCATGCTTGTATCTGTAAAATATTTTAAAAATTACACACTCGAATTGAGTAGTTGACTAATTGACCAATTAATCACCTTTTCAGGCCTGTGCACCCACGTTGAATGATAAAATCGCTAATTCGTAAGGACTCGACAGACGCGAGTGTAGGCTGTCGTACGAAGCCAAGAGTTCGGTGATTTACAGGTTTGTACGCATTTGTTTGTGCGGTCTTGTTACGCAATCACCCCGTCTGTTGGTCTGTCTGCGTTAGTTCTAAGAAGGCTGTGAATGATTGACCCGTTAGCAGTCTAAGAAACATCAGCTGACTAAATCCCCTTTCCGGACTTTTTTCCTTTCTGATCGAAGGGATCTTGAACAAGACACTATGATCTAGATCAGCCTGTTGTCTCCAATTAGTGAAGTACAAAGGGTTCCTATAATCCCCTTAGTTGGACCGAATATTCTCAGCTTTACAGAACTCCCATGATAATCAAGTCGGTCTAGGAGGCAAACAGATGCTAGCATTCTGTCAGGAAGTGTTCCATTTTACTTTTATCTTCCGTTGATGACAAATCTCTCTTCAAGGATTTTCGCGTTCAAAGATGATCAATATTTACTTTGCCTCAACATGTGCCAAATCCATTAAGAAGGATTTCTAAATATTTTAAGCTTTTGCTAAGCCAGAGCTGAAATTCATGACTATTTAACCTTACCACATCATCAGATAACTGTATCGGACGTTTACGGACGAATTCGTACACTGGAAGCATGTCAGTCCTTGCTGGTTTTTTTTTCAGTTGTGTTCCTCAGTACGGAGACTAGTGGCTTTCACATTAGTGATAGTGAAAGGATAAATAACCACAATGCCAATCAATCTATCCATATCCTCCAGTGATAGTAATTCGACTTCAACAGCAAAGAAATACAACGATTGAAATGCTTTCTGAACGGAAGTAATACTTCACTAAGCTCATCCGAGCACCGTGTAATTCCACTTTGTTCCCCTCTTTTTTGTGACTAAATTAATTAAGGGACGGCCATGAAGGACCGCATGAAGGCCAACTTCGAAAAGAGGCCTACAATCTAGGCTTTGACTGATAACAGCATTGATTACACACAAAATCTTCACGAAATTATTCCGGAACAGAAACTATCAAAAATATTCAAGTCCCCAAAAGTCGGCCTGTATGGTAACCATTATGGTAAGCATCCTTTTCACCTAAAAAAAAAAAGTCGGAAAAGCTTTTGCCGCAAGACTGTACTATTTAAACGAAATCATTATCAACACACAGACAAAATCTGACCTTGATTATAATCCTTTATTTGTCAATTTCCCTGCCGACCTAACCCCGCAAAACCGCTGAGCCTAAAAGTCAATAAAGTTTCTCAATTTGAATAAACACAACCGTAATTATCCTAGACATTTCTGAATCTTGTTGACGTCCTGAAGATCAAAAGATGAAAAGGTTGTTAAAATATTCTATTCCAGTCGTCTTTTGAGACAATACGAACGAAAACGAACTCAGTCAGTATGTTATTACTTGCACAATACAGATAACCAGAGTCTTTTTACCCTGTTTCACCTTTGATGGCCAAGCCATAGCTCGGCTGATAACAGAACCCTGACACAAAAGCTGCTCGAAGATGAATTACTTCAGTGAATATACCCTTCTCACTGCTTATTCTCTGCGAAACTGAACCTCAAACGTACAATGCGCTGAGTGGGTAGCATTAGCCAACACTGGAACAAAACCAATGAATTGTTTCATAAAAAAAGATCTTTTAGCGACTTGTTTTTCTTTCGTCCGTCTTTAATTTCGGCGCCGGGCTTTGTGTAAACAAGCTTAAAAGTGACCTTCTCTCACAAAGTTCATCGCTATTTATTGCAGTTGACATATCCCAAATATTTAGTGATTCCTTTACAGCCATGTGAGCCATTAGAGGTTGACCTTTCCGCTTAAAGTCAACCTCGCTCAAGCGTAGAATCAACAGGAGCAGGAGCTAAACGATTCCCTCGGCGGGTTTTCACAGCCAAAGTTGATTAACCGCACATTGACAGTCTTTTCGCCCGTGTAAATCGTCTTTACTCTGCAAATAAAAGTCTCATTACCAAACCAGATGCTAATTTAACCACGCTAGGAATGTTTAGTGCGGCTTTTACAAGACAAAAGCAAGCCACAAGACTAAGCTATACAAATAAATCTGCGAGGAATGAGCAACGAATAAAGAATATTAAAAACTGCCTGTTGAGTACTTCATTACAAGCCTCTGATCCAGCCCTTAAACTTCCAAGAAGTATGTATTGGGGGCTAAAGTTTATTTTTAGATCTACCAATACGATGAGAGATAGGGTTTTAAGTTGTAAACAATTAACACACAGCATTCTTTTGATTACAACATGGTGCAATCAATGTTTCGACAATGTTACATTTTCAGCCATCACACACCATTTACAATCTTCTTGATTTCGGCTCCGGCTTTGATAAGGAATGACGCGCAGTCGAAATGCCCCCCGCGCACAGCGAAATCCAGCGCAGAGCACCCTTGCGAGTCCAGCAGCTCCACTTCAGCCCCACAATCGAGCAAAAGTTGAAGGCATTCGAAACTTCCTTCAGCGGCGGCGTAATGCAACGCTGTGAGCCCAGACGGACTCTGGTGATTCACATCGAGCTCCTCTTTGTGCATGAGTCTCGTTAATTCTGCCACATCGTTGTCGGCCACCGCGGTAAAGAAGACAACTTCAGGAGCGAACGAAACGCTCCTGGTTCTCTTGACACCTTCTGGGGGATCCGAGAACACCGCCTTGCTACGCGTTGGTCTTTTCGAGTGTATCCTTGCCATTTCTTGACAGTCCGGTAAAGACGAAGCCCTTCTCAAGACACCCAGGTCTTTATCGTTTTGCGGCCAGTTTATTTTATGCTTAATACTAGCATCGGAGTATTTTCTTGCCTTGACGCGGCCGTATCTTTCATCCTTCAGCCTCTCTACGGAGGGCGCAAAACCACAAAAAGATTGTCGACGACAGCCGTTCATCGCGGAAGAGCTCTGGAAGCTCTCGTGAGAAAATACACCAATTTTAATCTACCTGAGGCGTTCCTGTAAGGCTATTTCGCTTCCACTTGATCGTAGAGTTTCTTGATGACAGAAATCCTTGAGAAAAAAGCTCTGAGCTACAGCAAAGTTGATTCCAGGCCAAAAATTCGGCTTCAATTATCTCATCGTCTGATAATCGTCTGGTGGACAATATCAAAGAACACATTAACTTTCCTTTTCTCATGCGCTCCATCTAGTTGACATCATTTGTCAACCGCAGTATTTTAGGCCGCATTAGTGGTGCGTGACGTCATTGACGCAAAACAATACGTGTGTTCCTGGGTCACACACTATTTATACCTGCCGCTTCATTAATTGGCGGGGTTTTCCCTCCCACGTGGCTCGCAAATACTTACTTCAAACATGACTGACCAATGCATTTTGAACTGATTGCTTTACACCAAAGTACACCTAGCCGAAAGGATAATTAGAAATATTAGCTTTAGAGGAAATCACTGGCAAAGGTTAAATGCAGATGAATAAGGATCGTTATTTTCTTTCAACAGCAGCCGCGGATAAACAGCGAGATAATTTTGTTTTTCGCGGTGTCTATCTAAACCTTTCTGCACGCGGGAGGCCGAGAGGTATCTGTGTTCCAATGTATAGACTACACAGGCATGTGTGACCCTGGTTACAGATTTTGAAGGTTATTCCTGAGAGAAAATTCTAATCTATTTCTGGTATTATAATGCTTCCGGATGAGGTCTAATATATGGTGCAGATTACTGAGGTCTTGTCTGAAGTGGGGCACAGAAAAGGATCTATTTTTGCAAAACAATCCGACAATTCTCTGACACTCAGCTGTTTGTCTGTTAGAGCTCTGGGGGCTTTGTGGTTTAAATCAACCATAAAATTTGTTTTGACAATCGGTAGTAGTATAGTTAGACTATCTACCGTCATTTTCCACTCGTCCACAGTCTAAAGTAATACTCCAATAGGTAAGATGCAGGTTGCGTTGCTCAACCATCAGAAATCCGAGAAGCGGTACCCAATAGTGTCTGATAAACATTTCGTTTCTTTTCACAGTGCCAATACACTATCAAGTAGACAGGTACTGAGAATAAATATAGTTAATTGCTAAAGTGGATTATAGTTTTGCAGCTGAGCCGTACAACCTTATCTCCTATCATGCATAACTTATGTCTTGCCATCAGGATGATTTCGGGGGTGAAGGTGCTATATGTGCTATTTTTTGCCAGTTATATTTGTTCTAATGTAAACCTCTTAATTTTATTAAGTGACTCTTTCCAATAACAGATAAGATGCAGCTTGTCTAGTATTCGCTCTCGATTCCTATCGCGTGATAGGGCGCAGCTGACCTCAGTCAACTATCCTGAACTATCACGAACGCATCAAATTAAGAATTAATCTAATTGTTTTAGCATAAATCTACTAGTCATTCAAAACTCCAAAATCGTCTTCACAGACACTTCGAAAACACAAAGGAAGCGGCCGCCATTTTGTTGACAACCACACACTGACTGGTATGGAGGCGCTACTCACTATCTATATCTACAACTTATGTACAACAGAATTGCTGGTTTTCAGTGTCACGCCATTCAACATAAAAATCAAAACCGTTCAATAGATTAAGTCCAGAATCTGAGAAAAGAAAGAAGGTAAGTATGCAAAGACCCTCGCCAAGATTCAGGTCACAATAATATTTCTTAGGCAAGATATGCGGAGAAACTTTTTACCCAAATTTATAGCGATTTGTGTGGAGACTCCAAGTTGGTGCCCATCCCAACATGGCGGCCGGAAACCAACAGAAGCATCTGTCACTGAGTTTTGCTACAAAAGCGTGAATTTATCTCTCGAGGAACTCAAAAACATTAAAATAATACTTTTTCTAATACAAGAACTGTTCAGATAGCCAAATTCCCCAAAATAAGTCCTGAAATAAGTCACTTTTTAACCACCACGGCCGTCATGTAAATGTCGCGTCACGCAAAACCAAGAACCCATTCTGAGCAAAACTGTTTATGGATATTGGTTTTCAGCTGCTCTTATGCATCGTGAAAGTAAAATATCTGGAGGATCAATAGTTCTTATGCTTAATGTTAGCTTAGTATTTTTCCTCAATTATTTTTCTTCGAGTCATTATTGCTCGCAATTACTACTTATATTTTCTTTTTATATTTCATAGGCTTTTTTTTCTTTTTTCTTCTTTCTTATTTTTGCTACGACTGACTTTAAGCATAATAAACCTTGTAACTACTCAACTCGTTTAGTTCTTACTATTTTGAGTAGTTTTTTGGCTTATTTAACTTTAATTTATTTTTTGCTGTATTTTTCTTTTTGTATGTATTAAGCAAAATAAAAATGGTTGTTGTTGTTGTTGTTGTTGTTTTGTAGTTTGAATTTTGGTGACGTCATGTGAAAACCGGCAATAGATAGTGTGGATAATGAGTAACGTAGCCAATAAGAGAACAGCACTCGTGATAGAACCCCAGTAGATTTATACTAACAATATAATGCCTTTAACATCAATTAGGTATCGCTCCAGATTTTTTCTTTTCTTTTTTACACCTCATTTTTGTTTCATACTGTATGTAGTTAGCATAAAACATTTAACGAACGAATCCGTCCGATTCGGAAAATAAGAGAACAAAGTAGACATTACTTCAATTATCTCGTTGTATAACAAACAAAGGTATTCCACGGGGTATTCCAGTGTATCACTGGGACAACAGAAATGCATCACACCTCTTCAATAGACAAATCTCGATATAATAAAATTCAGCCTAACACAATAGACTTCAGCACGAGGCTCTGGGGAATAAACCCCACAAACTCTGTAGTTATACTCCAGAGCCTTGTACTGAGGTCTATTGTTTTAGCCTGAATTTTATTATATCGAGATTGGTCTATTCAGTCCCATTTAAGTGGTACACTGGAGACAACAGCTATACTTAGAGACTATTTCTTACTGTAATTTTGATATTGCAAGAAAGAGGTGAAAGAGGTGAAAGAACAAATTACAATAAGTTAATAAACAACAAGAACGTGCTGTGACAACAAACACTTCTCTTCAGTCTTCTCGAGTTTCAACTTAGCCTCCTACGCAGACGCTCTTTGGAATATTGCGTGACGAGCCCAAAGAGCGTCTGCGTAGGAGGCTAAACTTCCTCCTACTCCCGAGCACAATCATTTGCCACTGCTGATAACCTTCCACCAATTTGCCCAACAATCATTTGTTGAAAAGATTTCGCCCCTTTCAACAATGTCTAACAAGACAACGTTGGGTTTTTCTTGCATCCTTGGCACATCACTATCCGTGCTGTTTCTCATCGCGTTGTCAGTTTGTATAATACGAAACGAGACGAGGCACTCGGCCCTCGAGTCTCGCGTTATGTCTGTAGAAACATCTTTAGATGATCTAAGGATGAAGCTAACTCGTGTTTCTGTGACACAGGGGTCAAAAGAGAGTGAAAAAGGTAAGTATTTTTTTATTATTGCAGATCAAAAGCAGACAAATTTGGTAACTTTTCATCGCGATACGTGACTTTTCGTTCTTGCATAATCTGTGGTTTGGCATGCTGCCTGTGTTTGATTAAAGGAAGTTCACACAGGAGAGAGAGAGAGAGCATTCCAAGTGGAAATAAATATAAACAGACTCACAAATTCAAATCAGCTTTCGGTTTCATTAGATCTTTACTGATTACGGAATCCCAGGCAATAACGAGCTGTTAGGAAATTCCTGAGACGGTTTGATTTGTGTTAAACAAAGTATGTTATAATTATGGTCTTCACCGGTAATATAATTAAATGATCGACGTTCAGAAAGTACAGCAAAAAGTGCACTATGAATTTCGGGAAAAGAAATATTGTGGCTCGTATATTTCTGACCTCCAAATAAAGCTTACCAGAATTGAAAACCACAAAATACTCTTTTCCAATAACGATCTAATTATAAATTCTTGTTACAGATGTGGGTTTCGATGAACTCAAAGATCATCTTTTGCGTCAACGGAAAAGCTTGTCTTCGCAAGCCAACGATCCTTCGATCCAAAACGAGATCACCACACAAATCAGAAAAGTCTTTTCAACAATGATAAACACATTCTGCGCCCGAGATGAAAAACTCTGTTTGCAGGGGCCTAAGGGTGACATTGGAACTCCCGGGCTGCCAGGACCCATGGGAAGGCCAGGAGCGAAAGGAAACAAGGGAAGGCAAGGCTACCATGGCAAACAAGGGCGAATAGGTTTCAGGGGAGGAATTGGCGAGCCAGGAATACACGGTACTAAAGGAGAAAAAGGTACGTTAAGCAGAATCTCACAACCGCTTCCACTTCCAACCATAGTTACAAACTTTTTGGATAGAATTTATCGACAACCGACCAACCAGGTCAAACGCATCGAAGACAAGACATGTGACAATAAGCGGATAGAGGAGAGTTTTCAAGCAATCCTAGAGTTTGCTCTTTTTTGGTGGAGGCGGGGGGGGGGGGGGAGGGAGGGAAGCACTACGGCGGGAGGTTAATGAATATTTTACTCTTTTATCCTAAACATACTGGAGAAACCTTCAGACCTTCAGATTAATTTAATTTCATAACTTCCAGGTGACCCTGGCCAGTCAGTTTTCGCTCCCAAAATGACAACTTCACCAACCTCGTTAACCGTTCGTGAACACACTTCAGCCTCGTTTCAATGCAAAGCCGAGGGGCTTCCCACACCGGTAATAGCATGGACTCGATCTGGAGGCTTACTGACGAGCGACCGCCACGTGATCCAACCCGATAACACATTGCTGCTTAAGAATGTGACGTATACCGATCACGGAACTTATACGTGCGCAGCTTCCAGCGTTCTTGGCAACGACAGTGCATCAGCCTACCTAACAGTACAAGGTGAATACTTCAGTACTACTCAATACTTAAAAATATAAAAAAACTCGTCGGAGCGAATCCATTCGCTCCGACGAAGGGCTAACGCTCGAAACGTCAGCTTCCGAATCTCTTTACGGTGGCCAATTCACATTATCAACCCAGTTGATAAAACCAAATTATCTTGGAATACTCCCACCGACGCAGCACCACAGTTTCTTTAGAAACTTGCCCCCCTTAATACTATGTAAGGTTTGTGCGAGACTTGACGGTGCATCATCTGGTGGTATTTCAACATGCCATAGGGTGAGAAGATGGTCAGCCAGCAGTGTATATATCGGACACATCGTTGATGGGTCTGCCTAATTTCACTGTTAGACCACCAAGTTGCAATGACACCATTATTGTAATTATTGTTTTGTACAGAAGAGGCCTTTTCGGACTGCTCTCCAGTTTTTTGGGGTGAATGGTCCTTTTCAACGGTTCAAAAGCTTGTCGGAAACACGTTTAAGCATTTGGCGTGTGAAACAAACATGCTTCGCCAATGCTCTTGTTCAGCTAACTCAATCATGGTCTTTTTAGTTCCAGTTGAAATAACTCAAGGACCAAAATCGCAGGTAGTAGAAGAAAGCGGTCATTTACTATTAACATGTACAGCGACGGGTCATCCTCGACCGAGCATCAGCTGGGAGAGACTGGGATCTAGTTTGGATACCAACAGGGTCATTGTCGACGGCAACAGCTTCATGATAAATTCCTCAAAAGTCTCCGACTCTGGAACGTACTCATGTCGGGCCGAGAGTGTCATCAATTTTGTGACTGCTTCGGCCAGTGTCGTTGTCGTTCCCAGGCTCCATTTTACTGAAAGCCCGCCAGCAAATGTCACGTCATTGGAAGGAAATTCACTTATTCTTCCTTGTCAGGCAGACAGTGCAAATTTTCCTGCGGTGGTCACGTGGTCACGAGCAAACGGTCAGCAGCTGACGGCAAGGCACCGAACCC
>OZ026603.1:10509925-10552425 GCA_964020085.1 Micromussa lordhowensis
CTTCGTCTTATCGATTCCTCCTGGGAGAAGATGATATGGCTGCGCCAGAACTTCGTACGAGTAGCTAGAACCATCTGTTTCGGTGAAGTCGCCATTACTATTGTTATTCGTTGCTGTCACGGTCTATAAATACAACAACGAGGAATGGGTGGTTCATTATTTAAGACTAGTAAACATTACGAACATAATGACTTAATGAATGATCCCCGCGGAGTCATTAAGTGTTTTGTTATACTTCCCAACTCAAAATAAAAATAAAAAACCGCGAAAAAAATTATTTGCTTGATTTCAGCTGGCACATCAAATTTGCCGCGGTTTCAAGGTGCCCGACCTGATCACGTGCGAGTAAATAGTTCAAGTTATTGTTTTCCTAGGGAGCTACCGAGTTTTTTCGCCCAAGGGAGTTAGTCAACTTCGTTCCCAGGGCATTTTCTCTGGCTTGGGAGAACCCAAGCCAGAGAAAAGGGCCTGGGAATGAGGTTGGGGAGTTGTTGAGTCTTGACCAACGACACGTAACGCGTTATCCCACAATCGGAAGACGTATTTGAATTGCGTGGTATAATTTTTTTCCCCACAATGGGGGACAGGTGAAGTCCATCAAGTAGAGCGGTCTTATTATACCTCAAAACTCTTGAAACTAACGCTAAAAGAGGCTTACGGCAGTCACTGAAAGGAATTTATATTTTGAGCTTAAGAATTAAAGGCGTTCGAAACTGAAGGCTAATTAAAACAACTTAGAAAAGAAACGGATGTCATTCTGCCACTGCGAGCTCACCTGTGTAGTTATTCGTATCTCGGACACTTTTTTGATGCCGTCCTCTCCCATTTCTTGTTTTATCTCTTCATATGTCTTTCCTTTCTGAAAGTGGAGATAAAATGTAGAGGACTCAATGCCTTGAGGTCTCACTGAGCTACACCCTGATGTCTAACCTGTGAGTCACCGGATGACAAATCGTCAAATTTTTCCCTCACAATAAAATAACATACAAAAAAAAGGTTACCAATTGTGTCGACTGGAACGCA
Organism: Micromussa lordhowensis; assembly: GCA_964020085.1. Taxonomy (NCBI): domain Eukaryota; kingdom Metazoa; phylum Cnidaria; class Anthozoa; order Scleractinia; family Lobophylliidae; genus Micromussa; species Micromussa lordhowensis. The sequence continues at coordinate 10,510,949 of OZ026603.1, forward strand.
AGAGATAACTGGAAACGGCTTAAAATGTTACCTAGTCTATTCTTAGCTCATTCGTTTTCTCAGTTACTATGGAAACACAAAGCCAAAAGAACAGTAGTAAATAACTTAGTATACGTACGCTCCATTTGTCTCGGTCCCAGGCCTGGAAGTGTCCAGTGAAGTTCAGAGGTTCATATCCCTGTTTCACCTGTATTATCATCGTATCATCCAAGGTTCGCCCAGACGGATCAGACCGTACATAGTCCTTCAGGAAAAGAAAATGAGAGCACGCTGACGTTTTGCTATATCAGTCTATGCTAATTTCTTTTAATTTGGAGATAAACACGAGTTTATGTCTTGTTGACCACTTGACAGTCGCATCCATTTATAATACAGCGAAATTTTGGAAGAATTCAAGAAAATTTAAGAATGACGTGCCGAAGGCGATTACAAAACGCATGTTCAAGCGACCATTCAAGGTGTTCTTCCACCAATCCGAGTGTCGTAATTACTTCTCTGTTTTGCCAAAACCCTAGGCAGCCGTGGGGTATTTTCTTGTAATAACAAGAGTTTTGCTGGTACCGACTGATCTAGAACTACATATTGACCAATAAGAGCGAACGTAACATTTCTGTCATTTTATACAATCTATTGTACCATGGCTACGGTGACAGCTTCAGCTTTTTCTACTTCGTTTGCTCCATCTCCTATCCAGACGAACACCTAAGGAGACAAACAAGTCCAATCAGCAGCTGATCAGATAAAACTTAGTTCAATTTACAGAAAACACACAATTTCCTTAGAATCTTGCCCCTTCATTGATCGCAAGAGCTATGTCCACTGATGTGAGAAGAGTGCGAATGTCAATTTTCACGTAAATCCTCAGAACTCTACACAAAAGCCAACTTTCAGTCAAACCTATGTTCCACGCAAAATTCGACTTACGCGCACAAACCTAACCGCCAAACTGTACAATCGACTTCAGCATAAAAAACTTCCCTTTCACTCAAAACAGACACAAACGTAAAATTCCAAACAAAATTCATGCTTCTTAACGTTTAAATGTGAACCGAACACTATTACCTTCTTGGATCAAGAACTGATCTCCCCCGTTTCGAAGTTGACCTTTTCAAACATGTACACGTCGTTATAAAACTAGAAATCTTAATTTTTTTGAATGAAAACATGAACATTTGTATGAAGGAGAGACAAGGCTCCTTTTATCGGTTGCTTATTCAATCACTCAACCGATATTTGTTGTTGTACCTCGTCATAAGTGTCCAGGAACATAACATCGTCCTCAATAAGGTCCTATAAGAAAAGCATTCAATACTTATCAGTAAACTAAACAACGTGTGATAAATATGAGACGACATGGACATGAGAAACATATTTACATGTTTACCTCTTGACAAAATTCAAATATCTCTTCCACTCTAAATGCACCGGACGCGTTGGAGCATTGAAACAAACGAGGTGGGTAGCTGGGCTTTTCTTCCTGGGAAACAAACAAAAACGGAAGCTTATTATTTTTGTTAATGCCAGTAACGAAGCACTTCGAAGTGAAAAACAAAAGTGTACAACTTGTACAAAATGAATCATAATCAAAGCAGTAAAAGTAATTTACGGTATATCACGAGCGCAAATGAACACGTCCGTATTTGAATAGATAATCGTATGGTTGCGATGGTCTTTCGGCGAGTGCAACTTGAAAGAATTTTCAAATATCAAGAGTAATGCAAATCCTTAATTGCTCAAGCTTTTATGCGATTACTCATTTATTATATGACTGAGAACTTGCGAACGCGCTCGCTTTAAATTGCACCGCAGTGCAAATTAAGAATTAACGATAATTTGGCCCACTCTCAGCCAATCACAGTGAAGTAATTTTCGCAGTCATTTAAGGTGGCCGAACACAGTTTTCAAGTGCCTGTACATAATCCACCATAACTTTTAAACTATTTATGCTTTGGCGCCCATTTTTTGCAAGAGTCAAGGTTAACCACAGACGTACTTATTCTCGCATTTTGACTAGGGTGTGTGCTGTTGCCATGGCAACGGGGCTGGTTGAAAACAAGGCTTAAATAATGGTTTTTGTTTATTTAAAAAAATCCAGTCATTAGATTATTTTCATATTTTGCACACTAAGAATTGACATTAAATCCCTTCTGTCAGCATGGTTCTAATAAAATTTTGACATAGGCGATTTTCGTAATTCGCCGTTAATCGTTTTCTGTATTATTAAAAATTTCCTATGTCAAAATTCAGATTTTTTTCGATAGATAATTCACGTGGTCTCTGATCTATTTTTCTGCCAAATTTCTTAAAATTCTAACGACTGGATCGTTAGAAATCGGCACGCTTCTGCTAAAGCAATCGGTCTCAATTTTTCAAGCAACTGCGCATGCGTTGCATTTAACTGGGTTCTTTTGGCAACAAACAAAAGCTGAAAATTGCTGGGTTCTTTGCATCGTTACCTTTTCTAACATATCTTTGTAATAAGACTAAAGCCATCAATACACTGCGTTAAGTTATAGAGAAAAATAACACAGATAGTGCGGGTGTTGAGTAAATAAATAGACCGCTCTATTGACGGCATGTTTGTTCTTTGAAATCCTTGTGCACGTGCTGCAACGGCCACCTTAACAAAGCAGAAAATCACTATTGCACTGGAACTCTACTACTTTGATTTCACCGTTACCTCCATGCGTTTCCCTGTAGAGTATTCTTCGTATCCGCCAATAGCTTCCCAGAATGTGCTCGGTTCCTTCCCTTCTCGGATCGGCTCCACCTCCCTAAAGATGTCATGAATGTAAAAAGTGTAACAGCTCTGTAATAAAGTTCGCGACTGACGGTTTCCGGCCCGGTTCGCGATTTGAAGGACTTAGTGTAAAGCCCTGTGTAGTGTCAAACAAATATGCCGAATCATTTCTGAGCAAGTTATAACAATATATCATGATCATGGTCTCATGGTTATAATCATCCCCCACCCCCCCCCCCCCACCCCTCCTCGGGGCGGGGACTCGTACAAAAAAAGCGGGGGTGCTTGTCATATCTTTTAGGGGTTACAAAAAGCAGTTTTGGTACAACTTAGGGTGTTAAGCCTCAAAAGATTCACAGCTGGGGCTCTCGCGGTACCTTTTAGAGGCCGAAAACATATGACAGGAGATAATGTAAGAATTGGTACCTCTTAGGGGAAAAAATTCAAGCCACGCCCACGAAAAAGGATCTTGCTAAGGGTTCTTTTCAAAATTTATGACGAGCACTCCCTTCCTTTTATACGGGAGTCCCCCCCCCCCCCCCCGGGCATTTCTCGACCTAAAAATATACTATTTAAAGATGATTTAAGGTCCGTACTGCGCACTCTCGAGAGTTGTTTACGTTTTTTCTTGTGTTTTATTCATGACGTCACTACTTCGCAACTACTCACATGAAGTAAATAGATCGTTTTCACTGTCACGCAATAACAAAATAAATCGGAAACTATCCAGTGGAAAAAGCTAAGAAATTGTGATGTTATAGAGGATACAAAAATAAGACACTTCTCCAAGTTTTAGCCCTGTGCGTTTCTCCAAACTTCAGATATTCGTCGAAATGTTTCGCAGAAATTTACAGAGCCCAGTATGAAAACGCCATGTTGGTGTACCTCCATGGTACACCAATATGGCGGCCGGAAAATAGTGTAAACATCTGGAACTTACCTTGGCTTTCTAGGCGACTGATTATCAGTACTGAAACATCCAGTACTTATATAAGCACTTTTCCTAATGCTCTAGCTTCTAACTGGGCTCAAAATCATGAGATAAGTATATATTTTTCAACAAATTTGATCGTAGCCTTGTGTCACGCACCTCCATAACTCGGAAATTCAAAATGCTCTGGTTTCCAAACGGAGCGCGCTATTGAGCTGCAAAGTTGTAAACAGATATAAATATGTCACCTCTTATGCCTGATGAGGATGAAAATTTTTGTGGATCTTTAGTTTTAGATTTTAGAAAGTGATGACGTCACGTGAAAACGATCTATTCAAAGTTTCAAAACAACCGCCTTGATGGATGCGAAGCGGTCGAAACTTTATGCTTCGTTCTTTGTCATATCACTTGATGAAACAACTTCGCAGCTGTAAAATTCAATGAAGCTGTTGGGAAAAGAATTTAAAAGACCTCAAAGATAAGGTATGTGGTTCGTAACGAATAACATCGATTCGCATTCCATCGGGTCGGAACCGTACAATGTTTATAAACATTAGGATGCTGAGACTGCACAGTACGGACTGGAAATCATCTTTAAACAGCAAAAACCCGAACTAATATTAACACTTGTCCGCTTTAAGAGACAGCTATGGGATTCCAATTCTTTTACCGTTGAAAAGTGTTTGTATGTTACGTGCGACAGGACATTCTGCAAGGTTGCGAAAAGAAGGGATTCAGTGGAATGTTCAAATTTCGAGGATAATATTCGCTTGTATTTATCCCATAACTGTGGACCAGGCTCACTGAAAAACACTGAGCGAACAGTTGATCGACAAGATAAAAATGCAAAACCGTAGTTTTTCAAAAGTCTAACATTGTACCTTCCAACCATAAGGTAATCAATTAGCTGTCTGGCATTCCTCCTTTCAGCTGCGCATGCGCCCTATTGAAAAATGGCCCTCTCAATCAGTAAAGTGCTACGAAAAATATAGAGCTGCACAATATAAAATGCTCGACACATTTATTTACTGGGCAAATAAAATCATTATTGATTGGTTGCCCCGTATGATTTAAAAAGATGTCAAGTGGGTTACATGTTTTGCCAAATATTAATAAGGGGCATCATTTGACAAGTATAGCCCTGCGTTACATATGTTTACACTCGAAAATTTTAGAAAACTCGAAGCGTTTGTGTAAATCCTTGCTTATAACTAGGTTTATTACATGGCAAGGTAGTCTTGAGGTAAATCCTAGCGTTCTGATTGGTTCTTTCTTGGTCGGGATTTTGCCATAGGGACTGATTCCATGGAAACAATCATAATTCGTGAATTTGTTTCTACTTACTTACCTAGCTTGTTGGAGTCGTACTGGGAAATATTGGCCCTCGATCGATTTTGCATGGACTTTGGTGCGCTCGCTCGGCACTGCCATGACCTAGCTCGGGCCAATATTCTACAGTATGACTCTCGCGCTGGTTCAGTAAGAGGTTAGTATTTCAAGTGCTTTTTTTAAGCTCGACCTCTCACTGTACACATATTATTGCTTGGTCAAACACGAGATTTCCCCAGTGGCTCTAACGACAACCGTTTCCTCGTGCTATTTGACTCTCTATATTTATTTTCCGCGACTGACACAGAACTACATTTCAACCGAGCGACGGCTGAACTCAACTGAAATTGAATAATATCACTAGCTTAATTAAATATTCCTAGCGGTTCACACTTCCTGCACGCATTCATAGCTTAATTATTCCGAGAAGTTCACACTTAGTGCGTGTATCTAAACAACAACCCTTTTTGGAAAAGCCCTGTTAATGACTGACTATTACGAAGCTTTCTCGACATCCACATCCAATTTTACGGGCCAGATACAGCCCACTATTATTGATACAAGTTGTAAAAGCATTTTAACATATTTATATAACAATGAAAAAAATATAAAAAATCATTTCAGTAAAATGCTCCCCCGTCTCTGCTCCCCCGGTTGGCGGTTTTGTGTAAGTTTTTGGGTGATTTTTGGGCATTTTGGGAAAGAGATATTTTTTCTCAAAAGCTAGGTTAAGTTGAGTAAAATATGAAATGTTGAAGATTTGATGGATTTGGAAAATTGAAATTTGAAGTGAAGAATTAGTAGACGGATACCAAAAATCCTGGACTGTTTGTAACCGAGATATAGGGGGATCCTTGTTTACAATATTTGCCTCATTAGCATAAGCAATTCAGTTTCTGATGGAGCTACAAATATATTAGTACTGAATATTGAAAGGTAATAGTACGATTAACTCTGCCAGTGAATATGGGCGTGATGTATTGAATACTTTTTGTGCAACACGGGTTTAAAAACTCAAAATTTAACAAAGAATGTATGAGCTCATTAGCGCTTTTGCCACCCAGAAATTTTGCAGTTTTTGAAAGACAATTTCTCCTTGAATATTACATCCAAAGAGCTAAAAATTTCACCATGTACTAAGTTTCACTAGTTCTTTAGCTGCCTGAAGTCAATTCATATCTAACATGTTTCCTTCTATACGCAAAGCCGTATGCAAATGAGCAAAAATGTAAACAATGACGTCAGCATGAATCCGCCTATTGGCAGAGAGGCCGAGTTAAGCGACCTCAAAACAGCCTTCACGCTTACCCCCGCCTTAAGCTAATAGGACATTTCCGAATTACCTTCAGCCTCTTTCTCAAAGCGAGTCTTGGTGCTCATCCTTTCATATGAAAATGAGATTTCGTTCACGTGCAAATTAAACTCATTTTCATATGAATGGTTGTGCACCAGGCCTCGCTTACTCGGAAATGGTCTATTAGCAGGTGGAAAATTGAGAGAACTTTCATTGCACTGCTATATATGTAGAGTAATAACCTTTCCTCTCCACAAGTAAGCCACATAAGGAGTCTCCAACACAAACATGTCTCCTGAATTCAGCGAAGCGGCTCTCCGGGGCACCTGAAATATTTCATAAACAAAATCATGGTAGAGATAAAAGAAAAATACGTTGAGTTGGTGTCCAGGTCGCCCGCGGCCACGCACTCTCGAGCGACCTGGACCGTCTGAGAATATATTGCTCTACATTTCTGAAGTAATAAAATCACGTGTGCTATATGATCTGCGTCTTGGGAACTTTAGTTTTCAAGGTAAGAAATTAATAGGGAATTTGAAGGTTACTGGCTATTGCTATTATTATTTGATCAGTCAATTTAAAATCAATTCATTAACTAAACATATATTTTCTTCTTTAAGCTGAGTACATATTTTTCTATTTTTTATTTTGTACTTCCTTTCAAATTATCGTGGGAACGGAATGAATGCTCAAGTTAAAATCCCTTTCCATCTAATCTCTGCCATGTTTGAGCTCACGGATTAAAAAATGCTATGCCTTGATGAAGATATAGTTGGTAAAACTTTGTTTAGCCACCTTAATTAACTGCAAGGTTTTCAATTCCCTCTATGAGATCCGCGTGCAGGGAATCGTGGTACAGTGGTTGTATTCATCATCTTGGCCTGGATTTTTTTTTTAATTCAAATACCATGATTCCCTGTTGACGCGTCGACTCATGGAAGGAATTGGCCATTGACGCTCCCAGCCGTCGTCAATACTTTTCTCGCTGAAGCCACTTATTTAACTGAAAAGACAACTTCGTTCAACTACCTGTTTTGGTTTTAATGCAAGACTAGAGGTGAGTAAATTAAAGGCGTCGACGTTAATACAAACCTGCATTGCTTTAGCATTCATGTCCGACGAACCACGGACATGAAACATTCTCTTGCCTTCGTGGTCGTATGTATCCTCCTCTGAACCAGCGCGGTATCCTGCCCCTCTACCACCCTGTGAAGATTAATCACAGTGAAGCACAAGAGAAGCCAACTGCTCGCAGGGTAGACTTGAGGATGCTGTGTCAAGTTTTAGGTGTTTGGATATCTGATCTTAATTAGCATATATCGCTTTAAGATTTTATTTCTACGTTTTCTCCTTAGTTTTAGTTTCGATTGAGAAGATATATCAAACACTCAAGACAGCGTTTGACCACATTTCCAAGCCTCGAAGTTTCGTCAAAAATACCCCGCTGCGCGATGTATTTTCAATTTTCTTCTCGGTGTTTGGAAATGTGGTCAAACACTGCCTTAAGTGTTTGATATATCTTCTCCATCGAAGCTAATTAAAACTAAGGGGAAAACGGCGAAATAAAATAGTAAAAATCTATACTAACGGATATCAGATTTTCAAACAATGTCAAGGTCGTGATTTCCTTTGTTTAAATTTGATGAGTTATAAATGAGTTTGATAACGATGTATCGTACGTAACTAAAATGTTCTAAAGAACGTTATGACGTTCTCTTTGCACCGTAGCTTATTGCCAAAGGCTCCGTGTTATTTATTCATATTTCTCATGTTGATTATTGATATTAAATTTTGTCTTGATAAGATCTACTTGGTGATATCTATACGAGTACCTACTTCAAGAATGATGAAACGTCCTCGAAACATTCTCAGGAAGTGTTCCGGTTCTTTGTTTTGTACAACTCGAATCTGCAACAGTAAGATCTTTTATTATTTTCATCAGTTAGGGAAATCAATTGTGTTTGGTTCCTGTTTTATGGCTAGATCAGCGAGCAGGCAAGAAGAACCATCCTTTCCATAAACATGGCGTTGTTTATGTCATATAATAAATCCTTTATTGGCCAAGCTTGTTTGCAGGAGATGGCTGGATAAAAGCCAATTTCCATCGTTCCGTCTCGGTCCATAACCACGCAAAAAAACGAGGCCAATATCCAGCCATCTTAATCTCACGCTCGGTCAATACGTACTTCCTTACTTAATTCTTGCCCGGCTAACCTGTGTTGCTATTCCTCCCAGATTTTTGTCCATTTGATCGGCTAACATTGCTGATGCTGCTCTTTCGTCAATGCTGCTTTTTGTTCCCTGACGAAAATGATAAAAAACGGTGGTCAGCAAATCTGGCTTCATTGCTGGGCGTCGAAATGCTGGGCTTCATTGCTGGGCGTCGTAAATTATCTTACGTGATTTATTTATTAAATTAATTGATTAAATTAGTACCTGCCAAAAGTAGATAATTATTTGTCTCTTCCAATTAGCTGTGAAGCTATACTTGATGACGTAAGAGTCACCACTGAAGAACACTCCATGTAAGTTTGGCTCCAGAGGGTATAAGTCGTGGTCTTCAACGCGCCAGATCTGGGAACGAGCGAAAATTGGTCAGTTAAGTAATGGTATCTCTTCGAGGTATTTGTTAATCGCGTTCCCAGATCTCTTTTTGGTGAAGAGATCTGGGAACTACTTTAGCTGTTTGGTTCAATGGTTGGTTAGTTGCTAGTACCTTCACTTGTGAGGTGTCACATTGAAAATTATTGTTGCGAATCAGTGGGTAGGTTGCTAGTAGGACGTGTAGGTAAAAGGTCGGTCGGTCGGTAGACAGGTAGGGAAGGAGGGAAGGAGAGAGAGGGGACAGGAAGAGAGGTAAAAACGTAGGTAGGTATACTTAGGTAGGAATACAGAGAGCGACAAGTAAACAAAAGAAATTCAATAAGAAAACCTCAATAGAGTTAAATTACTTAAGTCAATATTCAAGGCAATGATAAAAATGATAATAACAGTAGATAGTAAAACTAAAAATGTAAGCAAGCACATGATGAGACGCCATTGAGCTGAGATCCTAAACAAAAACAGATTAATAGCATAAACAAGTAAAATGAGTTGATTTCTACCTCCACATCTCCTGTTCCATCGTCTGGCAGGATTTCTGTTTTGTGTTTCCGCTTTTCTCGATCGTGCAGCTGACTGGCATCAAACTTTTCATTGCTTTGTTTAGCTACGTGTAAGAAAATGTATCAACCAAAAAGTAAATTTGAATTATTATAGAACAAATTACAAACTTGTGTCAAAGTGTTGTTTGAAAAAGATGCGTTGAAAATTTCTTGTAAAAGATCAAGTAGTTACTTTGTCGCAAACTTTGGAGTGTTTATCTGGTGTTCCTCCGTCACAATCGGCATCGTCCATAGTCAACAGTCGCATTTGAAATACTAGCAAGGCCCCAAAGACAAAATTAGAATGAAGTGCCAGAGTGTATGCCTATATTTCTGCCATAATATTCACGATCTTTATGATTATTTGTTTCGCCTCAACAAAAAGGGGAGTGGCTAGCCATTCAAACCAAGCCCACCCCCCCCCCCCTACCCCCCAAAATTAAACTGTCAGGCTAAACACATACCTAAGGCTCCTTGTCGGAACACTTTTCCCATTCCTACTTGCTCTCCCTCGTCCCTCCACCCTGAGAAGAATTGCTTGAAGATCGGTGTCTCCCCTCCCTCCACCACACGGGTGACTTGTGTCCATTGAGGATAGCCTTTCTTGCTAATAAATTCCTTGGGAAAGAAAGAAAATGCGCAAATTAATGATCCCAAGCATTATCAGATGTATACCGTGGGTATTTTTCCTTGGTGTTTTAATTTTATTGCTGCAATAAGAGTGCCTAGATGATTTAAGTCAGTGGTCGTTTCACATGAAAATGACACATTACGTTTATTCTGTGTCTCAAAAAAGAGACAAACACTTAAGAAAGACTGGCATCCCATCCAGGGGGGAGTAGAAATATTCCTAGTCGCCTCATGCTACGGAAACCGGGATAAGCTCCGGCCTGATGGGCCACTTGGCTCGTATGCAGACTTTACTTAAGAAAGAAAAAATTGAAAAAGCTTGTCTACATAGATTCTGCGTCAAACTCTTGCTTTTTTTAAAGCGGGTAAGTTTCTAAAGAAACTGTGGTGCTGCGTCGGTGGGGAGTATTACAAGATAATTTGGTTTAATTTTATCAACTGAGTTGATAATGTGAATTGGCCACCGGAAAGAGATTCGAAAGCTGACGTTTCGAGCGTTAGCCCTTCGTCGGAGCGAATCTAATTCTTGCTTTTTTAGTTTAATTTATACTCAGAAGGAACAAAGTACCCATATATACTGCAGCTTGGGCAAGTGGAGAGTTCAGACCAGACGCCCTATTTTCCAACAAGCGCCCTATAAAAAAGCCAATTCACTCTATGAGACGTACCTGCAGGGAATCACGATGGTGTTGTATTCATCATCTTGGTGTTTTGATGAATACAACTACCATGATTCCCTGCAGGCGAATCTCATAGAAAGGATTGGCCATTCGTTCGAACTTACCACGTGTCAGTGAACTGATGGCGAGTAGCTGGAATTTCCGTGCGCAAGAACTCTTATCATTGAGTTTGAAAATTTAAACACAAGCTTACCATCCCATTCTTCATCCCTGCTTTCTTTTCGGCATCAGTGCATTTTTTCCCGACCCAGACAAAGATTCCACTGCTGCCGCAGTCCAGAATAAAACAATCCTGCAAGTACACTTTTTGTTAGCACAGTAGAATCCCGATTTTTTTAACCGTTAGGGGAACGAAAGTTGGTTTGAAAACTGGCTAGAAATCGGGTTTAAAATAACAGTGCTTGGATGAGGAGACGGAAATGACTTTTAGTTCTAATTATGGGACGTTCGATAAATTGAGGGTCTGAGAAATCGGGAATATATTTTCGTCTCTCTATTTCTGTGTCCATTAAATTGCTTATTACAACAGCGAAAATAGCAAATGACTGTCAAAATTTAAAACAATCAAACAGTCATTGCTCGCCGTCAGAAAGTCAGAACAAAGAAATGTGTTCAAATCCAAAATTATAATTTATCTTTATTAACATCGTCACGCGGCTGGTTTAAACTCAAAGCCAACCAGCTATAGAGTAGTAAAATGAAATAATATAAAACTACTAGCGTTCCATCACGAATGCCGTTTTCTAATTGGCTACACTACTCACTATGGTTTCTGTCTGTTGTAGATAGTAAGTAGTCTAACAATGTGCAGTTGTTAACAAAATGATAGCCGCTTCTTTGTGTTGTCGAAATTTCTGAGAAGATGGGATTTAGATAAAGTTTTGAACGACTAGTAGATTTATACTGAAATAATTAGAATATGAACTCTAGATTTCGGGATAGAAATCGAGATCGCGCGCCAAGTTATTAGGCTAGTTCAATATGAAATTAAACTGGAGCTGTACCAGTGGTGAACTTTAAAATGAAGAAGAATTAGGGATTTTATAAAGGTTGAAATACACTCATATTTAAAGCGAGCCTGATCAAACTATGGTGAACCCAAAAAGATGAAAGGCATAGCTATGCTTACATCTGAATCCAGATGCTCTTTCTTCAGAGGCATTTCATTAACACGTGTCATTTCCAAGGATCCACTTTCGTCCGATACCCTGCAAAGGACACCAGAAAGCAAAAATGAAAATTAAACACTTCATTAAATCTTTTCTTTCTTATATTCAGAGACAAACTACATAGAGCATCACAACTTTTCAGTTACTACAGCATTTATTGCCTCTCTCCCATTTACATTTATTATTTTTATTGTTCGCAGATGGTAAGTGAGAAATGTCGAATGGCGCCTTTAAAGGGCTTGATGCTAAAAGTTAAAAGATTTTACCCCGACCGTATGGTAATTCATTCCCTTAACTATCATTGAAAGCTCGGTACAACGGACACCTCTCTACCAAAGCCAGATGATTCTATCCCAGGACCTTTCAGGGTTGCTGTGGTAGAGATGTTCAATTGGCCATTTCCAAATTACCTTAAGCCTCTTTCTCAAAACGAGTCTTGGTGTCCATCCTTTGAAATGAAAATAATATTTCATTCACATGCAAATTAAACTCATTTTGCATGAATGGTTGTGCGCCACGTACAGCAACCGTAGCTAACAGTAACTTTACAAGCCTTAGCACCAAGCCTCGCTTTGATAAAGAGGCTTAAGTGAACTCGGAAATGGGCTATTTCATTAACATCGTTTCAAGAAGACTTAATGTATCGGTAGAGAAGTAGCATCTTATGCGCTTTTTACAAAAACCTCTGAACGTGCAGTAGGTTTAATGGTAAGCGTTTCCATGAAAACACGCACCTGTACAGTGTGACGCTTGTTTGATTGCTTTTTTCAAATGCTACGTCATCGCCTCCCTCGCTAGCGTCCTTAATGTCACCACGTGACCCGAGCGCTTCAAAAAACTTGTTTTCGTCCCGATGATCTTTATTTTCGTCTAAAGACAAAGGTTACGTGTTAGAGCTTTAATGTGGAGAGTGTGGTAATAATGGAAAGATAACGAAACAAGTTTATATGGTACGCGTTTTTGTGCTGCGTTAGGAAGGGACAGTGTCTTTCTTTTCATACTAACTGCAACATTCCATATCAACAAACCACATGATAGGATTTAGCTTCTACTCAAGACATTTACCTGAGGTTTTCAGGTCCTTAGTTCCTATGGGTTTCAGCTTGAATAAATAACAAACAATTTGGAAGACATCAGGAGAACCATATCAAGCTCATTAAAATGTTCAAAGCTGGCGGGGACGGTAATACAAAGTTAAATAAAGCGAAGTAAGATCAACATTACAATATATATATTTATTTTACCTATAATGATAAGTTTTGCTTTTCCTCCTCTCTCTTCGTCTCTTATTCGTCTAGCCACTTCAATTCCCTTAAAACAAAAGGGATAGGTGACAAAAATGAACTTTCAATTCAATGGCCACGCCCAATCCAAGGAGGAAACAGACGAATGCCCTCTTACCCCCTAGTTTTCCGTTGCTACTGTTGATTCATTTTATTCCAAATGGGTACTTGTCTACATAGCTCGGTGTTAAGGAAAACATGAGAATTCAGTCATGTCTTTTTACCTTCATTCGTTCTGTTCTGCTGCACTGCGATCCATTCCAGCAATGGATTGTCATCCCTTCGTCCAGAATAAACACATCGCCCTTGTTAAGTGAGGTGTAGTGAAGTTCAACCTAAGAGAAAATCAACTGCGCATTGCATTGATGAACCCTTTATTGTCTCTGTGATCTAACAGCTTAAAACTTAATCTACAATGCTACATTTTTCAAATTAGGAGGTTAAAGCATGACCTAAAACAATCGACGACGAAAGTGTCGAAACTCCTTATTTTTAAAGGATGTTAAATTTTTAATTAAAATTCGTGTATCTTGGGCGAAATTTGCTCTCTTCCCCAACAAGAGACGTTAATAGTTGGAATAATGTACTGAAAAGAGGAATGAAGGAACCAAAGAATCATCCGTAGATATGTAAATTTGAAGTAGTAGAAAGGGAAAAAAGGAAAAGTGGTATTTTATACAGTGTCTCATCAACATTTGTTGCCGATTGTGTTCTAGCAAGAGACTATGATCCAGATCATAGTTTCGTGATCCCAGGAATTATCAATTTAATTTCAGCGCCCGAACTAAGTGGTCGCGCGTGCCTAACGATAGCGTGCACGGAAACGGAGTACAACAACGAAGCTTTTTACGATAACTGCAGAAATTCTCGCGCGCTCATTGGCTAATTTTTATCGTCAATATGCGGACAGACACATGAATTTGAAATTCGTGCGACGCGTCAGCGAGCGAGAGCGGGCAATTCGACCATTTGTTATCGTAAAAAACAAATTGATGTCAGTTTTTCATGCGTCTGTCCTGTTATTGACAATGAATTTTCGTCATCACATTGTCAAAGTAGTCTGCGGATCCACTTTATATCGCCTCGTGGATCCACAGCTACTTTGACAATGTGATGACGAAATTTATGATCAATAACAGGACAGACGCATGAAAAACTGACGTCAATTTGTTAAGTTGACACTCGAACACTACTAACCTGTGATACTCGCACGTTTCTTTTGCCCTTGACATGAAAAAGCCGTTTCTCGTACACGCCTCGCTCTACTTTTCTGAAGCCAGAATCTACACCACCTTCCAGATATCTACCAGTGAAGAAATCACTTGCATTAATTATTTGACCAGACATCGCATTGTCATTACGTGTATTAATTTACATTAATTAAGTGTAGAATCTGCGAAAATGTTTAGGAATGTTCGGGTCGTTATCTGAAGAACCCCTATGCATACTTTACTCTGACAGTGTCTCGCCCCCGCCAGGAATGCAAATGAGTATTGGCGAATTGTCAAGGTAGCCTCCCAAATTGGTTGGGCTGCCGGTACCGGTAGAGCGCCGAGGCGTAGCGAGGCGCTCCAAAAACTGTAATTATTATTATTAATTATTATTATTACTAACCCGTACTAGCATCCCCCCATCAAGGGGATCTGTACTAGCATCCCCCATCAAGGGAAGAAGTCCTATTAAGCGCACTGGACAACAGATACCGTGGTTTAGTACCGCACACTAACAAATATTGTTACCGTATAATTGAGCGGTGTTATACAAACCTTATTCCTTTCGGAAAATAGTTCAAAAATTTCCTTGATTCGTGATCTTGAACCTAAATGAAAAATTTAAATTAGCGAAAGTAATTTTAACACTTTTTGAGGAACGTTTATTAAGTATCCAACGGTTTGCTTTCAGCAAGACAAATTAAGTGCGAACCCAAGTTTTTCAATGTACCTTTTACTCCCTTTGAGGATAAACTTAGGAGAAATTTACTCTCGATTTTTCGCTACTCCTGAGTTCTTACAAGAGAAAACAGTCTTGCCTCGCTCTCAGGTTCTTAGTGACACGTCGTCCGCCATTACATGAAATCTTTGCTATTCTTTCCAACATCAGACCGAGGTTGGCCTGCATGCGGACTTCTCGGAAGACAGACTTCCGCTAGAACAAAGACTTCCGCTCGTCTAAAAATAACTTTCGTGGACATGACATATCCCAAGGGCTGAACCAGGAGCCTCCCTCTCTGTCCTCTCATTTTCTCTTGGTTCTTATGATGGACAAGAATTCATCAGTAGCGAAATTAACTCCCCCATCCCCTCTCCACCTATTTTTTAACTGCTCCCTAACTATTCTGGAACAAGCCATGGACAAGTAAATTACTCCTAGTCGCTTCGTGCTCCTGAAATTTAAATTAATTCCGGAGCGGGATGTGTGCCACTACATGATCCTACTGAGCATTTTACGTAGATATATGTCAAACTGGACCCATGTGGTAGGACTGTGCAATGGTATACAGCCATTGACTGAATCTATATCAAAACAGTGCCGATACACCTTTCTAATGTAAACAGGTCCCAGTTGTTCCAAGGGTCAATGGAACAAGCTAGGGATAATCCAATCCATGGGATACGTCACTATCTGGATATCGAGGTGTTAACAATGAAAGCCAACCAAACTTTCTACTGGACAGCTATTTTTCTGGTGGATAATGCTATACACTCTTTAGGTCGGGCCAGCTCTCTAAGTCAGAAGCTCTATGAAGATCATCACCTTACAGTGGACAGTTAAATCAGCTTTACATCGTGTTCTCTTTTAGTAAGTAAGGGTTGATTGCATAGGACAGAGGAACCCTCTGGGTTATCAATATTCATACCTCCCTGTACTGCACCGGTCCACCTCCCAGATGATCATCCAACTCTACTGTCTTATAAGCAGCCACACCTTGCTCGTCCTGTGAAAAGCGATGTTAACAAACTGAGCAGAGACGCCTATTGTGTTAGGGGCCTCTATTCAGAGATTTTCACAGTGAGAGTGCAGATGTATTCCAGCACATATAACCAAATAGCAGGTTGAAATCCTCATCGGCTATTACAGTGCTCTATAGTTAGACTAGAGCAAATAAATATTTTCAGTTGGTGTATTACAGATGAGAAATCTGTATTACACAAATACTAAAAGAAGATGAAACTAGGGTTAAGTTAGAGAGTTAATTCTCCATAGAGGACTTCCCTCAAGTTATTTTTAGAAATGCTCTCCAGTTCTTCAGCGGATAATGTTACCACCGGCATTGCGTGGATGTCATTGTGGATGATGGAAATGTGTGTAGAGCCACTTGGAGTGTCTACATGAGCAAAAGGCGGCTCTTCCTACATCCTCCTGGAGCTACCTAAGGCTCTATTCACACCTGGTTGCCTAGCACTGGATCCCGGGAATCCGACACAAAATAGTGTTGCGTTCACACCCTGGGTACAGCAAGTACTCAAGTACCATGTAGTGGCCGAGCACAAGGCCAAGGCTCAGCCCTGTACCCAAAATCTGGTGTGAATACTTGGAAAAAGGTGCGTTCATATCAGTGCCCCGCGAAAATCGTACTCGGGCGCCATGCTTGCGAAATTGTGCATCAAGTGCGAACATAGCTCAAAAGCTCAAAATAAACCTACACACAAACAGCAAAAATGAAAATAAAAAGTACCTGGGAGGTTTTAGTGCCAAGCCAGAAATGTATATCCCACTCTAGATGAGATTCAACTTTTCTGGTCTAAAAATAAACAACTGAATAAACAAACAAAAACAAACAAACAAACGGTATGAAATAAAGCACAAACACAGAGGGTACCTCATGCATATATGCGCAAAACCTACCGATAGGCAAATGTACGAATCTCCTGAGTAGAAGGTGCCATATGTCTTAACGTCTTGAGCGACGACTTTCAGTTTCTGTAAAAAAAAAACCGGCTAAGAACGACTTTGAAGACAAGATAACCAATCAGATAATGAATTCGAAATGTTTCTGTTCATGTACCAGGATAAACGCAGCCTGCAAGGCGTACGGATTGAACGGAAATTCACGCGTGTATCTCGCGCTTCTTGTTAGCTGCGAGAGCCTAAGACAGCTTCCGCACTACGCGGGAGGAATTTGAAAACGCAGCTTTATTTCTGCGGTTAGGCCTACTGTCCACACTAATCCGTCACGAAAACGGAGCGTTTCGAAAACGATCTTCAAACCGGAGGAATTTGAAAACGCTGGCTAATCGTTTTCGTGTGGACATTT
Source organism: Micromussa lordhowensis (assembly GCA_964020085.1). Taxonomy (NCBI): domain Eukaryota; kingdom Metazoa; phylum Cnidaria; class Anthozoa; order Scleractinia; family Lobophylliidae; genus Micromussa; species Micromussa lordhowensis. The sequence goes on from OZ026603.1 coordinate 10,528,403, forward strand.
AAGCCATCCAAAACCACCGACTCAAGTGTTTTGGTCATGAGTATATAGTGGATGCGCGGTGACCTAATGTTAAGAGCGCTGGACTGCGGATAGATAGAGCTGCGAGTGATCCAGGCTAGAGCCCAGGCGGCCGGGGTCATTTGTTGTACATGTTAAAGTTGGTTTTCATTAGCTCACAAGACCGAGTAGCGTCTGCATCTGTGTATTACGCAAGCGTGCTGCTAATTAAAACCATTTGTTAGGAAATTTCCTAACAAAGGGCGCTAGTTATCAACATCTTAATCCATCTTTGTATGTCGGGTTATGCTAATACGCATGCGCTGGTGAAAACCACCTATGTTGTATTTGGAGTCACGCAATGCTATCGGTTTCATTGGTTTAAACAGTCAATTCCATTTTTCTACCATGACATCTGTTCCGTAAAATTAGGAAATTTTCATCATTTGCTGACAATATAAGCCATCATTTTGACTTTCTGTCAGAAGGTGTCTCACTTCACATGCAAAATATATCTCATTACTGGCAGATGGTATTGCAACCCTCCTTCGCATTTTGAGGGCTGCGGTTTATTTTTTCTCGGCAAAACGCAAGTGCAATTAACATATTTTTCGTATAGTTTCACAGGATGGATTCCATCATTCTTTGAAAATAATCTCAAGGGTGTATCTATCTCATTGTTGATGAAATTCTAAAACGGTTCTTTTTCACTGATGTGATGCATTAATATTTTATATGCAAGCTGCAAAAGACAATGAAAGCTGGCTATCGTTGCATCTTTAAGTATAAACAAACGGTTTCAACATTAAAACGCTTTTTTACAATGTTCTGCCAGCACCTGTTGAACACCGCTAATAAATGCTTACAAAACAATTTTTCAAGTTAGGCTTTGCATAAAATTAAGATGTTAACGCATTCAAAACATTTCATCTTGTAACAATTTCCTAGCTTTAATATAAATTCATCTGTATGTTGACTTTGCGTTGCAAGTTATAGGGGGTCCGCGTTCGAAACAAAATAGATTAGCGAATGATATTTTTGTCCTACGTGTCGCCTTAATTTTTGCCCTCGCCGTGGTACATAAAAGAGCGAATATTGTATGGGTTAGTGTATTGTCTAGCTTCACTGTAAATATGTTTTCTTTTTTTGAAATTCACGACGAGATACCCTTTGCTATGACCACAACATTGAAGGGAGGTAATATTAATAACAAAACATAAATTATGCCATTTCTCAGTTCTATTGCCACTAGTGACATGCGTTATTTAATAACTACTGTCACTGCTCGTGAAAGTTAGGCTAGATTGTAATTATGAAATAATATTTGAAAATCAGAAAACCTACATTATTCCAGATGAGAGCCAATTTTAGGTAAAACTATTATCGTTTGCAATTCTCAAAGGTTAAATAAAAATCCATAAATTTGTACAAGGGATATACCATTGCAAAATTATCAAGTGAGATTATTTTGTTGGCTAAACGATTTTAGTGGTAACTACAATGTGTCTGATTTTGCGGGCTAGTTACGATCGAATGTTGTATTTATATGAGGTGAATCCGATATGGAGGAAGCAATGTATTTGCGTATAAAACGAAAATACGAGAACGGGTTCAACTGACATCTGTTGAGCCTTAAACAGGTCGCCAAAAGCCCCGCCGACGAAAACCGCAAAGAAAAATATTATTTGCTAAACATTAGCACAATTATAACTCTCTTACCTCAATCCTCCATATTTCCATTCCAGGCTTCTTCCCCGCTTCAAGAAAAGCATCATCGACTCCCATTGAAAATACAATTAGTCAAATAAAAACAACGGAAATAAAACAAAAAAGAGAAAAAAACGAAGACTCTTTGAAACCGTTGGTAGCTTATGGAGTCGCAGTGAGAATAAGTTAAAATGTCAACTTCCCAGCGAAAGCTCTGTGTTTTCCGAGGTTTAAATTTGAATATGCCCGTTGTCCAAGCGACACACACGACATGCAACTCGTTCTTGACAGAAATTTAAATAGCTGTGTTTTGAAAAGAAGGCAAACTTAATAATTGCGGTGCAGCGATAAATCTCATTGGAGGCCTCTAGTACACGTGTCGCAAATTTTTGGCCGAGCTTAACTCCTTTGTCTTGGTATAAATTACTTAAGACGGCTCATGTTTATGTACATTTTTTTATTCTTATCTAAAAGCGCGTTTTTTTAAGCTTCAATATGCGAACGGAAGTTAACGTTTAAAAAAAAAACTTAGAGTTGGTTTTTGAGCGTTTCGTTATGAACGACTTGACACGCGCGAAAGATGGCCTCTTCAGGAGAAGAAATTTTCATCTCTGGTATTAAATATTCATGAAATTGTTAAATTTTAAATTAGCGCTGATACCCGTCGCCAGTACATTCGAGAATGAAAATTTAAATACTTGTCGATTATCCTCTAGCAATAAATTAAAATGGCCTTAGTTCACTACTTGACAGGCATCACAAATTAAAAAAAAACAAGACGGAACTTTTAATTGCAACAAAGTAGCCTTTACACTTAATTTTCAATTATAGTTTTCGAAGGACATGCTGGTTTTTTTTTCCGTGTTGCTCTTTCCTGTTCGATATTTCATAAATTAATTCTAATTAGTACTGTTTAAGCCCTCAGTTGGTGTAAAAGTGTATAAATTATTAATTAAATGATCGCTTCCCCAATTCTAAGCTCTCAACAAGCGCCGCGCGTAGGCCAAAAGAGAGGAATTTTATTAGGTTTTGGCGATCTGAATTTTTACCTAAAAGCGTTAAATCATAGTATATGGTATCATCTTATAGAATGAACTGAGAATCTGAGTCTTTCGCTTGTGACAGCTTCGTAAATACTTCACACCCCCAGGGTAAAATTTGGACAAGCCTATTATGCCAAGAACGCTGACCGGTAGACATGAACAAGGCAGAGTTTCACATGATGTTGGACACAGCTGTTGGACACATGTCAATAATGATCTCTTTTCAACGAGAGTGAGAAGACTGAGTACGAGATTATGATTTCTTATAGAAACTATAAAAAAACTAACAAAAACTATATATAAATAAATAAAATAAAGTAAAGTAAAATGAAATAGAAAACAAAGCAAACTAAATTAAGATGAAATGAAATAAAATAAAATAAAGTGAAGTGAAGTGAAGCAAAACAAAATAAAAATAAAATGAAATAAATTTACAAAGGCCACAGAGACCGAACAAGCAAGTAAATTTCAGGAACAAATTTTGTAACAATAACAAGGTTAAACCAAATTTTACAGGAGGCAAACCAATTGGGTCGAAGAGTAAACATTGAAGACTCAAGCAAGTGATTAGAACGGGACTAAACGGGACTCCAACGGAAAGTGAACGGGCCTTCATTCTTCGTAGAACGGTTGTGTGAAATATTTGCATCGGGCCTTTTTCATGTTCCAACAACCAATGGCGCTGAGTCGAGGTCAGGGTGGGCAAAAATACAGCAAAAATTTCCACCCCAACCTCGTTCTGGTGCTATTGATTGTGCACGCGCACTGACGTGGATTGAACGAAAGGTTTCTGCAGCAATCTCGTTCCCAGAGGTCGCGTTCCCCTAGTCCCTTGCGTGCGTGAAACGAGAACCTCTTGGACAATCCATTTCAGCGCAACTTCTGATTGGTCGAAAACTGAGCATGAGCAGTAGTTTCAATAGGTCAAAATGGCGGACAAGACGCCGGTAAAGGCAGCGTCAAGTCATTATCATCTTTGTAGATGCTGCAATTTAGAGGTTAAGAACAATCCAATTGACTTGTTTGGAGAAAAGGCACAAAATGAAAGGTTTCTAAACCATTTGGAAGAAATCACGGGGCTAAATTCCTTTGACGGCGATGGATTTCCCAGAATTTGCAGAAATCTGGCTGTCCGAGTTTTCCCTAAGAAACCCTAATAGCTTCGCGGAACATAGCCTCCGAGATCTGCGGTTTCTGAGCCATTCCGGCAGCCATTTTCCAAAATGAGTTCACACCTGCGCAGTTGAGCCGATAACAAGATTTCTGTTGCGCTGAAATGGATTATCCCAGAGGTTCTCGTTTCACACCTGCAAGGGACTAGGGGAACGCGACCTCTGGGAACGAGATTGTTTCTGCAGCGGAAACATGTCTTCTGATTCACATCTCTCACCAGAAAAGCACCAAAGTTAAGAGGTGCCCTACTTCTGGGATGTTTTCTTCATTCCTTAAATAATGAAGCCCTCCCAAGTCGACGCTCGTTACGTAGCAAATCAGCTCGCTAAAAGAATCCACATATAACGTCCTACTTTCAATTAATTTGCAATATGATAACTGATGAGGTTCCTTTGCCTGTTGCTATTTGAGAACTAGAGCAAAGGTCTTACAAATAGACCAATTCTATATATTAAAATTCAGCCTAACACAACAGACCTCAGTACGGGGCTTTGGGGAATAGCTACAGAATTTGTGGGGTTTATACCCCAGAGCCTCGTGCTGAGGTCTGTTGTGTTAGGCTAAATTTTAATTAATATATTGAAATTGGTCTATTTGGTTGGACACGGTAAAACTATCTGTTGCCCAGTTTAAAAAATACAATAGGACTATTTCTAAAAACGCGCGTTAAGTATGTGCCAAGCAAATTATTACGAACAGACAAAATTTACGTTGCGAAAGAAAGACTTCGATGTTTAATATGTGAAAGATCACTAGGAAACCACACTAGGGACCTTAAGCAAACCACGACGGCAACGGCAACGAGAACGCCACAAAACAAAAGGTTTAATGAGCAGAACAATAGCTGTGCACGTGCGTTATAATCCTTTGTACATTTCTTAGCCGTCCTCTGCAAAACAACAACATGAAATGACCAAGTTTTGAGTATTTTGGAGAACGTGAACAACAGTGGCTTATTTTTCGTATTTTCGTTTGGAATTGAACGCTGGCATTACATATTAAGCTTGGGCAAGTTCGGAGACCGATAGACGCACTGAAAAGATCTAGCCATCTGCGAAATTCGACGGTAAAACATAAGTTGATTTTTTTTCCAGGCGTCGTCCTTGGCGTCGCCGTCGTCGTTGCTTAAGGTCCCTACTAACTTTTAACAATTGAATAGTGTTTCAAAGCGAGTCCACGTGCAAAACATATCATATGAAATGAGTTTGATTTACATAAAAATGAACCTGTAGGGGAAATACGTTTTCATATATGAATGGTTTCGCACAAAGACTCGTTTTGATACAGAGGCAAAAGGAAACTCGGAATAGCCTAATGACCGTGGAGGCCTGGGAGAAAGCCGTGCTGGAACTAGGCAACCATGCCCTAGCATCAACACATCATGGCACAAGAAAATTCTGTTTGTTTGTTTTTAAACTTTGTTTTCATAGCGATAGTAGTGGTTCAAGGTCACAAGTTTTATTTACTAATGAACACCAGCCTAGCCTAAACATCCATAAAAGATGAAACCTCTCAAGATAATTACATCTTGCACTACCTTTTAACTACATAACAATTCAAACACAGGTGCGTCACAGCAACGCTACTCTTAAAGCACACTGTGATGGCCAGGAAACGATCAAGTCTCGTTTCAAAGGACTACGAAGCCGAAAGTGCTTTGGAAGCCAAAATAGGCTCTCTTCACCGTAGGCTCGATAGACGTATTCGGCTAACGTGTTTACATCCTTGTTGCCACCCAATTCAGATCATGTGATGATTCATTTGGGAGGGTACAATTGTTCTGCTTGCACGTACCGTCATGCACTCGGTTGCGAGTAGCAAATTGCACAATTGTACCCTCCCAAATGAATCATCACGTGATCTGAATTGGGTGGCAACAAGGATGTAAACACGTCAGCCGAATACGTCTATTAGCAGCCGCTGTTTCGAGAATTGAGCCCACGCTCGCACATCTGGATACAGGATCAAATTCCTTTCACCAGTACGGAGAGGGTTAGGAGAATTTGAGCTGACTTCTCAGGTAGTTCTTCCGTCTCATGGTAAGGAGAAATAAGATGCCAGTCACTCGTTGACAGCAGCTACAAATTAAACTAAAATTTACAGATGTGGAAAGTTAAAACGTGCACTACTTCTTTCGTCTAATATTAGTGAAACAAATCTTGTTTTTACTCCTTCTATGTATGGGTAATCAAATCACGAGTGAAATCAGGAAAGGCTCGGAAAGTTATTCGAATTTTGACAAGGCGTCCGTGAATTTATATTTTATTATTTTACGAGTGTACCATTTGATTTCCATTTTAATATCATGGGTGACAAGTCTTCGACTATGACATAGCAATTTTGAAATTCCACATGTGAAATTATACATTTTACGCTAACATTTCGCGCTAAAATTAAAGAATAACCTGTCACCCATATTAGAAACAATATTGAATACGTGAACTACGATCCAAACCATACACAACTATTAATATACATGTACACAAGTGCATTATTGAACTATTTACTTGGACGCCATTTTAAAGCATCCTTAATGAAAAGGAGACCATTTATCGTTTGCATTACTGCGACAGAGAAACTTCTACTCTCATGTGCAGTGAACGAAATACTTCTTAAAGTTGCAACATGAACCATTTCATTTTAATTTTAATCAATTTTAGAAAAATGGAACTTCACAAATTAGTACAAACTAAAGGTGGCTCGGAACAGTTTCCAGTACTTTCCAAGACTTGGTGGGTCATTATAACCACTCTGTATCAGTTGACACCAAAATCATGGTATCAAAAAATTGCCCGATCACTGGTGAACAAATTTTCGAAAATTTAAGGTGGCTTAAGGTTTAGGGCCCAATGATTGGGCAGTATTTTGGTATCAACCGATATAGAGTGCTTATAATGACCCATGAAGCTCTAAGCTCTAAGTAGTGGAAAATGTTTCGAGCCACCCTAAGGTAAATGATAATTTTTATTTTTAGCCAGTAAGACTCTAGGCTACAGAGCAACTTTTTGATAGCAAAGGTTAGGTCGAATGCGATTAAGTAAGAGAGCAACTTTTCTATCTCTTAGCTGTTCTGAAATCCAGTTTTACAGAGAGGGCACAATTGACAGCTTTTTGGACATTGTTTTGCACGACTATGAAGGCTCTTCATATAATTTACAAGACGAGCATTTTTTTACAGTGCAAGAACGCAAAAATGACCTAAAAATGTCAAGTATCCACGGTTCGAGTGTCCTTTCTGTAAAAGGAACCAAACTTTCAGTTATATGTTCAGAATTTTGAACTTCAAAACCAAGTCAAAACTTAAGGGGAAAATACCAAAGCGTTAAACAGCTTGATAAAACAAAATCGGTACCAATGTTGATTTCAGATTAGTTCAGTCCTGAGGGCCCTGTTTTCTAAATTTATTTACCACAAGAAAATACACTAATGCTACAATAAATATATAGCAAGAAACTGAAATGAAAAAACTGTAGGAAGTGAGGAGCAAATAGCTACATGTAGTCAGTTGGAACTGCACGCCGATTACTTTTACAGAAAACAGCTTTGTAACATTAAACTCTATTTCGTCCGACTTCACGAATATGTTTACGGCTAGAAGAAAAAAATTACTCCGATCGCATTGTATTACGGTGAAGAAATGTCCACGATGCTTAATCTACAAAGGCGACACTACCCTACAAAGGCAGATGGGTTGGTGGAAGAAAAACCAAAATACGTCTGAAAAGTTCAGCTTAAAATTTTCAAATTCGTTATTTTTAATCCGTGTCAATCTCCTCCATCCTTAACCATCCTTGTTTCTTTATGGTCTATTATTATCTCTTTGGTCTTTTTCTATGTTACAATGCAGTACACTACTATTTTCAGGTTTCCTTTAATTTAAAGGCAGTTTTGTACTAGGCCAAAGTAACTCAAAATACCCTGAGATTCTTTCAGCAAATCACTAAAGTGTATTAAAACCCATATTATTAAAATATTTTCGACTATAGCCAGCTATTGTAATATCTGGACGCTTCCTTGAATTTAGTCCAATTTTGTACATAGCAAAAAGTTACATCGTAATTCGTAAAATAACTCGTTTTAGTATAAATCTACTGGCGTTTTATCACGAATGACGTACCCTTATTGGCTACGCTGCTCACTACCTATTCTGTTGTAGATAAAACAGCAGTGTGCGGTTGTTGACAAAACGGCGGCCGCTTCTTTGCGGTTTCGAAGTGTCTGTAAAGAGGATTAAGATAAAGTTTTGAACGGCTGGTAGATTTATACTAAAATAATTTGATTATAGGCCCTTTGCATAAATGGCGCCTAAATTTGAATATCAATACTTATACATCCTTAGCCTCGCCTGCATGTGAAAAATCCTTTGTCTGAAAACATGGGTACGAGGCTAAGGATGTATAACGTATTGTTATTCAAATTGAGGCGCCATTTACGCAAAGGGTCTATTAGCTCTCGAATTCTATGCGTGATAGTTGACTCGTGTTGTACCCTAGTCAACTATCACGCGATAGAAATCTCCACCTCATAATCTAATTGTTAATAAGAATATTGCTTACAAACACCGACAATGCACACTGTTAAAGATCAATAAAATCTACTAATGAAAATCAAATACTCAAAATACCAAACTTGTTGTTCAGTTCACGTTTCGGTTCACATGGATCCTGGGTCTCTTTCTCAGTAGGCAAATCGTCGAAGATTCAGAACAATCCTGACATGGCCAACCATTCGAGTGTTTCTGTACCTTTGGCGGCGTTTGACCCAACTTTCAATCTTGTAGCAGGGACGATGAGGGCATCACACTTATAGACAATGGTACAAGAACGAATGACTTTTCTGCCGGCTGTCGTCGCCTCCGACGTCTTCACGAGCCCAATTAACCAATCAGAAAATAGCACGAATAACCGAAAGCTGTCGAATCAGTTTGTTGCTATGCTAACTGGACTCTCAATGAATCCTTCGAAACAGCCTCAAGCAAAGAAACTGTTTCTGTGACAGTTATTTAACTGGCCACGATTTGAAATTTTACAAACTCTGTCATGTGAAACGAAAATCTTTATTCCATCGATTTCAACCGATTACCAAGTCTCCTTCTAAGTCGCAATTTATTCCGTCACGCAAGGGTCGCGTGACAGACAGAAGAACATACAGACCAAGAAGAACACTAACAAAGCATAGAGATGGAGGACACGCACAAGGAATGAATTAAAATAAAAGAGAAGCAGCCACTAATTACCCGGTTTTTTGTAAGAACCTTCCTAAAGCAGGCGTCCCTCATAAAGGCGGATCACATATCGCAAGGTCTCACACTGTGGGACCGTATAACCCACAACAAACGGGCACCGCGAGTAAACGCACATTGTAAAGTGGACCCACTGACGAGGATGTCTGCTTACGGAAGGTTGGTAATTAAATTAAACGACAAGCGCCCAGGCTTTTCCGAGCAACACGATCGAAAGCGTGCATCGTTTTATCGAAAAGCCAATAACGGACAGAGGGTCGCTTCCTTTTCTATGTACCAGTGGAATTTTAATACCTATAAATATAAACGGTTATTGTTCGGTGTTGTTTTAAAAACAGCCATCGGACCCAAAGCGACATTTTCCAGACCAGTCCGCTCTCCATCAATCTATTTTCACCGTGGAGTAAATTTTTCTGACAAAAGCACTCGCCCCGGCGTATCCAAAGGTACCTGTGAAACAAACACACAAAAACAATCAAACTGCTGCCGAACTTCCCGAGCAATCTTCACCGGAACGCTAGCAGAATTTCCAAATCTTATTGACCAATCAAAAACCACGGCTGTCGCTTAGCAACTAGATCGATACACAAACTAAGTCTGTGCTTAGGATTGGGTCTGACTGGAAAGTAAACAATCAGAAGTAGACAATCAGAAATAGTAGTATATTATTTCTTGGAACATTTTGCTGGATGCAAAGGCTATGAATTATCACCGTAGAATTTCATGGCTCCAAGGAATTCCTGTTTTCTTCAAAACTGGAAGACAACGTGGTACTGTAGAAATCCGCCCTACGGTCACCCAATTAATACGGCCGCCTCGTTAATACGTCCACTTTGTTCTGGTCCAGACAGTCACTTTCTGATTCAAAGAACCCCTTTAATATAGTCACCCAGTCAATAAGGTTAGATTTTTACGGCCCGTTCAGTTGGTGACCTGTTTAACGGGCTTCCACTGCACTAAAAATTCCCGAGGTAAACGACACCAGAGCCATACTAAATCACTCCTAGCCATTGCCAAATGGAACTCACCGCACATGATTCCGAGGCCAACACTGAAAAGAGCCATGTAGCCGAAATAAAATGTCGTCTGGAATAAGCCGTACATTCTGAAACCAAGACATAAAAGTGTCAATGATCTTCTTTTTCCTTAAATTTCTAATTGGTAATAAAAGAAGAACCATCTTTCAATTTAAGAACGAGAAAATCTTGCACTTACTTGGTCTTGAAGAAGAAGTAGTAAAACGAGTAAAAATACACGTAGCCAGCTGTTGAGGCAGCTGACAGGAATGCTGTCCATTGCCTACGAGAAAAACAGAAGAGAGGTGAAAATCTTGATACACCAACATGGCCATGCACCATTCACCAAACTGTACATTGCGGAGTGTAAATAAAGAAGATTTCACCATCAGTGTCATTCTGACTTTTCAGGTCAAACTTGTCTGGAAAAGATAGCATATAGCAATATGGGTTGGGTCACCTGTGCAATAATCTGCACCAAACGATGTGCGCCATCAATCACTCAAGCTTTATTTAAAGAGAGTAGCACATACATGTAATATGAAAGGTGAATTGACCAACATGACGCGAGCGTTGGACAAAGGAAAAGTCTGAGTTCCCGACAGGAATCGAACCCATGACCTCCTGAACACCGGGCGGGTGGGCGCTCTATCCACTGAGCTACGAAAACTCATGGAGAGCAAGCTCAATAAACTGAGTTCATGGGTCATGGGTTCGATTCCTGTCAGGAAGTCAGATTTTTCTTTGTCCTACGCTCGCTCAATTCATTGTTCACCATCTGATCAATTCACCGTTGACATTTAATTACTGAGCTTAAAATTCTCCATCTTTATTCACTTATCACTAGCACATAATAGTATGTGCATATTAAATGAACAGTTAAATTGCCAATTCACTCAAAACAGCTCAGGCAGCATGATTAGGGTTTGAAAATATCAAGACAAATTATGAATGACAAACTTCAAAACTTTAAGCCAAAACATGCCTTCAAAGGTTCCAATGTTCTCGACTGTTTATTCATTTTAGTAGTATTTTTATTGTGTAACTCACCATCTGTAATCTTCAGCATTTAGAAGGAAATAAGTGCACACAATGGTGACACAAACAGTTACAATGGCCAGGATGAGGAACACCAGGAACATAAAACCAAACACATAGTAAATCTTGTATGCCCAGAACGACGTGAATATGAAGTACCTGCCACGATAAAACAAGAGAAGCAATGATTTAGAGTCAAGGTACTGGTAAACAGTAAAGTAATCAAGCTGTGGTGCTTACATTTCAATGAATATTGAGCCAAATGGCAAGACTCCTCCAAGAATTATTATCACCAATGGCTCCATGAACCTTAAACAAAACAAAAACAGAGAAAAAAAGATTTAAAATAAAACTCCAAGAGACACCTCTCCATCCCTACCGCACTAATGAGTTTAATGGACAGAGTCTACAAAAAACGAAGCTACATGTAGTTCCACAGCTTTGTTCCACAACTGCTGATACAAGCACAGAAAAAGTCAGAAAACCCCAAAATACATGTTTACATGTACATGTGCTTTTCTTATGTAAGTATCAGTAAGTGTTATTCATTAACAACAAACATTTTTAACAAAGAAATAATCGATATCTAAGGGTAACAGGTTCCTGTCGTCTTACCACTTTTTCTCTGGTATAGGTCTGGGAACTGTGTTCACTCTACAGGGTACATTTGGAGCACCATTCAGATTTCTTCCCAGCACAGTTCCCACCAGGGTCAATGGTAGGATGACAAAGATGACAATGCTTGTTACAGCAACCTGTAAGGTGTGAACAAATGGTGAATTAGAAACAAACAACGAGACACCAAAACTTAAAAAGTCATTTGTTTCAAAAAAACAACAACAAATAGACATGGATTCTGGGCACCAACCTAAAGTTAAATACTTTCAGGTCAATGACTGGTTTTATAGCACATGTGATGGTTGGGCCTTTACAATGGGAATCACAAAAGCCATGGGTTTGAATCCTTTCACAGACTGAATAATTCTTTAGCTCACTTTGAAATAGCTTACATGTAGCTGTCTTATTAATTTTTTCCCTCTATGTGGTTTCCTTCCTTATTTCAAAGGTAATATACATTTCTGATTCACCTGATGTGTCCATTGCCACATACACTGTAACATGTGCATCTACATGACATGTCCAATTAGTTGTTATTTTAGTTGTACATTGTACATGTACATAACAGGACACAATGACTATTCTTGTGCAAGTGCTGAGAGCAGAAACAGGGTTAAGCTTTTCCAACTCACCATTGTAGCAAATGGGATGGCTCTGGATGCATGATAATAAATGGCAATGAAATTGATCATGAAGGCTGTTCCACAAACCATGAGGGGAAACAACACAGCACTTAATGTCATCTGCTTTATCCACTGTCTCCCTAGAGAGTGAATTTGTCACAATTAATAAGATTTAGTGAATGTTTCACTTGCTGAACTGTGCCATTACACGCCGGGCTGGCGTGCGCCCCAAAATGGCAAGTTTTCTGTCAGCGGTGTTTCAGGCATCAAATTTCAAAATGGCCGCCCTTTTGTTTGCATAGATTTGCATACTTAAAAGCTGAATATCTTATTACACGGACCGCTATGATCTGTGGGAAGGAGAAAAGCTCATGGTCTTTTGATTATTGAGAGGCGGCCATTTTGTGATGTTCATTCAGTCAAACCGTGGAGATTTTTCGTCGACTGTGCGGTAATCGAGCTGAGGTAAGTCCATTTCGTCCTTCTTGATCAACTTGAACCGTTCATTAACTTCCTTCATTTTTTCCGAGGAATTCAAAACGATAGATACCTCAGAGAATTATTTGTATATTGAATTCTAAAATTCTTTCTTGCTTTACAGTTGTCCTGCCTCGAAAAAATGGAACCGCTTGCTAGGCTTGCATGAGTTTGAAATTGGCACTCTCGTTAGACCGCAGTAACTACTTTTGATCAGCGATTTAAAGCAACCATAAACAGCAATGGGGAAAAAGGGAAGGCACAACAACAGAAGCACAAAAACTAGTGCGAAGTACCGCTTCCCGATTGGCAAATTAGCGACTAGAAGAAAGGAACTACAAGCAGTTTACCTTGAAAACTGCCAAAGCCTTCAAGAAGAAAAAAGAAAAGTCGATCGTGTGAGCAAGAGAGTAAGTTTTGCCTTGATAAGCTTATGAAATATTAAAAATATCACTAACTTAATTTTTTAGATTAGTTGATTATTGTTTGAATGTCACTAATTTTGATTGGATTGAATTTAGTTTTTGGTCCTACAACAGGGCTAGTTATATATTGATAATCATTTAGTTTAGCCTCTGTTGTCAGATGTAGGCAGCCTTATGAAAATCTGACTAAATCAGCAAATTATTTGAATGTGACAAATACTCATTGTGGGATCATTTGTACTAAAGGCTTCCACATTGGAGTATCCATTGATCGGTACTTGACTGACACCTCAATGACACCTCAGTTGACACTTGATCGACATCTCGGTCGTCAGTCAGTCGGGAGTCGACTACTGGTAATTTTTGATCAATGCATATGAGATGGTTGACACTCGGGTGACTATCAACCACCTGTTGATCAATTATTGACCGAGTGGGATGTCGGTCAAGGGTATCGATCGAGAGTATCGATTGACACTTGACCATGGCTACCTTTATTACACATGATCTTCTATGGGTTACATTACTGCTCAAGGTAAAAGTTTCCTCCATTGCTGGCCAGGAAAATTATTTTTTCCATATTCTTATGAGGATTACATATTTTTGAATTTTTTTTAGCCAGAGAATGTTTTAAATATTCATCAAAAAACAAGTTAATTACATGGCCTTTAATTTTCAGATCAAAAGATGCCAATCCAGGGTATCAGAACTAGAATTAGTGAGGGTCCCCTCAAAACAAACTCTCTCTGAGACAAAAAGGAAGAGACGAATGAAGATAAGAAGAAAGGCACCTTCACTGATCCAGCTGGGAAACTCAGAGCAGCTTCAAGATAGGTTCGTGAAGCCACGGTCTTCACGAAAACGTAAACATGAAACCATTGAGGCATGTTCTGAAATTCATGGTGCCTTAGAACGTGATAAAAGACCTTGCCTTGATGGTATGTGGGTCTCATTAGTTGCTAATGCAAGTTCAGAGCAACTAAAGAATTACATTGCATGCTCTAAGAAAACAAGGAAAGTACTTCCATCAGTTGTAAACAAAGCAGTAGCTGAATTTGAAGATAGCACTGACAATTCAGTAAGAAGTGTAAAGGTTCTTTATTGTAAAGGTTTAATCAGTAAAGAAAAGTACAAATCTGTTAGGCAAAGCTTGTGCATGAAGTCTAATGGAAGTAGTGTTCATAGAAGCAGCATAAAGGTTTCAGGAGTGAGAGTACCTAAAATTCTAACTTATGAAAAGGTTATTTCCTTTCTCAAATCTGTTGAAACTGGTACAGTGTTGGATTTGAAATCTGAATTCTGTGGGAACCTGGGGGACGATGAACAAGTAGAAGGAGCTTTCAGGCAACTGGAGGAATTTCTCCTTGAACTTGCAAATTTGTACATTCATGTTGATAAAGTCTTGAGCAAGGATGGATCACCATTTCTTCATCATTTTAACGAGGCCCCATACAATTTCAAAGTAGCCATAGGTGCCGATGGGGCACCGTTTGGGAAGGATGATGAGGCCACTGCATGGCTACTTTCTTTCATTAATGTAGGGGAACGAATTGCTAGCCAGAATGAGAACTTCCTTCTTGCTGGAGCTAATTGCTCCGAGTCTCATGTTGTCATGAAGCTTTATGCCAAAAAATTAGTTTCTGACATTGCTTATGTTGAGAGTAAGAAGTATACTGTGGCAGGGTATCCTGTACAATTTAAGTTCAAATTAGTCCCTTCTGACATGAAGTGGCTCGCAACATTTGCTGGTGAGTTAAGTAATGCAGCACATTACTTTTCTACCTTTGCAAATGTTCATGAAGCTAACAAAAACACTGTCAATGGGTCAATTGGTGAGGGTGAGAGGTTTACATGGCAACCATGGAAATACAATGACAGGCTTTCTGTAGCATCCAGGGTGAAAGCAAAACAAAATGAGCTTGATGCCACACATCTAGCCCCCTCAACAAAGCGTAGCAAACTTACCCAATTTATCAAAGGTCAGAAATCTAGGCAGGAATGTGAACCCATTATTGGACATTTGGTAGACTTTGCTGTAGCAGAACCATTGCATAATTCAAACAATGCTTGGCAGTATATCCATGGATTACTTTTGGAGGAAGCAATTTCACGAAGTGAGATTCCCCTGGCAGGTTGTGATGTGTCAACCTTGCCTAATGAAAGTCCACTTAAAAAATTCATGCTTTCAGTTAAGAATGAAGTTGGTGCATCTAGACTATATAAGAAGCTAAACAAATGGCTCAAGGAAGGCAGAAAAAAGAAATTTGAATATCGTTTCACTGGGAAAGAAACCAAATGCTTTTGCCACAAATTTATGTTCCTTATTGATTCCCTAAGCAGAGAAAGTGACACTGGGCCAGAATTACTTCGACTTGTTTCAATTGCATTTGCTGCCCTTCAATTGCGTGACTCAGTATCAAAATTCAGTAGAGTTGAAACTGACGAAGCAATTTGTCAAGAACTAGAGGTTCACTGCCAGTTATTCTTTAACACCTGTTCCCTTTTACTGAAATCAGTAAATCCTACAGTTTGGACTGTGGGATATGCAATTCCATTTCACAACAAAGCATTATTTAAAGAATTCGGATTGGGGTTAGGCATTAATACAATGCAAGGCCACGAGGCTAAACATTTAACCCTGTCATCATTTGCACGGCACGCTACCCTCACAACTCGCTGGAGGTTAGTTATGCGCCATGAGTACATTAGCTCTATCTGGCTTAGAAAAACAGACCCATTCCACTTTCGTTATGCCAAGTGCAAGGACAAGTACGTGCCTAAAGAGGCTCACCTCCCTGGGTATTGTTACTGTGGTTTTAAAATGGGTGAAAACCAAGCAAAATGTGTTTATTGTTCATCAAGCCTTTATAAGGCTGTTTGCAGATCTGCACACACAGCAGAACTTGATGATGAAATCTGCAACATGCTCAGTGTATTTTCCTAGCAATTTCAGCCTCAAGTTCTGCTTTCCGAGCAGATCTGCAGCATGCTTAATGCAGAACTCCATGTAAAACCTCACTGGACTGTTTATTCTTACATTTGTATTTTTAGGAGCAACATAATGAGACAGAATTGTCAATTTTACTCATTGTTGAACACAACTTATAACGTTAAAACATTATATTATTAGTGTTGGAACTTAATATATTTCATTGCTTTCTTGGCTTGACAACTGATGTAAACATTATAACAAGTCAATTATGAAACTTTTGATCAATACACCTTCAGCATGTTCATGGATTGTTTCTTATCAATAAACTTTGTTGTAAAGAACAAGTATGTTTATGATTAATTTACTTAGGAAAGCAATGTAGTTTTCATCATATGAAGGGGTGTGTTGAAAAACGCCTTAAGTGACATCTGACCAGCTGTTAGATTCTCATTCAAATCTCCTAACACTTGCTTGTAACACAAAAGAGAGAATTTGACTGAACATCAAAAGCCACTTAGGGCTCTTTTGCATGCACCCCTTCATTTATTGGCAGGGAGGGCTGGTAATTAAATGGGGAAAATCAAGACTGAAAACATTTTTGTGGGTAATAAACATTTCTTAACCCCATTCAATTTAGCAGATAGGCTGATAGTAAAAACTTCTGAGCAGAGTACACCTGATTGACTATTTGCTCTCTTAGAAACAATCACAAAGGTTGAGAATCAGCAGGATGAAAATAAAGGGACTTTTTTGTCCTTACAGACCTTATAAAGAGGCTTTAAATAACTCCAGGCAGTATAAATCAAACGTGTAACTGATGCCACAGGCCAAATCCCTATATAGCAATAATTCACAATATTCAACCAGGGTAAAAGGAGTATTAAGAACACCTACTCTGTTCCAGTGGCCATAACTGAGAGACAAAGTAAGCATTTCTAGGTTCTTAGAGTACTTGATCTTTACTGGCCTGGCTGCATCGACCACCGCTCGACTATATCCACCGTCTTTCTCCACCTTTATTAGCACTTCTGTCTCCTGCAGCTGACGTCGAAACTTGTTGCTCCAAGACAATATAAGGCTCTTGAAATGGTCTTCTTCTGTTATTACTAAACTCTCCACGTGATTAGTACTTCTGGTCACTTGTCCCCAGCCATAGGCAATAACAGTTGTCTTTAAGGTATCAAACAACTCAAGTGGTAGGCTTCTTTTAAGTCTTAATCCCCAGGGGTTACGAAGTGACGGGTTACGTTTCAGCATTCTACAGAGGCTTTTATTCCACCTGTAAACCTCTCTTGCGAGCATTCTTGAGGGCTGCGCCAGGTAATACTTGTAACGTTGTTGTTCTGGAAACGTGTGATGTTTAACGACGGCTCTTGAAAGCTTTAAAAGTTCATCGCCAATTTTGGTCGCTAAATTTTTATCGGGTGCATTAGATATATAGGAAGAAACAGTATCATGTAAACTCACGATGAGTTCCGCCATATTGGATAAGTGAACAACACTTTTGCGAAAAACCGCTGATCAAAAGTAGTTACTGCGGGCTAACGAACGTGCCGATTTCAAGCCCACGCCAGCCCGGCGTGTTAATTTAATTTAATTTAATTTAGTTCAAGTGTTAATTTAAGCAACAGTGAGTTGTTCAAAGAGTGGATGTTGGTAAATTAAAGCCACAAATCCCTACACTGCAATATACATGTACAGAGCTTAAATTGTGGGTAAGAATTTGAAGTGCGTTTTGTTCCACCGTCGTTCGGTACATTCGAAAGGCTTTATGCTCAGTTTTGTTAACTGTTGAAATTTCTGCATAATCCAGTGTGTTTTCCGCATAATCAATGCATTTTTTCCCAAAAATGTCCGCATAATTTGTTATTTTTTTCTGCACCCTGTCAGATGGCATGATCATCTCTAAGAGATCTACAAATGTTCTGAGCATGAAAGGTCAGAAACTATTTTAATTTAGAAAATAACCCAAAGCAAATACGCATGCTGATTGGTTTAAAACCGTGTTTCTATAACTCGATAGAAACACAGAACTAGCACGAGCTGTTGATGTAATGATGGCGCAAACAAAGAGAATTTACATTTTGATGATCGAAGTAAACAAGTTGTTTTTCTTTTTCTTCATCGCTGTATTTTCTAAAAGAAATAGCCTGCAGTTCATGTTCCCACAGCATTTCTCATTCTCCAAAACTTCCACTCGTGTTTGTATAACTCGATAGAGATACGGTACATGTTTTGTATTTCTTAAATATGACATGATCAATAAAGGTCCTTTGGGGCTATCTGTACAAGGATCAGTGATCCAAGATCACTTGGGTCTTGGGCCATGATGCATCCAAGGAACCGATGAATCTAATCTGGTCAAAGATTAATCAGAACCATCAACCAGGTGATCTTGGATGACCGATCCTGATCAAGATCACCCCAATGGAATGCATGCTAAAGACAGACATACAATGTACAGCTGTAGCATACAGACCTCCTTGTCTGGCATAAAGACTGCCTCCCATAAATCCATTGACAGGAGCTGTTGCTGCATAGACAAATATTGTGGTACTTAGGATGGAGCCACGCCTGCAAGCAATTAAAAACAAGTCGGCATTCAGTGCAATCTGTAGAAAACTTTGTGTTTACATTAGCAGCTGCAATGTACATACCCAGTATAAAGCCCAAAAAAATAAAGAAAAGGTTTGTTACTGTATTTCATACATGTATTTTGACAGTGTGCATGGGGAAATAATTATCTCAATACTTACGAGGTGTATAGGTCTCCCATGATAGTGAAGAAGATGACACAGGCAGCCACAGAAGACAAGTGATACCCAGTGCCGATCAGGCTCGTAAACAACAAACGGTGAGATGCTGGTCTAAAGACATCTCCATGAACCTGCTTCCAGCCATATTCATCACCAAGGTCCCTCTCCTGAAAAACAATACATACATGCACATTACACTTCATAATCCACTCAATATACCACATCACAGCATTGCACAAAAATTGGAAACAGAACTAACAGAAACATAAAAAGAAATCTGTGACAATCTCAGAGGAGATGTTTCTATTTTAGGATTCAGACTGACAAAGTTAAGGATTTCCCTACCATGTCATCAAGCTCGTCATCTTTACTGTATCTTGCATAATCTTTCCTTAGAGTTCTCATTAAAATCATGGAGACAAGACCAACAAGGAAAATAACCATCATGAATGAGTTAAAGATTGAAAACCAGTGGATCTGAAAAGAAATGAAGGGTAATGTAGATGAATTACATGATTAAAAAAACTAATCATATAACAACAAACATGATAAAGACTTGTAAATGCACCACTTGTACACCAAAGGGCCAATGAAAAACATGCAACAGATATGCAACACATTTCAATTATTTCTTCACAAGAACTGTACCTGTACAAGGTACATGTAACTGAAATATTGCTTATACATGTACATGCATCTACAATGAGCTTAAAGGTCAAAGAACAGTTTAAGGAAAGCTTAAAACAAAAAGCACAGTTTTTCAACTACATGTACATGTACATGAAGTGCATCTTCATTGTCGTCTCATTACAATTTTCATGTCTGTCTCTGCACCTCTTTACATGTAAAGCTTCTCTCCTTTATTGATCCAATTTATTCTATCACTTTGAGGTGATTTTCAATTCAAGCGTATTTTGTAAATGGAAACCAAAAAATCTAAGTCCACTGACATTGTCACATACAATGTAGACATGGGTTTCATTGACGTTTTCAGCAGGAGGGCAACTGGATTTCAAATGAGGGCAAACCTTTTTTGCCCAGGAGGGCAAAAAAATCATTGACACAACCAGTCAATTTGCCCACTCTCTGGCCCCTAATGAAACCCTGCATTTAAGTTCTTTTGCAGTTTGTTTCAAGCCTGGTTACTCATCAAAAATTGAACCATGTACAAAATGTCTTACTCTGTGCTGAAAGAAGCTTGGATCAAGGTATTTGTCATATCTTCTTTCAAAGGGCACCTTTGATTCTGTCCATTTTACCTAACAGAAACATGATAAACTCCTTTTAAAGAAATACTAATTTTCAACTGAAGTTAGTTAAACGGAAATCAAAGCAGTTAATAAATTAAGTCAAAAACAGATTACAAGTTAAACTATTCTAAAGCTGGTTTCACTCAAGTGTCTCATATGATTTGGTTTTGCTTTGCTACGCTTAGTAATTTTGTTCTATAAATCCTATGCACTTTCTCAACTAATCAACTAATACATGTTTTCCTTTCCACTGGTTCACTGGATTGTGTGTGTTATTTCTGATCGGCCAGAGTGATTACTCTGGTTTTGTTTTCTTTGACATTCAAATGAAAACTGCTCAAATGTCTGGTAATTCAGCTGTTATGAATATTGTCTAAACAAATAAAAAACAAGTTACGCAATTTTTAAAAGAACTAATTTATGACACGAAAATCAAAAACGGGTAACTGTACATGTAGATGAAAACCTTACATACTAAATGCCTGAAATGAAAATTATCTGCAATGTAACATGAACTGTCTAAGTACTGCAGATTACTAAACAAATGGTTTACCTCATAGGTGAAGCTGAGTTTTGAGTCAGGAACAAGTTTGGCTTTAGATTCACTTGTCAAGCTCACGTCCACAATCTGGTCTTTGTTATAACTGATGTCAAGCTTTTTGTGTGTCCAGATGTAGAACTCGTCTTTACTCTCACCAATTTCACCAACAATACCTGAAAAATGCCACAAAAATGAATTTAACTAGCATCCCAAAAGACATAGTCAAATGACTTTAATGTGTAAAACAGGTAATTGGCGACAAAAGTGTCAAGACATTGGTGAGTAAAATTCCATTTTTGAGTGTCTTGGAAACATTTCCACTGATTCCACCCAAACAATGTTGATTTTTCTGTTTTTTTAGACTGCACAGACCACAGTACCTACACGACATTGAATTGGGGGACCGGGGTATCAGAGAATTATTGCTACAATGTACATGTAGATGCAAATAAAATGAAATAGGTGCTTAAATATTGAAAAGCGTGTTGAAAAGCGTGTCTCTACTACTCACTGAGGGCTTGGAAAAAATCCAGCTGCCCCTTGGACAAGCAGCTCTCAAATGTTTCTAGTCCAGGGAAATTCTTAGTTTACTTTTTTTTTAGTTGGTAGACAGGGCTCTTGCCTGGGTCCTGGCTCACTAAGCAAGTGAGAATGAAAAGTTATTGGCCAGTAGGAAAATTTACTACCAGACAGCACTTTTTTGACCCCTGTAAAACACTTACATATACCTATGGAAGGTATTTAACACCACAGTCTACATGTACTGTTGTTTTCTGATGTTTAAGGGATTAGTACATTTTACTTTGGCTATCAATTACAACAATGTATACCATCATTATGTAAATGTAACCTACATGTACATGTACACCACTGTACATACACATTTTGCAGCAGATGTAGCATCATGCCTCAAGAGATATCCAATGTCTAATCACTTGGATAGGGCTTGACTACAGTTTTTTTAAAAAAAACTAAAGTTTTCAAAAAAACACTTAGATGCTGATATGGAATGTTGTTAATGAAAGATTTAGATTTGACTTCACATCCTAAAGTTACTGCATATTTCACAAGAAGAACACTATTTCAAAGGCCACATGTGTGAAAATGAGAAGTATAGTTTGGTATTCGACATTCCTTCGATGAGTATGAAAATTTAAAAAAAATGAATTATTTAAAATATCTCAGTTGCCAGCCTAGTGGCAAGTGTGAAAAGTTGCTTGTCAGTAGTGAAAAAATCCAGTCACCATGACCCCAGAGGTCGCAGCGTCAAGCTCTGCTGGATATCCAAAGTTGTCATAAAGCGTGGCTTTATTTTTTGTTGGAGTAGATGGCTGACTTTACTATACTTGGTTAAGATCAAGAAGTGGAAGTTATTTTTGAGGCTAGCCAGCTACTTTTTGCAATCCTAAAATATTTATCAGAGTGGTACATCTACACACACACACTGCAAAAACAAACAAGGGAAGTCTATCTCTAAGGCCCTGCCAACACTACTCCAGAGAAATTTGAAAATGGTGTTTTCAGTTCAAAAAATGCATCTTACGTTTTCAAAAAGCCACATTTTTTTCTCTGGTATAGTGTGGACAGAACTTCAATTGCCATGGTTAAGAAAATAAATATAACTTTAAAACTAAAATACAGTAAGGATTATGTAATTCAGTAATTTGGGACAGAACATGTAGAAAAGATTTCAATCAATTCAGCAGCACTTACCCCATATTGGCAAATCATCTGCAGATAAAAGTAAAAAATATTTTTAGCTAAGCATTGTTAAGCATACTTATTACTTGCAGTGTAATTTACAAGCCTCTAGACTTACGCGCGCAAAACAATGAAACACGCATTTTCTATGTTTTATACTCTGATAAGGTTTTTGACCAATCAGAGCGCGCGCAGGGTCCTATCTATATTTTAAACTCTGATAAAACATGGGGCTTTGACCAATCAGAGCGTGCGCAGTTTCTTATCTATGTTATAATGAGTAATACTGTAATCTACTTGCGCATACTGTATATCCAATAAAAGATATTCAACAGATTAAACACTGTGACATACCTATGTACATCTGGTACCAGTAATGATTCTTCACAGCGTACACTAAGGCATCATGATTGTCTTGGCTTAGATCTATTTGACAGTACTCCAGTGGTGGAACATTAACTGAAACAATAGTATTGGTAATACATTGTAATAGCTCACCACTTTGCCAGACACGAAGCGGTTTTGCTGCATCTTTGGTCAAAACAGTGCAAAAGTTATGACTGAATACCTTCTCTGAAAATGCTTTTAAAACATGAAGGAAATAATTATACTAATTGATTTAAAATCAATTGTTGAAGGGATGGCAAATTGTAAATTTCTGTTAGTTGTTAGCAACTTTTCCAAGACAAGAAAATTACTTTAATTTGAAATGAAAACACTGTGAACTATCCATAACACATGTTACTTACCATTAAAAACTAGTAAGACCATTATTTTTTAGCTTCCATTATTGAATAAAAAACTACATCTTTTAGGTTTTGACTTTTCAAAGCACGCTTGCTTTATGAAATGGCCCCTTTGATGTCTTGTATGATCAACATGAACCTGATGTGGTCACACAGCCACTGTAGCAAATTAAAAGTGGAAATTAAAGCTGACCAGTTTGACTTACTTCTTAAACAAAGGCATAAAGCTCAAAACGACAGCTTTAATTGACATATTTACCATGGCAGTTCTTTCTACATGTTCTGGACATGTTTGCATGTCATTTTCATGCTGATAATCACATGTACATGTAGTTGATTGTTTCACCTTCAACATTCTGCTACTGATGTAGCAGAATGAAGTTTTCAAAAACTTCTTGCTTTCATTCATGCCTTGTATAATTACAAAGTACTGTACTTTAAGGTTTGTGGTTCCATTAGAGAGCTTAAGCACAGACATTTTTGAGCATGAATATCAACTGTGTGATACATGTAACGTTCTTGCTTTAGGCATGTTTCCGCCTTCTACTGAATTGAAAATCTTTCATTTTACCTTTTACAACTTGGCATTTCGAATGAAAAGCCAATGATACGTCCACAGAAGAGAAAATTCAACTTACATTTCACATGTCTCTCTCAAAAACGTCTGTGCTTAAACTCCCTAATGAAGGAGTAGAAATACAGCTCAAAATTACCTTTGAAAGAAATGTCAATGCCGCT
>OZ026603.1:10559925-10572425 GCA_964020085.1 Micromussa lordhowensis
GAATCTGATGTCATCAAATGATTCCCAAATATTTGATTCAACCTCGTTCCCAGGCTGTCTCTCCATTGCCTCCTTTTGTCGATGTTGTATCTGATTTATGACAGTTTGAGGGTTGTTGATGGGGTGAGGGGAGTTTTTCATGGAGAGCAAAAACATGAAACCACGCCCTGCTTGCCTCTCAACCATCTCTTTTAAAGTTCTCTAAATTTTCCCAGGGAAACCTTTTGCATTCGGCACTGTATATCGGATTGTCTACAATAACCTGGTTAACGAACCATCAGGCATTCTCCACACTAACTTAACAATGTACAGGTTCTTTCCACAAAACCACTTCATTGTACTACGGATGAAGAGTGGACCATTTAACTTTTGAGTGGGCGGGGGTATTTGGTAAGGCGGGCACGACTTTTTTAATAATAAAAGAAAACCCTTACAGGCACTAGAATGTTTTAATCGGGAGGTGTGTATGCATGTTTTTTCTCAGAGTAACATGCTTTTTTCGACTCGTGATTTTCTTTTTTTCATCTTTGGTGGTGTGCATGAAATTTTGTTACAATATCACTCACCACCCCCCCCCCAACTCCACCCCAACCCCCATCAAAAGTCAAATGGTCCACTCCTAAACCTGTTTTCCTGTGACTATTGAGATAACAGGCGCCATTTTGTGCTGTCCTTCTGACAACCGCGTAATTTTCACGGCGATCGAAATAGCACATGAAACGACCCCGGTTGCCTGAGGCTATGTGGACGATAACACAGGTGTAGCCGGATTGCAAGTCAGGTTACTATGGGAACCGCGGAAAACGGACGCTTTTCTCGGCCGCTGGACCCTTTCTTGGTTCGGGAGGGGTTGGGGCTCAGTCTGCGCCAGCTACGTAGACTACCTCTGTCGCAAGTGAGATCCACTTGTTAACTAAGTTTCGGTTAGACCAGGTTGGATTCACAAAATAGCCGCCTAGTAAGACAAAATTCATAGTTCTAAAAAGACGTGTTATTGTCGCGTATTTTCGGCTTCAATCACTGGACAAACGTTGGTAGCTTTCAGAGCCGGTTTTACATCCAGAATTGATTGAGCTGGCGATCGTCATTTTCTTGGTCAGTGTGTTTATTATGCAACACGACAGTTTTCATTGTGTTGCGTCAAGCTGAACTTGTGATTTCCGCCAGGAGTAACTTTGTACTTCTTTGCCACTGGACAACAACGAGTGTCCAAAACTCCTCAGATACACCTGGCGAGTCTTCAAGAGATTTGCAACTCGTCTTCTCCGTCATCATTATCTTCATCGCTTTCCCCAGTCTCATTCGCTTCCATGGCACTCGTTTCATCTTTCGTCCGTTCAGGCGTGTTTTTTGCTTCTCCTGTTTTCTTCCCTGAACCAGCTCGATTGTTAGCAGACTTTTTATTCTTTGTCCTGTTCTTTTTCTTCTTGGGTTCGTCAGCTGTATTACAAAAACAGGAGGAAATATTAGTTCTCGTGCATAGTACTGCATACAGTAATTTATAAATAAGGTAATCTTCTCCCATTCATCAATTTCTTGGGAGCGCTCCCTAAAATCGGATCTAAACAAGAAGAACTCCCTGACTGCTTTGAAAGACTAATCACAACTTTTGGAATATCATAACACTTCAACAGCCCATCGACAAAAACATCTGGTGGTGTACGTTTTGGCTCCTTGAAAGATCGCAATTTTTAATGTTAGATGTGAATTGTACGTACAAGGACTGCGTCGAATGTTAGACTCCCCTAAATTACATATAAAACCAAATTACCTGAAGTACTTGTTGTTCGTCTGTCAGCCTTTCCTTTCTCTTTCTTCTTTTTCTCCTTTTTCTCCTTCACAGGTTCTGCAGGTTCCACAACCATTGCCTCGGCTGCAGGTTCAACCTTGGTGGGAGGCGATCTTCTACCCACTACAGTCAAACATGTTGGTCTACCAGGCACTTGATATCTGGTCACGAGCATAGCTTCTTCTTCAAACTGTCAAGTAGAAGGAACATTGGGACTTAAATAAACAGCTCTCAGTGCAACCTGCCAAGCTCAAAGTATCAATTCCTGGTACTGATTGTCATACATATCTTTCAGTATTGGTTCAGAGAATTTGGCGGCCCATCAGGGCGGTTCTCAGCCTCCTATGGCTTGTCACACACAGTGACACTACTTACCAAGATTGCGTGACAACCCCAACGTCTACGTAGGAGGCTAAGCAGTACCCCTCTAGAGTTGACAATTGCCTTTGCTCTTGTCGACTGTAAGGTGCGCGATAGCTCACTGACGATTTATTGATGTAACAATGAGAATTAGCCAGTACTTCCTCTTGGGCTTCTCTGGACAATGTACTTTATGTTTTCCCCGCTTACTTTTACGAGCTTCGTCTGCTGGTCAGCGGTATTACCACAAAAACTTAACGGCTGAAAGATCGACCCTTTATTTGCATATCATTTGCACAATCTGACCACCCACTACAACCTCGTGACTTGCTATCGCAACTCACGAGCTAAAAATGAATACAAGGTTTCACTGAGCCACAAGGAAGCCTTTCAAGTTGACTTTTGTGGGATTCACTTTCCCTATACTATTACAAGATATTTGGTGGTGTGCATACTGCGTTTTCTGACATGAAGTATTGTTTTTGTTTTAGGATCAAACGCTTGTTAATCCTTACGTTGTCCGGGTTGAAGGCCCAGCCTCTTAAATCTCCATCAGACGATGTTGAAAACAGCAGCAAACTTCTGGTGTCTTCTTTCAGCAAATCCTCAGTCATGCAGAGATCTTTCACCCTGCAAAGTCGTCAGCACAATTTCAATAATATTTGCATTTAATCATAACGAACAGCAACACTTAATTTCACTTTTAATTCCAGTGCTAAACAAGGTGGTTCTACATTGTAGGTGAAGGTGAGGATGATAACAGTAAGTAGATTCCTTGTCACCGTGTTTGTATTGTGAGAGAGCTGTCATGAAGAGGAACGGGAAAAATGATAAGAACGAGGGAGGAAATTTAACGTGAGCTAATATCAGCTTCTTCTTATTACAAGCTGTGTTGACCATGTTAAGCACTTTACCTGTTCGCATGCCCTTTCACTGTCTGAAGACACTGCTCCTTTTCTATGTCCAGAATTCTTATCCCTTCAAACTCTCCACCTGCTGCCAGGATATTCTCCTAGGAAGGTTGAAAGAAAATACAATTCACGTAACGTAACTACTGGTTGAAACTGAACTTTCAACAAGAGGGTAGAGACATTTTGTCTTTCAGAATTCACACTAGATTTTTGTCTCACTTATTTGTCTATAACCTGAGCAGTCATTCAATTGTGCATGGATTAATCAGATGGAGTAAAGAGACTGTGAAGAAGGGGAGTTTTAACTTGCTAATACTGGGCTGATAGTAAAATACACAGGAGCCATAGAAGGTGCAAATTTTCAAGTTCATTAGAAGTTTAAGAAACTGAAAATGTTGTTTTCTTACCGACAGGAACTCCAATGCTAACACATATCTGGAAAATTCCATTGTAAAGGATAAGGCAGCTGTCTAAAATAAAACCATTTTATGCACACAGTCAGGAACATCCCCTAGTTAAGTTCCCTTCACATCCATTGCTAGGGTTGTCACATCACGCTTTTTTCCCCCTCACTTGTCTAGTGGAGGAGAATTGCGTGATAATCTAAAGGAGCATGAAGACATGATTGTCATAGCAGTGATACACACAACTTAAGCAGTTAGTTGTGAAATGAAAGCCTGAAAAAATTCAGGCCTGAATGAGATTCAAATCCATGACCTCTGCGATACTGGTGCCCTACCAACTGAGCTATCAAGCCAACTGGGAGCTGGTCACATTGTGAGTTCGTAGTATACGTGTAGATGACCAGCTTCAACTGGCTTGATAGCTCAGTTGGCGGAGCACTGCACCAGTATCACAGAGGTCATGGGTTCGAATCCCGTTCAGGCCTGAATTTTTCAGACTTTAATTTCACAACTACTTAAGTTGTGTGTATCACTTCGATGATCAATCATGTCTTCATATGTTTCTCTGTAGTTAAAATATATTATCTTTCATATATTCATTTGCAATCTAAATAAGGGCTGCAAACAACTTGGTTAAAAGAATGACATCACCAATTTCGAGTTGCTGTTGTTGTTACTTTTTTGTTTTGTTGTTTTTCATCTGTATACATCACAATGCCCAATAATATTTTATTAAAAGGTCTGATCTGATACAATATAATTATGTAGACTGATATTTATTTAGCCTCTAAACCACTACTGGTAATAATAGACTGATATTTATTTAGCCTCTAAACCACTACTGGTAATAATATTATTGTCACCTAACAACTGCAAGTCCAATTTTAGAAAATTCAGTTTCTCACAAGAATTGAGTTTTTTATGAATATTGTTTTACACAGTATTGAAGCAGTGGTAAAATCATATTGAATTTTTCAAGCTCTTGGTGTTAAGTTCTTTTATGTTAACTACATTTCCTTTGATAAGCATTTTGAACTCACAGTATTATACTATGCTCCATGTGCAGGTACAGTGTGTATGTGTACTTACAGCAAGTTTGTAAACTACTACTTTTGTTCCAATGGCCACAGCATAGCTATCCCCAGCAGGGGACCACTTCACAAGAAGGGCAGCTACAATCACAGACACAAAATAACAAACCAACATGTCAGCCCAGTATATAATTCACTGATAATTTTTTGGGCAGTGACCCACCCAATATTTCTACCCAGCTTAACCCCTCAGTAGACTTAATCACTGGCATTGGTCAAAATGTCACTCCCAAAACGAATCTTTCATGAGCAGGGATATTGCAAGCTGGCTAAAATAGAATTTGGATCATTGAATATTTTTCAAAGAGTCTCTGAATTGCTTACTTCAAAACTCAAGACTGTACATGCGAATGTATCATCATCCAACTAGAAAACAATTTGTAGAATTTATCAAGACGCTAACCAAATGTTATCAAAGGGTAAACATTGAAAAGCAAAGAAAGTAGTAAATGTATGCAGGCCTATGTGTAGAAGGCACAGTGGCCAAATGGCTAGAGTGCAGGACCAGATCAAGTCATTCAGGTTTGATCCCTGGCTAAGACAATTCCGTTGTGTCTTTGGGCAAGTCACTTGACTCTCACAGTGTCTCTCTCCACCAAGGTCTATAGATGGGCACCAGAACATTTAATACTGGGGAGGGGGGGGGCGGCTAACCATTGTGATGGACTATTATCCCATCTAGGGGGAGGGAGAAGAAATACATGTAGTCCTAGTCCCTGCATGCTACAGAAACTGGAGATAAGTGCCAGCCTGATGGGCCAACAGGCTGAAACACAAACTTCATATCTATGTACAGTGTACTAGTAGGAATGCATCTTACCTTCCTTGATATTGGTAACATATGCAGATTTGCCTGTCACAAGATTCCATGTTCTGTTAAGGTAATATAAACAAAAAGAATGGCTGTAGGAAGTACTCAGCTCTGTACTAAAAAAGGTCATGAAAAATTTTAGGAATTTTAGAAAAAGGTACCTTAATGTCTTGTCCTTTGCCACAGAGAGAGCCAGTCTCCCAGATGGATGAACAGAAACTGAATTTATATGACCTCTGAATTAAACAAAGAACAACAAGGCTCTGAGATATAAAGAAAATACATTATTCAATAGAATTACATACATTGTATGTAATTTTCAAAGCTGTAAATACATGTAAATCCATGCACTTCTTTTTCATCTACTTGCCCTAGTAAATGTCACATTCATGGAGGGGGTGAATATGAAGAATTATTTTAACCTCGGAGGGATATAAACCAAGAACATCAGGATAGATGGGGTAAGCTGTGCTGAACATATAAATTATAGGCACATGAATGTAAACAAATAAGTGTACATCTGAAATTAGTATATACACTCGGTGATCTTGGTGTTTTAAGCAATCTGATTAGTTCACTATCTTGGGCTGGTGAGCATTATTCACCTCTGTGGAGTGAATAATACATGAACCAAGCAAAAACAAAATGGCCGGTGTAAACTCCCATTTCACTGGTGTTTTTGAATTGGAAATTCCTAGAATACAAGAAGATGGTGAACCAGAAAATACAAAGAAAGCTAAGAAATTTGACCTGAAAGTTTTCAAAGGATAGCAAAGACTTGTTGACGTTCAACTTTTGTGCAGTTTCAGGACATGTCCTTGGCAATCACAGATTCAGCAGATTTCATCAACCTAAGCAAACCTGCAAAAAGCTGAAATTGCACTCTCCAAAGCAGCTTGCGCAATTTCAGCTTTTTGAAAAACTCACTCCTGCAAATTAATTCCAAATTGAACTCGAAACCGTATGATTACCTATACTAATCAAAACTACACATCCATGGTACATTTATTACAAACTTAATACAATTCACATACCTATGGCCTTTTAAAGTTTTAAGGCAGTCCCATGTGCGGCACTCCCAAACACATATTGTCTTATCCTCACTACCACTTAACATGTGAGTGCTGTTATGAAATGCCAAACAAGTTATGGTACCTGCAACAAAAGATTAGTATACACTTCTGTAACTCAATAAAACATGGAACTACAGCTGTAGCACAAGCTATCGATGTGATGATGGCATGAGAAAAGATAATTTTTCTTTCATTTTCTGACAGTCTTTTCTGGAAGAAATAGAAAACATTTTCCTCTCGTGTCTATTAAATTTTAGTATAAATCTACTAGAACTCTGGGAGCATAGTGGCTTCATGGTTAGTGTACTAGTCTCCTAATTGAGCCATCCGGGTTTGAGCCCTAGCCGGGGACATCGTGTTGTGTTCTTGGGCTAGACACCTTTCTCTCAGTGCCTCTCTCCACCTAGGTGTATAAATGGGTACTGGTGAACTTAATGCTGGGGGTAACATTGCAATGGACTAGCATCCTTTCTAGAGGGGAGTAGAAATACTCCTAATTGCTTCATTCATTCTTCCTGATGGGCCACTTGGCTTGTACGCAGACTTTATCATTGATAGTGAGCGGTGTAGCAGTATGCAGTCATTAACAAAATGATAGTTGCTTCTTGGTGTTTTCGAGGTGTTGGTGAACAGAATTTTTTGAATAACAAGCAGTTTTATACTAAAAAAAATAGATTATTGAATCACTTTTGATTTATCACACGATAGAAATCCCAAGCTCGTAGACTAATTGTTCAATAGAAACACCATCTTAAGAAAGTTTAGGAGAACTTTAAAAAGCTGTGAAAACCATCACAAGTGGTTCTTTAATTTCCACAGCATCTCTCATTCTCCCAAACTTCCACTCATTTTTATACACCTCGATAGAAACATGAGAGAATGTTCCTACTACTTACTGCAGTTGAATAATAAAACTGTCCCTTCACAATAATTTATTGGTTCGAACATTTTCTTAATAGCCAACCTCTGGCGTAAGTATTCTCATTAGAGATATGGAAGGTTGTAATAATTTATTATTTACATGTAGTATATATAAAAGGGATATTTGTCTAAAATTCTATGGTCTACAGGTGTTTAATTGGCAATACTCATTTTCTCGGTTTTGAACAGGAACTAGCATGCAATGGAAGCTCATGCTGGAGAATATCAATAAAATGGGATTAATTTTATTTGCATTTGAAACGACTCCCATATTAGCCTCAGTTACTCCAGTTTAATACTGCGAATACAATTATGGTTTATTTCAAGGTCAAGTAATTGAAATACATGTACATGCAGTATGCCATTCTTACCCTCATGTTGCATTAACGCACCCAACTCTCGATGATCTTTGAGATTATATAACCTAAATAAAAACACAGAAAGAATGTTGTGATAATCTGCACTCCACTTATGACATTTTTTAACCAGTTTGCCCATCACTTTTGATCATCTCGTGCATTATAATTTATTATAATCTAAAATAAAAAAAATGGCAACAAAAAAAACTGGTTTATAAACTCTCCAACCAAAAACAAATTGGAAACACAAGATAGGTGAAAATGGTCTCGGGTTAGAAGCATCAGATCTTTGAATATACATGTACCAATAATACAATTTCCTCAGTAACTCAAAAGTCAGGTTTCTAGAATACAGAAAACTTGCAAATAGCGGAAGTCACAATGCAATGTCCTTAAAGTGACCAAAACTGATGATGTAATGATGTTGTAGCAGGCAGAAGAGGTACATTTATGCACCGGTATTTTTGGTAAGGATATATCAATACAAGTAGCCAAGCCTACATGTAATATTACTCTAAGCCATACCATTTTCCCATAACATTCTTTTCGTACACCTTTTTGCAATTACCAGTGATGCTATTTCTTCAGTTAGTCAGGACTTTTTTTGCCGCATTAGAATAAATCAAATATGCACCAAAAACTCTCAAATAACCAACGTCACAAATGCAATGTTCCTGAAATGCCCGAAACAAGCTGCCAGGCCTACATGTAGACTTAATGTGGTTTACTCTAAGACCCACAATTTTCCCATGTATTGTTTTTGTTGTTTTTCATTTTTCTTTTTTTACTCCAAGCCAAACAATTTCCCATAACATTATTTTCATTTACGTTTTTTGCAATTACTAGTGATGCAATTTCTTCAGTGTCTTAGTAACAAGTAACAATGTGATGTTGTCAAAGTGCACAAAAGCAATGACGTACACAATGATTCAGGTATCTTATGGTATGGTCAGGTAGTGCTTGACTTGTATGTATTAATATGGTTTATTCTAAGCCATTTCATTTTCATTTCCTTTTTTGCAATTACCAATGATGCAATTTCTTCTCAGTGTCTCAGGAGTTTTTTAATGCATTAGAATAAATCAAATGTGCACCAAAAAACTCTCATATAACCAAAGTAGCAATGTGCTGTTGTCAAAGTGCACAAAAGTAATGATGTATGTAACGCAATGTTCCTCAAATGCACGAAAGTACTGAGGCACGAACAGCTGTATCTTGTGGCCAGCAGATGAAGTGGCTCATGTACATGGTAAGGATTATCAATACAAGTAGCCACACGCCTACATGTAGACTAATATTTATTAACATGGTTTACTCTAAGCCCTACCATTTTCCCAAGTATCCTTTTTTTACCATAATTTCCTCTTTTTTGCAAGTACCAGTTATAAGCATTATTTGCAGGGTTACAATACATTGTAAATCAAGAATCCAACAGAAACAAACTCTCAGAACCAAAGTAATGTGCAATGTTCCCAAAATGCACTAAAGTATTGACGTCATACAACTGTATGTTGTAGCCAGCAGATGAAGTGGAACATGTCTATGATATAGATACATGACATATGTACATGTACACGTGATCAGACTAAACAAATTAACATGATTTACTCATAGGGCATACCGGTTTCCCACACGTAATTTTATTTTTCCTCTACATTTTTTGCAAGAAACAGCAATAATAAGGCAATTTCTTCAGTTATCCAAGAATGGTTTGCAGCATTATAGAATAAATTATATATGCAACAAAACACTCTTAAATAACCAAAGCCAAATTCTTTAAAGCTAATGATGTATGTATGTATGTATGTATGATTCCTGCTGCTTCAGTAATACAAGTTCTTCAGTTACCCAAAACGGTTTTGCTGCATTTTAGAATAAATCAAATATACATCAAAACACTCACACTCTCAAAGTCACAATGCAATGTTCCTGAAATGCACAAAAGTAATGATCTATGTACAGCTGCAAGTTGTAGTCAGGAAAGGAAGTGGTTTGAGTACATGGTAAGGATATATCAAATAAAAATAGTTAGGTGGCTCTAGACTAATTAATATGGTTTACAGTAAGCCATAACATTTTTGTAAGTACGAGTGAAGCAATTCTTTAGAAATTTAGAATAAGATATCCAACAAGAAACTCTCGAACAAAACAAAGGTCACAATACAATGTTGCCAAAGCGCACAAAAGAAATGATGTGCGTATGTTGTAGCTAGATAGCAGAATGGTTCAGGTGTATTATGGTATGGTCAGGTAGTGCTTGACTTGCATGTATTAGTATGGTTTATTCTAAACCATTTAATTTCCTTTTTTGCAATTATCAATGATGCAACTTCTTCAGTGTCTCAGGAGTTTTTTAACGCATTAGAATAAATCAATTATGCACCAAAAAACTCTCATATTTCCAAAGTAACAATGTGATGTTTTTTTTAATTTATTGAATATAAATATAACAATAATTGCATACGTTTCCCCCACAAATAGCTTTCAAATTAATCGAGGCGGAGAGATCTAAGGACATTAACGTGCACAAAAGTAATGATGTACATAATGCAATGTTCCTCAAATGCACATAAGTACTGAGGCACGTACAGCTGTATGTTGTAGCCAGCAGATGAAGTGGCTCATGTACATGGTAAGGATTATCAAAACAAGTAGACATGCCTACATGTAGACTAATATTTATTAATAAATATGGTTTACTCTAAGCCCTACCATTTTCCCATGTATCCTTTTTTACCATAATTTCCTCTTTTATTGCAAGTGCCAGTTGTAAGCATTATTGGCAGGGTTACAATAAAACAAGAATCCATCAGAGAACTCTCAAAGAACCAAAGTAAAGTGCAATATTCCCAAAATGCACAAAAGTATTGACGTCATACAACAGATTACTGTATGTTGTAGACAGCAGATGAAGTGGAACATGTCTATGATATAGATACATGACATATGTACATGTACATTTCAATACAAGTACATGTGATCAGACTAAACAAATTAACATGATTTATTAATAGGGCATACCGGTTTCCCACACGTAATTTTATTTTTCCTCTACATTTTTTGCAAGAAACAGCAATAATAAGGCAACTTCTTCAGTTATCCAAGAATGGTTTGCAGCATTATAGAATAAATTATAGATGCAACAAAACACTCTTAAATAACCAAAGCCAAATTCTTTAAAGCTAATGATGTATGTATGATTCCTGCTGCTTCAGTAATACAAGTTCTTCAGTTACCCAAAACGGTTTTGCTGCATTTTAGAATAAATCAAATATACATCAAAACACTCACACTCTCAAAGTCACAATGCAATGTTCCTGAAATGCACAAAAGCAATGATCTACAGTATGTACAGTTGCAAGTTGTAGTCAGGAAAGAAAGTGGTTTGAATACATGGTAAGGATATATCAGTAAAAATAGTTAGGTGGCTCTAGACTAATTAATATGGTTTACAGTAAGCCATACCATTTTTGTAAGTACGAGTGAACCAACTCCTTAAGTTACCAAAGAGTTGACAGCAGGAATTTAAAATAAGATATCTAACAAGAAATTCTCGAACAAAACACAATCAAAATACAATGTTGCCAAAGCGCACAAAAGTAATGACATGCGCGTATGTTGTAACTAGATAGCAGAATGGTGCAGGTGTATTATGGGATGGTCAGGTAGCACTTGACTTGCATGTATTAATATGGTTTACTCTAAGCCCTACCATTTCCCATGTATCCTTTTTTTACCATAATTTCCTCTTTTATTGCAAGTGCCAGTTGTAAGCATTATTGCCAGGGTTACAATAAAACAAGAATCCAATAGAGAACTCTCAAAGAACCAAAGTAAAGTGCAATGTTCTCAAAATTCACAAAAGTATTAATGTCATATGTTGTAGCCAGCAGATGAAGTGGAACATGTCTATGATATAGATACATGACATATGTACATGTACATTTCAATACAAGTACATGCGGTCAGACTAAACAAATTAACATGATTTACTAATAGGGCATACCGGTTTCCCACATATAATTTTATTTTTCCTCTACATGTACACTATTGGCAAGAAACAGCAATATTAAGGCAACTTCTTCAATTATCCAAGAATGGTTTGCAGCGTTATAGAATAAGTATATACGCAACAAAACACTCTCAAATAACCAAAGCCACAATGCAATGTTCCCAAACTCTTCAAAGCTAATGAAGTATGTATGTCGTAGCCAGCAGCAGGATATGTCAACAAGAACAGTCAGGTCTAGATCAATTAAATATGGGTTTCTCTTGATTTCTGCTGCTTCAGTAATGCAATTTCTTCAGTTTTCCACAACGGTTTTGCTGCATTTTAGAATAAATCAAATATACATCAAAACACTCTCAGACAACCAAACTCACAATGCAGTGTTCCTGAAATGCACAAAAGTAATGATGTACATGTATGTACAGCTGCAAGTTGTAGACAGTGAATGAAGTGGCTTGAGTACACGGTAAGGATATATCAATAAAAATAGTACTGTTACATGTAGGTGGCTCTAGATTAATTAATTATGGTTTACAGTAAGAAATACCATTTTTGTAAGTACGAGTGAATCAATTCCTTCAGTTACCAAAGAGTTGACTGCAGGAATTTAGAATAAGATATCCAACAAGAAACTCTCGAACAAACATAGTCACAATACAATGTTGCCAAAGCGCGCAAAAGTAATGACGTGCGTATGTTGTAGCCAGATAACACAATGGTTCATGTATATTATGGT
This sequence comes from Micromussa lordhowensis, assembly GCA_964020085.1. Taxonomy (NCBI): domain Eukaryota; kingdom Metazoa; phylum Cnidaria; class Anthozoa; order Scleractinia; family Lobophylliidae; genus Micromussa; species Micromussa lordhowensis. The sequence goes on from OZ026603.1 coordinate 10,572,390, forward strand.
ATGGTCAGGTAGCCTACATGTAAAGTAATTAAAATG
>OZ026603.1:10577425-10579925 GCA_964020085.1 Micromussa lordhowensis
AGCAGTACGCGAAAGCATCCACTTATACCCGCCGCACCCATCTTTCTTCTTCCCCAACCCCTCCCCGCTTAGTAAACCAATAAAAATAGATAACACTTCAAGAATTATATCATAAATCAGTTCTTGGCTTTTATTACATGCACGTCTAAACAAACTGCAGTTGCACGTACGGACAAAATTTCAAAGGCGAAATTTCGGCTGTCAATCTTCTCATTGACTCCTGAATAATTATGTACACTTATTGAATAACTATTTACTAAAATTGTTGGCTGTCCGAAACGAGCGAAATGCGACGCTAGAGAATTAATAGAGAAAGAAAAGAGATATGTCTGATCCTCTTTTCACACTCCCAGCATATTCTAAAAATTATTCAATTCCTCTCATTAAAATCTCTTGACAATGCTACAAAACCCATAATACTATACACAAAATGTTTCCATGGGCGCTATCATAAGCAGAAAGACAAAACCCAGTAGACTTATTTCCTTTGATTGAAACCTGAATATAATTGTCTACATTTGTTAATTAAAAATCGCTGTATAAGTGCGCTGAAGCCAAAAGGAGAGCAAAATATTTTGCCGTCGTGGCTTGAAAAAATCGCTCAACCAATTACAACTTTCTCTCCATTTCAACAATTCACTTAATATTCTCATCTTGGTGTTCTAGCAACGTTTTGTGTACGAGCGAATTAGTCATAATTTTATCACTGCTTTGACTAAAAATGAAGTAGACTATTTACATTACATTTAATCGAAACCCTTTTCACTTAATTTAAACTCGCGAGCACGTGCAATCTTGAGGAGAACAAGATCTTGCAGTCGCGCCTCCTAGTATGGAAGTAGACGATGATCCTATTCTGTCAGCGTTCGGCGACAGAAGGCTAAGAGAGTTCAGGGGTGGACTGTAGGGGCCTTGTATCAAGGAACACTGTTGATCAGCCATGTCACATTCAGTGCACATTGGGTAGCAACCTCCCAGTAGCGAGTGACGTATATGCGGTAAGCTGTTTATTTTCTGATGGCGACGCCATTTTGCGCGGCGATTAGAGAACCAAACCTGTGAAATAAAGACAATAAACACATTAATTATAGTTTCACTGGTTGCATGTGTTGTTTTAAACAGAAGCTAGGAATATGGTTATTTTAGCATCTATATTATGATTACGATGCAGGTACCAATTAAGGAAATCAATCTTAGATTGCAATCAGGAGAGTTGGGTATTTCATTTGGTTTTGCCAGCATGAGTGTTCTATAAGGAACACTGAAACCGTGCTTTATTTGAGCGCTCCGACGGATGGGCACCCGTTGCAATTACAAACAAGCGGCTAGCAATTGATAAATCCTACTTAATAGACGTTATAATGGGGTGTCTCACCTGCACTCGTGCCTCTGACATGTCAATCTTATTCGCAAGCTCCTCCCTCGTGGCTACATCCGGGTAATGAGATTTTCCGAATTCTTTTTCAAGCATCTCCAATTGTTCAGGGGAAAATGTCGTTCTGTTTCGCCGTATTTTTCTCTTCTGGTTTCCTTGAGAATCACTTCCTTCCTTGCCGCTTTCGCTTCCACTGTTGTAACCTGCGTTTTCAGGATTCTTATTGAAATTTTTGTTGTCTGTGTCAAAGGTGTCGCTGTTGTTGTTTCTGTTTTCGTAGCTGTCATCATCGTGGTGTGGGCTTGTTTCGTGCGTGTCAACTTCTAACTCTTCCATCTGTTCGCTTTCGTCGTGCTCGGTATCAATACTTTGAACATGAACAGGTTTTTCTTTTTCCGGTGTTGTGATCTCCTTGTCTGGTGTCTCGCACTGCCTTTGGCGCTGCTCCTCGTTATTTTCTCCTTTAAGCCTCACTAAATAAAATGGGTCAACAAGAGAAAGAAGATTGAGAGGAATGTGAAAATAGTCCAGAGAGAGAGAGAGAGAGAGAGAGAGAGAGAGAGAGAGAGGATGTTTCAAGCCCGGTTAAAACCTTTTACAGTTGCACCCTTACTATGCGACCACCCTCGGGAAAATGGGAGGCGGCCGCTTACTAGGGGTTGGCCTCAAATAGCGGTTGCTCAGGAATGTTCATGAGGCTTAGTAGAAACGTCAATTTATTCAAATACAAACAATGCTTGATAGCTTGTTACTGTTACTGTTACACATAATAAAGCCTATTACTGTTTTCCTGCGGCACTTGCCACAAAAATGATCTCAATCCTTCTTTAGAAATCACCATAAATTAAGGCTTTTATAGCTTGGAAGAGCATTTTACCTGGGAAAGTCCCTTCATGATGTTCTTGGTGGTCGTTGTCAGTTTGAGATGATGCAATAATTGACAACTCTGGAGGTGGTTCGAGACCCCTCCTCTCGTATTCCTGAGGTGGAAAGTCCTCATGCTGCGGCATCGTGTGGCATGACCAGGGCATAGTTGGCTCGCAAACGGCGGACCAAGGATGGAAGCCATAAATGCTGGCTAAATGCTGTCTTTCGCGCTCAATCATTGCATACTGCGCGGCTCTT
>OZ026603.1:10584925-10797425 GCA_964020085.1 Micromussa lordhowensis
GTCACTGCTTGCTGTTCAAGCGATTGTTGTTAGCGTACCTTACGCTCGAAGTGTGATTCGGCTTTCTGCAGTTGAGCGAAATGTACCATTTTCTGGATGTATTGAATATAAACAGCACCTTTACTCCTTTATTGTTGGCACAAAAGATTTAGGCGTTTTATGTAATTTTCTATATTAACTTTTCTTTTATGGGAGAACTGCTATCATCTGCTGCAGATTTTAGTTTTCCACGCCAGATGAAAGAGCAAAAGATCAAAACAGAGCGAGCCGAGTGATACTCTTTTTTCTCAGGGTAGGACATCACCTTCATTTATTATGCACGGAACACAAGAAAGACTTGTTTTGTAAAGGCGAACAAGAGAAAATGCATACTTCGACTCAATAATGTGAGCATAGAATTATAGTTTGATGTACCGACTCAAAGCCATGTAATTAATTTGATGGAAGTGCGAATAGAAGCTTTGAAATCCCCTTAACACTCGTTACTGCCTAATGAAAAGATGGGCCAAATGTTAACTCAATTTTGTTTGTGCAATTCAAATTGGATACAATATGTCACCCATTTTTTTTCTAGTCAAAATAATGGTATTTTCTATTTTCTTCGTTGATCATTTATTCAACAGTGTTTTTGAACCGAACCTGTTTAAACAAAAAATAATCAGATCGAAAAAAATAAAATTCATTCATATTAGAAAAAAGGCAGTTTGTCTTTATGGCTGATAAGGCAGAAAAATACCTTTTCTAAATACCAAATGAGCTGATATCTCATCTTTTTTTCCATCTTGATACATTTGAAAAAAAAAAATTAAAACTCTCAGAAAAAAATTTTCACAGTGATGAAATAATATTTGCACGCATGGCATCCCCTTCTGAGAACGAAACATTTTCTTTGGTGGGGTTTGTCATTTAAATGCCGAATGATCATTCAACTCTCAAAAATTAATTTTTTTCGTGGTAAATTGCGTTGTTTGCTTTGCAGACGGCAGCGAAATCTCAAAATTGTTACTCAATCTCGAAATTCTTAAAAATCCTTTGTTGAGCCCCTTGCCACTATGGTAAATTATCTGATTGCTACATAATAAAAAGTAATTAACTACTGTTAATCTATTTATCAAGCTACAATCCCTTCTCGGCACAGCACGTATCCGTCCAGCAAAATTACCAATTCATCTGTCCAACACGAAATTAAAAACTTCCTTGTGATCGACCTTTGATTTGATTCACATTGGTCAAAGTCACATCGGGTCCTTAACTGCCGGAAATTGCTCCATTTTAGGCTTCGCTCCCATCAACGCAATATTTTTTTATGTCGGTAAACGGATGAATAAAAGTTTAATTTTGAGTACAACATTGTCAAAACAGAATTGTTCTCGAGAAATTAAAGACGGCGAAATATTTCATTGAGCGGTAATACTTGTGTTCACAAATGCCAAACACGGAGGATTTCTTTAATGCGAATCGTGTCGCATTTAAGTGTATCACGTACGTCGTTTCATTTCCGAAAGCGGACACAAGCGAGACCGATTTGTTATTTTTGTTTTCGAATCGCACGTTACATATGCATGCACGTATTATAAAAGCACATCTCCAAAAATAATCCTTCCTTCGATCTAGCTTTGCAAGTTTAACGATATAACAAAATTGCATTTTCTTATCAATGTTTTTTCCCTTTATCTTCACCCTGCTATTTGACACAGTTTGTTGGGGAGTGTAGGTGTTGTTATCTTTGGTTGTTTTGACGGTTTAAGGGTAATGTGTGGGACGACAAATGAGCACACCAGATGCAGCGCGAATAAACCCAAAACTAGCGATGCATTTGCGCATGCGCGTCTCATTGCGTTTGTCATGAAGGAGCTGTCGTGCTAGGTGAAATACAAAACTTTTACGATGAAAAACATCTACCCGTATCAATGAAGCTGTAAAATGTCGATGAAAGATAAGTTATTAAAACAGCACAATCTTTTTTCCTGTTCTAACTTGTTTATAACTTAACAAATTCTTGTACCTTTATAAAAATAGACATTACTTTGCTAAATAAATTAAAATTTATTTAAAGGGTAAAATGAAAATAAAACATACAGAACTCTCATGAACCATTTTATAGTGAAATATAATTTAGTGGTGACAATGTTAACGTTTAAGTGAAAATGGCCTAGTGAAAGTCGTTAGGTCCTAATCACTTAACACGCTGCGTTTTTGCCATTGCTATCTTTTTAATTGTTGTGGAAAGGATGAACGCGGCTAGAAAAGTACAAATTCCTCTTCGTTTTCCTTAGCTGATTTTTCTTAGCAAATACCAAAACTTGAACGATTCTTCAGTTGAGTGAATGAATATTAAGCTTAGGCTGATCAGATTTGGAAAATTAATTTTGGTTTGTCCTTGGCATCATTAAATTCCCAGGAGAAAGATATTTGTTTCAGAAATCCATTAGCACATTTTCTCCCATCAGAAAGTCGGAAATTGGATTTTCAATTTCCATTCCGAAATATGATCTATCAAAGACAACAATCTTCATTGATGAGGGATACGTGAAATGTAAAGAGCAATTAAGGGGGATTTATACTTCATTTCCGCCAACGTACTTAATTTCTCAATCTCAGGGGCGTATGTGTATGGTGTTAATGAATTCGTAGCTTGGAAATCTGTTGATATCCCATGGAACTGAGAAGTGTTATTTGACCGAGAGAGGAGTTCATTTCCTATCAATGTGCAAGTGAAAAAGTAAACTTAAAACGCTCTTGCGCAAGGCCTTTACCTCGTCCCCTCCCCCTTTACAGTGAAGTAACAAATAGTCACTTGAAACGTACAATTCAGATCGAGTGAATGTGCGCAAGAGAAACCTAGTTCTCGCTGCTCGCTCGAAAATATCGCAAAGGTTTTGATATCTATTAGGTTCTGTGATATTGTAATTGTTTTTGCATCCATCTTCAACTATGCATAGGCCAGTTACATTATTTTCTAATCTATATTATTTGCATTGTACGGTATCGTTCTAAAACAAAGTTTAGATAAGCTAGATCAGATATATGGACAGGACTCACACAAGAGCCCGTGTAAAAAGCAATAAATTAGGGTGCCTTAACCTTCCACTCTGTCAGTTATATTATCTTTCCTTCAATCTTCCTTTCCATGTTTTATGTTCTATCCAGAAGACACATTCTAGCCGTTCTTATCTGCTATTGATTATTCATGCCACTCAGTGCTGGTGGCTGTTTTGGAAGCTTTATTGACTGCTAATATTTCAGACTAAATTTCTTATTTTTATTTTGTTTTCACAAAGTTTTGTCTCGACACGTTTTTAAGTCGTTTGGATATTTTGCCCTAACATAGCAGAAATTAGGTTTTTCTGAAACGAACGTTTTCGTATTTTCATCGAACTTTTACTGCGCTTTATGATCTGCTCCTTTTGAAAACTGGCAAATATCGGTTTGAAGTATGGCTCAAGGTAACTTTGTTTTTGGAAAAAATATACTCCCGGCATTATCCGCCCAGATCAGTACATCTGGACAGAATCTGATTTCAGCTTTTTTAGTTCATTGAAGGACCGAATTGAAATAATGCAACGAGAGAAACTACCGTATTCGTTAAAACACAGTACGTTCTGTATGCATCAGTTTGTATACTCACTTTCAAGTTGTAAAAGTAACGAAGAATAATGCAACGACAAATATAAGGCTGTTTGCCCAAACTGTCAATTTTTGCAAACACCAAACTATGTTTGTAGCTATGAAGTCAATGGAAATTAAAATTCTTGATACAGGCAGAAACATGCGAACGATTTTCGGAGTACCCTATGATTGTATCTTACTTTTAATATTTTTTGTTTCGAAAAGATTGTTGCTTCAGTGAACGATACTGGGCATAACGCGTAGTAACCAAAAACGTACCTCACACTTAGATTACCAGTTTCTTATTTCGTCTTTGGAAAATGACAGCAATATCAGTTCAAGTAGGAGGGCTTTCCCGTACCTCACCGTTTTTCAAAAGATTTGTATGCCTTTTCTTTAAATTACTTAAGATAACATCGGGCTCATGGGAATAACACGAGGACTCGCAACGCCTCTTGCATAGAAAACAATGGCGGGACACTTAGCGTGCTCTTTCTGATTTCCTCATTAACGCTGAAGGGAAGAAGCTATACGTCGCGATAAGAAGAAGACGGTTTAAAACGACTAAAAACGAATCACGGGGATTTTTTTCCTCAGGTGTCACCGGGCACTTTTAGTTTGGCAATAAACTGAATCTCTGAAGGACACGGATGCCTGCTTGTTTGGAAAGCTAAGAGATGTTTTTCAACTGAATATCGCGGCATTTGTGTTTTGCCAGCGTGTGTAACTAGAACTATTAAAAGCCCTGATTCATTAGACTTCAAAGAGGTTACGAAAACTACTTTTTTAGTTTAAGGATTCATGTCGTCCCTATCTTTTCACTTCACTGTAAAACCGACAAACCAAACCGGCCGGGAAAAACACATTTTCCCAGTTTTAAAATAGGAAAGCCTTTAGGTCACTCGAAGGTAATATGCTGCTGTACAGTAAATATGACTTGCGAGTAGAATTTTAAGTGTCTTTTATTATTGGGAACAGCATTCTAAAAGCGCAGAATACCGTTTGTCAAGTCGTTTCCTATATTTTGCGGCTTCGTAGTGTTAATCCCTTTAGTTAAGTAATATTCTTTCGTTTTCTGCGGGTAGTTAGCGGAGATTATTAGACCGGGAAACAATACTGGTTGCGGAAACAAAGGAGGTCGTCTTTCAATACAACCGTCAAAATTATCACAATCTCTTGTAACAGTTATTGACTTAGCGTAAAGACACGGGCCAACAAAACGTCTGAAAACATGGAAGTTTAACTTTGTTACCTGACATAGTAAGTCATCTTATGGCATAAACGTGCTTGTTTTGATTCACGCCATAATCATAAGCGTAAAAGCATACACTTTTTTCTGTTCAAACGTAAATAATTTCACAACCAATATATGCGTTTGAAAAGGAAGTTCAGTGAAAAAATAACAACTCGGACAGATTTTATTCCGCTTACTAAGTCAATTTTATCTAACTTGAGCAAACAAACTCAACTTTATTTTTATCTTCTAAGCAATCCAGGTGACGTGTTCCCAGAGCCCGTCATCTCCTCGTCTGCAATTCAATGTTTTGGTACTTTTCTCATTATGTATGGCATTTAAGTAGCTTTTTTCTCAATCAACGCCCGTTTTTTTTAATTACAGTTTTAGTTAACATCGACTGTTCAGTTTTAACTTTACCTTGTAACAGTTTTTTTGTCAATGTAAATAAAACTATGTAGGTTTTCAGACTTGTTCCTATTTCCTATTCTATACTCGCTGTAAACGAACAGCGCATAACTTAAGAAATCAGTGATAGTCCCTGCTAAAAAGAAAGACCGTCGTTTGGTTCGTTCAACAGATTCGCCGCACCTTCTGTACGTTACTATTGAAATTCTTGGCTTCCAGCAGCACAAAAGTTGTCCTGGTGGCCGCGACACTTTCATTCAACTTTCAAGCTCTTTGCATCCTGAAAAGAATAGCTAAGCCCTTAACAAAGCTGCGAACTCTTTCATTTTATTTTTGTACATTCAGTTGGTATCACGGACTTTGACAATTACCTGTCATTCATCCCAAATTGTACGTTGCTGCCTCATGTATTCCTGAAACGTTTTTGCGTTGAGTGATTCACAAGATGTTCTTCAGTATTTCCATCATCTACTAGACTGGGCAAGGGGTAACTCAAAACAATGTATGTATGATACATTTCTTCAATTTCAATTTTACGCACCTTGCGCATTGATTTTTATGTAGAGACTTTTGCTTCGCGTCTTGGGGTAAGTCCTGAAAACATTTAAATTATAGATTAAATTTAAATGTAATATTTAACGTTACCATCCAGCTATCTTTGTAACCGGTCATTCTCAAAAGTGGTCGGTTAACAGAAATTAGGACGACTTTACTTAAACTTAGTCCGTAAATCATACAGATTGACTCGACTTACCTGTGAGAAAATATTGATGTGAAATTCCTTGTAATATTTTATCATGAAAACATCGTTTAACATACCTTAATTTTTGAGTCTTTTTTTAAACAGAGCTTTTGTGATACATTACCAATTTCATTATCATTTACATTTCAGTGGCGACAAAGAAGTAAAATGGCGTGTTAAGTTCTGTATATTTCTGCTTTCAATTCACTTTTGTAATATACAGGGTTTCTTTGTTTAAATAACATAAGGTTATCATGACGGTCATTTCTTTATATTAAAAAGTATTTTTTGTTGTAAACGATACATTTTCCTACCTGAAATTATTTCATTTTCTACTTACTGTGAACACTACCCACTCAATTTAACGTGCTACAATTTCTGCAGGTGTCATTTGTGTGAAATTTGAGCAACTGCGTAAAAAAAATAGTACTGTGATGTTAATTTCCTACTCGACTGCCCGGCTGTGTGCTGCATCTTTACGATTGGCATTGTTCTCACTGCTTTCTGCAATGTTAATGCTAAGTTTATCAAAATTGAAGACTGGATACCATAGCAGCATTTACTAGAGTAGGAGAGGATGTCGAACTTATTCACGTCATATTGGAAAGTATGATCCGTGACGCACCGCTTTTGACCCGTCAACCTGAGAATCTGGAGTCAGAACCTGAAACCCAATGCTCAGTTGTTTTTAAAGCTCGAAAGAGTTTCTAGCCAAGGACGTATAAGATCCTTCACCAGTAAACAACCTTGTAGATTTTTCTTTAAATAAGTGATTAAAGTTCACAGCGTTTTCCAAGGTTAGTTTTGTTGTTGGCTTTGTCTGCTCTATCGACCAAAGATCAAAAGATACATCGAGCTTGTGAAATAATTCCTTAGAAAGATATTTTTATGCATAATAAAAAAGGTCCGAAGTCCAGTACTGGGAGACTCGTGTAACTAGCCGCCGGCGTCTGGAATCTCGGAATAAGTCGGGTGTAACGATTTACTATGGAACTGCCTTCCAAAAATCTTTTGTTTGTATGTGAAGACAAATTTCTCAACCATGAACTCCCAAAAAAAAATCGAGCTTACATTTTAGTCAAAGCTTTTAGAAAGAAATTTGCATGACAAACAGTGTTTGTATACTTTGTGGCTCTAAATCGAGATAAAACGGCTCTTTTCTGACACCAGTGCACTCTACGGATAATATCTTTAAGATAGCTGCCCATTGTTTTCCTTGTCCGCACGTTGCAGGACAATGGGAACTTGTTTTAACTTAATAGCCCAATAACAATTAGAAAGTGATTAATGCTGGGTAAATTGAATATCACTTTTGAAGACTTTTAAAGTCTTTCGAATCCCAGACATGGAATAAATATCGGTTTTCATTGAACAAAGTAATTAAAAACATAACCAGGTGATGCCAACATTAAAAGTCGCACGGACGTTGTTTGGAAAACTCAAGAAAAACGAGACTCAATCTATCATTCAGCAAAGGTTCAAGCCGACATTGGACGGAAGCCTTAGAATAATTAACAATTTATGGATGTTTCAATAAAACGCCATTTATGTGTGACACTTTTTGGTTTAAAGAAATTGAAAATGAGTAAAACATGTCACATATGATGGAGAGCAATTTCCGTCATTTCACTCTCGGTCACGTTTATTGACTTTTTTTGGTAATTTCCATTCTTTTTTTAAACTGCAGTGTATGTGTTGATCTGGTGTGCTAATGAGAGACCATTTTTTGTCGTGTTTGATCAAAGTTAAAACAAGCGACTGTACAGTCAATGCCTTGTACACTTTTTCCTGCCTAGCAGCAAGATGGATGTTTAGCCTTCATGCATGCAGTAAATATAACGCATGTTATCTCAAATTTTTATCAAAGAGAACCTGCTCCTTGTTATTACACTCTTGAAATATCTTTAAAAATATCATCCATTTGCATATAATTCCTGTTGTGATAATTATCAACGTTGATACTGTTTTCTTTGTTACAAGACATTTTACAGCCGGCGGCAATTGCAAGCAGACAGCCATATAGTTCGTCGATGCCACCCGCAGACAAGAGCTCAGCCCTGTACTAGAAATTATCTCTTTCTCTGCATGATGTAAAAATATTGGAGTAAAGAAAATCTGCCAGGTACTGCCGTGCACACTTCTAGCAAAGTGTTATTGAGTTGTTACTTAAAATATCCCATTTGATAATGCTTTTCAGACTTGCCCCAAGGCGATCTTTGACGCTTAATCCAGTTATTGAATTAGAATGAAATAAAAAGAATGTTAGAAAGGACTCTCGGAAAGTATAAATATTTTCACGTGTTAATTTCTGTGTATTTTGCATGTCTTAATAAACAAATTCAACAAATGTACCTCGACCGTCTTTTATGACTATTTTGTCATCGGTCTTATTAAAATTGTGCTTTATTTTCCTTTTGCACACAAGAAAACTGAGTAAGTTAAAACTCCGTTGGGTCATGTGCGGAAGAAAAATCACACTTTAAGGGAATTATAACGAGCTGTTCGTTTCAAATATCCTCGCTAATTCTTGTTTATTTGCATGCTTTAATTAATACGTATGAAAATGCACTTTTGCCTTTTCTTGCGGTGTTTTCTTTCGCTTTGAAATATATTTTATATTTTTTCTAAGAGCATACCAAGGAAATAAAGTGGGAGGCCCTTTCTCTGCACGACAACATCGCAGTGAATAAAATCTGCCAGGATCAATTCAAAATCCTAAATGACAATATTGTCGCTACTTCTGGTGTATTGTGCCTTTTATGCCAAGATTTCATTCGCTTGAAAAGATATATTAACTCCCACTCCATTACACGAAGAAATTCGCTGTGGTACGTTGGACGTTTCTCTTGGCAATAAAATTGGATTGAAGAAAATCTGTCCGGTTTACGCAGTCATACTGATTCCAAAATTGTAATGGGCTCTCAATTTTTTATGATATTTTCGCTAATTATTATTGATTTTACATGTTTCAATTAATAAATGTTTAAATCAGTATCTCTGTCTTTCATGATCATATTTTCCTTCGCTTTTAAAGTATATAGTATTCCTCTTTTCTGAGTGAATACCTCGAAAACCAAGTACGGTGAACCTCCATTGTAATCGAGAGAAGTTTCATTTTACTTTTCAGGAGCGGGTCCATGCACTTATATAATCTGTGGTTTTACTAAAAGAAGGAACCAATAAAGCGGAAACATTTCAAAGAAGATTTGTATGGTTGGACAACGTTGGATGACGGTCGTGTTAACTTCATGGGCCCCATTGTTAGTTCTTGTTAAAGGGAACTTTCAAAGTAACCGATAATTGCACAGACAACCGACTAATGCTACTCTGAGGCTTTTATGCCAGATTTAGAGACTATAATTATAGTGACTATTTTTAGTGGCTATTTAATTAAGTGAATTTAGCAATTTCATTAAAGAAACCGCAAATTCAAGTGCTCGTAAATTCAAACTTCACTTGGTCAAATTTTCAGGTTTATTTTGAACAAAAATTAAAGAAAAACAAAACAAAACAAAACCGGTTTGTGGGGTTAAGACTGTAAGGCCGGACAGTTGCATTTACGTATAACGAGTGAACAGCGTTCAAAACATGCAGTTCTTGTTGACACCTAAGTTAGGAAAAATGTAAATTTAACTGTAACAAGGATTGTTCACAAAAAAACCCGAGAAATGCAGTAACTGGATTGTCACGTAAGCCGTTTAGAATGAAAGGGTTTTTACCGTTTACCGAAAAAGTGTCCGAAAAAGTTTGGTCGGGAATCAACGTTCGGGAAGAACATGTTCGTTTTGAAGTTAACCCGTTGATGCTGGTTGAGGCGTGAAGCCGTCGAAAAGAAAGATAAAGAATCCCATGGAAATTGGGGGATAAAATGTTATTGATTTAAACGCTCAAAGCAAAAATGCAATGTCCGCATTCGCGAAACTAGTTTAAGTTGAAAGAACTGTTTAGAAGGCTAAACGTTAAAAGAAAAGAAACCAAGCGTTTAGTACTCAGTTAAACTATCTTATGGTTTAAGGTGGCTGGAAACAGTTTCCAGTACTTTCCAAGACTTAGAGTTTGATAGGTCATTATAACCACTCGGTATCGGTTGATGCCAAAATCATGGTATCAAAAAACTGCCCAATCATTGGTGAATACGTTGCTGTCAATTTTGTGGCTCAATATGTTACCATAGCAACAATATGACCTGCTAAAAACACCCTTAATATTAGCTTTAGGCGCTCATAACTCAAAAATGACTTCGGTGAACCCCAATTTTTTATGATCTAATTGTAATCAGCATAATAAGATGCAACTTTTTGCAACGTTTAAAAAAAAATCTTCGAAGGGGGTTCAGAGCCACCTTAAATTTTCGAATAAGTTGCTGTCAATTTTGTGGCTCAGTATAGTTGAATCCTTAGACCTGCAGCGATCCTGCGCTTGTAACAGGATTGCTGTTCATTTTCAACCTTAAGAACAAAGCATTAAGAGATTGCGTGCGGTGTACAAAGAGAGGTGGTCCTGTGGTATCAGTTACTGTACTGGTGAAACTGCGAGAAATAAGCACCCAAACCCTTGAACTGAAATCGCCCATTGCATAAACAATGAAAAGCGCAAAGTCTGAATCGTCCCGACCAAGTCCTTCTTGTCCCTATTTAGAAGAGAAGCGTGAGAGAGACTAGCACTCAACGAAAGGGACGACGGGAGTCCTCGCTTTTCATTTACAAAAAGACATAAGAGACGGCTGGGGACGAGTCAGCAATCAAATTTGATAGCGAGTCCTACAGGCGCAAACGAGAGAAATGAATAAACTTGCCCATTCAGTTCCCTTTGTTTGTGTCGCCTAGGCAATCAATTCGTTCGCCATTTTCTTGTTGTTGTGTGAGAGATATCACATGGTCGTTCGAAGTCAGCATTTGGAAAAGCCCTGTTGTCGGTCCTGTGGAAAATGTTGGGGTGGGAGAGGAAGAGGTGGTCAGTTGATTAGTCAGAAGTCCATTCGAGAGAATTCCATCCTCGGAGAGCCAGGGGCAGGTTTTTGAGTCAGGTGGAAGTGGAACGGGCGAAAGCTGTGCGAACAAAAGTTTTACCTGAACAGACGAGAAAACCTCTGGGAAGCTGCTCTTAACCGACCGGTCAGTTAAGACTAGCTTGCCACAGTATCCACCCCCACATATATTTGCATTTACGTAATAAGTCAAATTATTCTCGAATTTTGATTGGTTTTTACTTATGATCTATTGGAGGACAGACGCATAGATGACGTTGTTAGCAGTCTTTTTTCAGATTAGAAAGATTAGTAGATTCCATGTCGATGTGCGTCTCCCAGAAGATGTCAAAATGTGACAAGAGCATCAGTGAAACACTCGCCCATCCGATCGCGTGCTATTTTTTTGGTCTTATATTACCACATTTGAACTGAACAGACGCACGGTAACATAGAACCTATTTGTTAATCGCATTATGTGATTTTTGATCACGTGGCCCCTCCCCACCCATCCGTATTTTAGTTCCCTCTTCTCGATTGAATATCATGCTTCCTCCCCCTCGGGTGGACCACACGAACGAACTGACAGTCGGACGAGCGAAGGTTCACACGGTGAAACAATAACTGAGGAACGTATATGAAGAATTAAATAAAATGTGCGAAAATATTGATCACACTTGTCCCGTAAGCTAAGTCATCAGTACACATTTTCAAACTAAGTGTGGCTCTCAAATAGCTTGATTTTCAGACCAGCAGAAATGTGTTGTGAACTTGGTTATCCCGTAGGATCCTCCTAATTATTTACGTTTTCGATTAAGTTTCTTTTATATTCTGTGGGGTAAAACGGCGCCCATTTCACCAAAGTTAGTCGCGGTTAATGTTTTCAATTTCATATCAAATATTGTTCTCCAAAACCGAATAACCAAACAGGGGCGAGATTGGAGGGTATGTAGGGATGAAGCTGAGAGCTTCAACTTCAGAACAATGGTTCGGCAAGTAGTGGTCTGTTGTAGATTTTAAACTTAATATTGGCACCATACTGAAGCTAACTACTCGAGAATCATAACTTCTCTCTGGCGGTTTTGTTGACAACGAGTAGTCAAATGCTGTTCTGTGATCCTTTACCTTTATCACGATACTGCAAAAGGGAAGTTATTATAGTCTGATTTCAACAATAAAACTCACTTGTTTCAATAGCCTGGCGTTTATCCTTAAGAAATAAACGCCTCCGACTGTAATTTACTTTCTTTATCCCTACCTTGAATATTGGCAGATTTTATCGATGGCTTACAAGGAAGAAATCCATCATCTCTTCAAGTTTGTATCGTGTCCTTATTGAAGAATGACCATGCTTGCTTAACCAGAAAAAGACATTGTGCAAGTTAATTGTTTATCATGAGCCATGATCGTCATGTGTTCTTGTTCAGATCGTTATTGGGAAAAACAAAATTAATTAAGATCTTCAAAGGGATTCTTTTCGACGAGCAAACGGTAGCCGATTTATCAAATGATAAGATAAATCCACAAAGTTGAAAAGAAAGGAAGAGCCTACAGTTATCAATATACCAGTTTAAATGGTCAACCGATGATTTGGTAAAGTAAACTATTAGCAGTAAACTATTTATCAAGAAGGTTAGGTAAAATCTGGATTTTTAATAACTGACTCACTGTGCGAAATATTTACTTCCCTCCTACGGTTAATAAATATTGTATGTATCTGACTTAAAAGACTCCCACTGGGTCAAAACACGTTCTTCTTTTCAGCTTGTGTTGTTGTATGCATGAAGATTCACAGCATTCAAGCTAACTATAGTGTCCTGTTTGAAAAAAAAAATGTTCTTGAAAAGTTTTGTAAGTTGGCAGCCTCTATTTATATATTGCGTTAACCAATCACCGGAGCACTACCACTGCGCGGATCCACGAGGACACGAGGGGACTGAGTTTGTGCAGAAAAAATATCGTTATTCTCCTTGCACTCCTTCGAGGAAGCTTAGCTGATAAGAGATCGATTTATTACACAACTATATATGATTGAAACATTACAGTCAGCCGGTCAAATATTCAAATTATTGGAGCAGCAGTGGAACATTCTGATTGGCTTATATTAGTTATTGGCCCCTCAGTTGTCAGTCATGTAGTAAAATCAAATTATGGAACGAACTGGCGCCTCGAGGCATGCGTCAGTTAACTTCACCAAAACAAAACCGTGGGTGGTCTCGATTCTTTGCGTGTGTACAAATAAATTAAATTATTATTACAGCACCTGCTGTTTCTGTGTAATTGGCACCAAAACTCTAACAAACGAAGTTAATAAAACTTTGCCGAGCTGGGCTGTGTGTTTCTGAGAAATAACATCCACGACAAAAGTAAAAGAAGAATGGCAATGCAAATTTGTTGTATTGTTCTTTACACCAGGCGGGTAAAGATGCTTTAAGCTCGTCAAAAATACCGAAGTTAGTTCGTTTCCATTTTCATTTAGTATGTCACCTGACCTATTAAGCTCAATTGAAGGGTTTTATATCGATGGTTTTAACACCAAGGTTCGCAAGTTTACGAAAAATGCATAATCGCTGCTCTAGAGTGTTTATAGGGTATTTATGACATTTTCTTGACAATTCAGTTTAAATTGAATTCATTGTGCTGTGCGGTCCATACTTATTGATGGAACTACCTGTTCTTTATTCGGCTATATTCCTCAAATATGTTTTTGATCATAAAACGGCTCCAACACCATGTGAAACACAAACCAAGTACTACAGTCGTTAGACGAAAATCACATTCCTATATCCCTTTATACTCGGTCAGAGCTCAAACTAATTATAAGCTGCAGAAGTTTTATATTCGAGGGCGGGGAATTATCGGAATTTTACAGTAACGCCGATTTCACAGCTGGTCTGCAGTGGCTTGTTAAACTGTTTCTAAACTGAACGGTCGTTATTCTGTGAGGTTGGCATAAAATTCGTAATTTACATCAATAAAATAATCTAATTGCAAGATATTAATAGCTATGACATAATTTGCAAATATGCGATGGATCACCTTAAATAATTGTTAAATACCTCAATAGAGCAAAACGGTAACAAATGTTTAATCATCCAATTTTTGCAACTCTTTATTTTTACACGGTAATCGAAATTTATGGAATGTATCATTGTATAAATAGTTATTTATATTGATTAAATGTAACTTTAAAATACTGTATATTGAAAGTACACGACGCATGGACCGTAAATGCAGATTGCGATAACATAAGCGTGTTCAAAGCACGTCTGATTAATGAGGATTTTCCTTGAAGTAAAATAATTATAATAAAATATAATAATTAGTAATAAAAATCTGACTAGTATTCTCTTTACAATAATGTGAATAATATACAGAATCCTTGATCACACTCACAAGTAGCTAGGCGTATTTTTAACAATTATTCCACAAGCGCGCGTTGGATATGAGATGGTAGATAGCCAACGAGGCGCATAGCGCCGAGTTGGCTATAATCATCTCATATCCAACAAGGGCGAGTGGAATAATTGTTTTATTAAAAACGCCCCCAAAATAGGGCAAACTAAACTTAAAAAAATAGAAACGCCTCAAAAAAAATCACGCGTACGCTTACCATATTCGTAGAGCATGGTATAATGGCTCATAGCCCATGATGGCTAAGCCAATGAAAACTCTCGAATTGCATTATCCAATGCTTCAGTTTTTAATAATTGTGTATATTAAAGGGGGCTAGGTCAACCGAACGGGGGACGGTTGGGTGGGGTGTCAAGAGATTCACCTGTAATGGTGGCAGGAATGCTCGTCAGAAATTTTGAAAGAAAAATTAAAATCCTTACAAAAGCAGAATCCACATCAAGGGCTTAATAGACACAGGAGATTATGAGATGTTGATATAATTTCTTTCTTTTCCTTTCTTTCTCAACTCCGCTAACGGACACTCTCGAAGTACAGCTCTACTTGCGGACACTGTTTTCAATTGCCCTTTTTACCTCCCAGTCAAACTCTGAATTATGGGAAATAATTCCTGTAAGCGGACAGCTACTAACGCACACTTTTTCCAATTCCCGAGGGTGTCCGTTTAGGCGGGTTTTGACTGTAGTTTCTCTTTAATTTGCGACTCACTTTAAAAACATACTTATATGAAACCGTGAAACACTGAATGTGTTCTGATCTTTCGGTAACCAAGCTAAGCAACTTTCTCAGGGCCACATAGAGAGTCCCTCACACCAGGAATCAAGTTAATTTTTCTGCGCGCAAAATCTCAAATAACAATTTTGATAATATGCTGTAGACGGCCGGTCATCAGGGCCGGGTTGTTCGAAAGCCGGTTAACGCTAACCCAGGATTAAGAGATAACCGAAGTATCAATTTTTCTTGTTTAAAAGTGTTTTTCACTTGTTATCTTTTGTGTAGTTTGACATTGGTCAAGCTCAAAACTGAAGGACAAAAAATACAAACAGAAAACCTCGCCGACAAAATACAAAACTGAAATCAAAATCCTCGCTAATCCTGGGTTAGCTTAATCGGGCTTTGAACAACCCGGCCCTGATGTAACTTTAATTTGGAACTATTTTGGGGGACCTTGGCGAATACATTGTTCTAAAACGGTCCTGTTACCATGAGCCGAGAAACATGTCTTCCATGAAATATCGTTGTGAATTAAATCGACTGGAGTGGTTGAATTTGTACTTCGTGCGCAATATTAATGTTTTTCCCACTCTCAAGCTACATTGGACGCGGCTGTACGTAATTGCTGCATTGGGGTCTTTTGTTTCTAAACAATGGTTGTTGGTTTTAAACAGAAAGATGAGCCGCTCGGCGCCATAAATAGTTTAGCCAGATGGCGCGTCGATAGCGCGAAGAAAGTTGGTCATAATGAGTAGACCCAATAACAGCAATAGATTCGTGGCATATTTAAAACCACATTTCTTGACCAAGCTAGTCTTGATGCTCTTTTTGGTCTTTTTTTTCTTCGTTATAATAAAGAGCTGCAGAAATGACCCTGAAATGCTCATTAGATTTTACCTACATGCATACCTACATGAACAAGGATTTTTTCCGAGCAATAGAGGCCGTATGATTCAGCAAAAATGTTTGCAACAGGCAGACAGATATCCGGACGTTTTGCCAAGTTCAATACGTTCAACGATGTCCACTTTTGACCACCCATATCTCTTTTGGCTTGCTTGTGATTCCTTTTTGTGTGACTCTTTTCCTAATTGTTCCAGGTAAAAGTAGATTTCAAGACTAGTTTTAGCTAACTTTTAACAGAAACCAGAACTCAATATTTCTTTTGTAGTTATTAACTCTGAAATTATTATTTTTTTGTCTTGTGGATAGTGTAAATAAAGACCATAGGCAGTGTGACCTAACCCCCTTAGTTAAAGACTGAATACCGCTAAGTCACATCGATTCCTTTTCGTATCCTTTTTCAGTTTGTTTTAATTGTAACCAAAAGGAGGCACGTCCGTGAAGTGCCTGAGGGTGTATGTCGGAAATGGTTGTCGATGCGATTCAGGCGTGCAAGGTAATGAGTGAAAAGTTGTAGGTATCATGTTATGAGGAAGGATTTCACGAACCGGCGGAAGGAGAGTAGACACGCTTGGAAGGTGGTGGGTGTGATCGCGAAGTCGGTCCATGTTTGGATTTCTTAGAACCGGTGACAAAACTGGACTTCTTGGAGCTTGAAAGAAGGAGGAGCGATTAGGGAGTGCTGAGCTTCCACACATCATTCTTCCTGAGCTGTCTGGTCTCAGGAATGAAGGGAGACTTGTTTTTGAAACCGTCTCTACTCCAGACTTTTCGTATTTTCGATACTTTGCCCTGCGGTTCTTGAACCATACCTTTAAGAAAGCCACAAGATTTGTAAGAGGATTACAGATAGCCGCAAGAATGTCTATGTGTACTTATGATCGGCCTTTCATGTTACAACGAATGCTTATAAATTACGGTTCTGTAAACAACGTATTCGTAGTCTGAGATGCACCTCACCTGTAGACACTTATTCGCAGGATCAGTCAGTTTTCAAAGACATCACTGAATGCTTTTTTGCGGGTTTAGTTATAGCTCTTTTTGTGATGGTTTTGAAACTCTATAGTAACTTCATTAACCTGATGGAATATATTGCCAAATTGCCTCGTTAAAGTAGTTATGTTTTGTTTGGTACACGATTTCTCGACGTAATTATTTTCTCTTGCTCCTAGAAAGGGCTAACGATTACGCCTATGTTTGTAGTATTTCTCAGCCCCTAGTACTTGGTTAAAACACAATAAGCAGTTTGAATACAGATGTTTTCCAGAGGCTACTTCGTTATTCTATTTCTGTCTGATTATTACTGCTCTTGGATACCTGTATTCTTGATTCTGGCAGATTGGTAAAATTAGCTAACTGCTCCCTCAATAGTACATCTGGGTAGTGCGTCTTGGCAAACGTTTGCTCCAATACTTGAAGTTGTCGAGGCGTGAAACATGTGCGCATGCGTCTTGGCTTGCGTCTTCCTTTGTCCTCTTGACTTTCCAGGATCACATCTGTGTTCAAATATTTTTGATAGTTTACATTACAGTTGCATAATAGTGCTCTTCACAAAAGAACCCCAAGGTTATTCGCAAGGTTATGCTTAAGTTGTTTGTTGTTTTTGCTTATTTTTGTTTAGTTAATATACATCTACATTAGTTCGCATAGTGTGATCGTCCGGGCGAGGGTAGTTCTGAAGAGAACTGTTGTTGGTGACTGACGTTTCGACAACCTGAGCGAAACGTATCTTCAGAGTCTAATGAATAATGTTTGTCAGTCGATGACGTTACATGTATTATAAGTCTGGTCCGTTGAAAGTGATTGGTCACTTTAGCCATGATGGTATTGGCTGAACGACTCCTGTAAAGTTACATATACATTGTTTTTGTGTTTTGTTGATATAGATTTCACCGCATTACTTTGGTCTCTGGGTACCTTTGCTGCGTGGTTTGCCAACTCTAATATAGCTCAGTCGACTGCATGCACCGTGGCTAAACACTAAAACGGCATAAAATCGACAAATGTTTCTGAACTGATCACTTGGAAAGAAAAGAACATCAAGGAAAAATATACCTTTTCTTTAAAATAACCACAATTTAAAAGCTTATGTGCAATATTTCAAAAAAGTCAGAGTTGCTTAACAACTCAGCAAGTATCAAATCTTGGCATCTCTTGTTGTGGGTGACTGTAATGTGGCAGAACTCTAACATGAAAGACTGGGTATTCAAACATCGTCTGGGAAGCATTCACCTCTGCAAGCGAAACTATCAGGATTGTTTCCAAAACAATACCGGGGTACTGTCGGCGTAGCTACTTTGAAAACAGCTTTTGAACCATTACGTATGGAAATTGAATCTCATGTAAAAAGTAACTTTTGACAAGCAAAGTTCGATGACAGTATGTTATTGGCACACATAGTAAAATCATGTTTTACGGACAGAAAATGAAGTTATCTTTTAAAATACGAAGATAGCAACTCTTTCTGTTGAGTCCTAGCCTATCTAATATTTGGGAACTGGTAACTTCTGTCTTTTTTTGCGGCTTAATATAATTTTTTTTTACAAAAAAAACAGTACAGGCATCCACTTAATCTCACCTCGCTCTTAGAAGAATTGTTTATCAGGCGTGACCCTGAATGGAGAAAATGGATCGGAGAGCTTTCAAGAGTGACCTTTACTGTCACTTTTTTTCACTGTTTTTACAAGTATTCTCTGAGGCAAGAGTGTTATGAAGATTTCACAGCAATGTCCAACATAGAGTAGTTTACAGTTAGCTACCTGTATGGCTCCTTCTGATAATAGACAGTGCATCTTACTTATGTCAAAGGTCCTCAAGGAGCCTATCAAAGTATGTAGGTCCATGCCATTAACACAGATTTTACAAGACCTGTTATCACACAGAGACATGTAAAAATCAAGAAGTTTTTTGTCTTCCCACTGATCTTGTCTGTCTGATATCAGTGGAGCTGAAGTGATACGCGACCTATGATTCGTTTTGAAGCACTTAGCCATGACCCAGTAATTGGTGCCATTTCCGCTAAGAAGGCTTCCCTCCAATGTAATTAATCATTTTGCAACTGTAGGCACACTATTAGGGCACGTACAACACGTCGGTTTGTACTCGGCGCCTCATTCGTTAACCTAATCGCATCGCCGACAGGCAACTGTCGGTTTTTTGACAAATTGTTCTTCATGTAGGATTTGATGGAATTAGCACTCCGCCTATGTTTATGGTAGTCACAAAGTTTTGCGCTTCCTGTGCTTTCTTCCTAAGTTTAACACGAACCATTTTGTGAAATGTATTCGGTGACCTTGGGAAACTGATTAATGCTTTTTCAACCTGTTTTCATTTTTGTAACTTGTTTCAACATATAGAACCTCCAAGAGTCAGTAACAGAAGAAAGACTTTCAGCAGTTAATTCCTTCCAAAGTTAATAAAAAGATGAAAAAGGGGTTTAGCTGGGAGAGAATCGACTACGTAAAGAAGAAGAAGTTCATTTCTGCACGGTCTACAAATCACTCGACATCGAGATCGCACCGAGTTGCTTAAGTACATTGCCAGGACTAACTTAACTATGATTAAGAGAAATAACTTAAATGAACATCTCGAGATCTAAGAGAGTATGTGTTTTACCGTTCCGTACCTGTTGCTGCTGCTGCCAATAGTTTAATGTACTAAAACTATAGAAACGAACTTTGCCATATAAAAGAGCACCTCATAGGCAACGTTAACAGCAGAGACATGAAAGCGAAGCATTGATTTATGGTATTCACCTACGTACTTTATGTCACACATTTATGAGGAAAAAAGAATCACCATTTGTATAGATGTGTTCACCTTTTCAATATAATATAATGCAGAATTACCATTTACATGGATGTGGCATAGTTCTTTTCCCTTTACCATAGGAACAGCGACTTCCGTGGAGGTACCTCGCCACGTACTAACTTCCATGGGACGTTTTCGTAAATAAGTGTAACTTAAGAGTTTAACTTCTGAAGTTGGTTGAGTGATGATGATCAGTGGGTTGATTCCCCTTGCCTATCTGGAAGGTTCTATCCAAGGTTACCCTCTCTGAATGTCACCTCCCTCAGACCACGAATAACTATCGAGCGAGAGTTTGCCGAGTTAAAGCAGTCTAAGTGTTTTCGCCTTAGGGCCTGCATCCTTTATTTACGCTGTTTGCAGTCAGGGGGTCATATTGTTGACTTATTGCCCATATGCCGACTGTCAGTGGAATTTTACAAGGATGACCCAAAGCAAGAAAACATAAGAAAGGTATAACTCGCTTTTGGAAAAATTTTGTATCAGCTAGCTTTGCTGAAGTTGCTATCCTTTAGAGGTTTTGTAACTACATATGCCCTAAAAAAATGCATTCGTGTTAGCCCAGTATGCTGGATCCAATTATAGTAAATGCACTGCATTGAAAACCATACCTGTGAGCCATTCTAATAGCTTGACCATTGTTAACGATTAAATTACTGT
Organism: Micromussa lordhowensis; assembly: GCA_964020085.1. NCBI lineage: Eukaryota > Metazoa > Cnidaria > Anthozoa > Scleractinia > Lobophylliidae > Micromussa > Micromussa lordhowensis. The sequence continues at coordinate 10,605,383 of OZ026603.1, forward strand.
TGATTTATGATTTCTTTTGGGTTCAAAAAACACCAGTAGATAAAGAATAAATTTGCAAACAAGCCGATGAAGGCAAAATTTCTAAGCTTTGTTGTTCGGTGGACAAATGCTTTGCCAGTATAATTACGAAATCTATACCCCTTGAGAGGAGATACATTTTGTCCCCGATTTCTCTTATGCGCTGTGCTGTCAGACAGATGTCGCTTGGAGACAACTAAAGCCGGGCTAAAGACTTCACGCAGTTTTCGTTTCGGTTTACTCTTCCGTATAGTAATACTTAGTGAAAAGGTCAGACCAAAAAGAAATATATGAAGATTAACATTGTGACCCGTAAAGTACAAATCGTTTTGCAATGAAGTAATTCGAATTAGTATTAACAGATGCTGCCCTAATTAACATGATGTTGCCGCCCTTTCACAGTTCAATACCGGATCCCCACAAACCTCTCGTTTACTCGGGGAATTTAGCAACGCTCTCCTTTTATCAGTGATAGGAACAACTAATTTCTTGTGGAATAAGGCTAACAAAATCAAACGACCACCCAAAATACTGTGGCGAGTAAACAAGGCGCCTGTACATGTCATCGCAGATTAACCCTTCACGACTCTTGGAGCCGCAGAAGACAGCTCTTGTGGAATGCCAAGTTGTTAAGTCGTAAATGGGAAGCAAAACACTCTAAAAAAATCACACGCACAAATTTGCAGCTTAGCACCTCGCGCCCTAATGGACGAGAAGAGCCTTGTTTTTACTTTTGTAAGCGGAGAGCATTTGTAAATGTATACATGCACGAAGCCCCGTATGGCCTGAAGGCATGGAGTAACTCTCATTTTGTACGCCTGCGAAACATGAAATAAATTCAGGTCGACTTTGCGTGTTACTATACTGTACTATACTTTACTGTTCTTACTATAAGGAATAGCGAGGGAAAAACAATATGAATTTGTTGGACTCACGAAGAGTCCCACGAGTGTATTACTCACACTACTGTACATTGTAACTTGAATATAAGAAACGGAAACTTTGATACACACAAATCTTGAAAAACAAAGTTGTAAAACTATAACACTGCCGACAACTACATCACAGTGGTAAATTTCCGAATGTGCTGTATATGCTTTTTACACCGAACTGAATTTCAATCTACGAAACGTTTTACAAGTTGGGAGAAATTAGTAGGTCTATGAGACCTTTGCTCCACTGAAGGATGCCTGGTATTAAAACGGTGCCTTGCCTGACAAGTTTAATTTCGTTAAGTCAAGTGAAAGGCAGCGTGTATTTGCGATCTAGCACGGTAAGCCTTTTTAGCCCTCTCAAAAGCAAACGAGAAGTAGCACGGAGACAGTAACATACAGACAAAATATAATTTTACATTAAGAATACGAAACACAATTTGCTATCAAGTCGCTCGTTGTAAACAAAAGCCTAATGTTCGAAATACATACTATTATCTTCTTGGCCAAAGGCACATAACACTTGTTATCTTGTGAACAAAACAACATGAACATTTGTTTAGTAGGTGTACCGTACAATATTTCACGTTGCATATTCGTATCACACCGGCTACACAAGAAAGAAACAACTGAATGTGAAACGAGTGTAAGCACGACAGTTTGCCATTGACACGTTTCCGTAACGCACAGTGTTAGAACTTCTTCAGGCATCTCGGAAGAATTTTGAAATTTCCAATTGTACAAGAGTCAATAACAATAAAGAGAGTGAAGTTTTGGATATGGCATAACAAGCAGCGAAGAAGTATAGAATTGTTCAATTCTATTCACTGTTGAAGATGTACATGTAGGGCACGTTTCCTCTTCTGATAAACTTATTGACTGCGACGAACGGGATGTCGAAAAATTTGTGAGCTGTGCTCCCTTACTGTTTCGAAGAGGATCTCTACTTCTTCGAGCCTTTAGCCTGTGTTGTCAATGAAAAAAGCAAGCTAATTACGGGTCTAATCTTTAGAGAAATTACACTGCTGGAAACTAATTTAGAGTACTAACACTTATCAGTCGATTATGAGGTTCTAAACTAACAATTATCATACCGCAAGAAGTGTTTTATTAGCTGCAAACACTGAAATTTGTACTGTTCATGCTTTCGAACAGTTATTATACTTGTCCTCTCGCTTGTTTTGAACGCTAGACCGTCACAAAGAAACGTAATGTACCCGTAGTGATTCATGTAAGACTCGAGTTCCACAAATCAAGATGAAAATTACGCAAATACGGCGTCTATGTTGTTGGAGCGGATGCATGCGCTGCACGACAACTGATGTAAAGTTAAAGACGGAGAACTTACCGTTATAAAGCACTAAAGTGAACCGTAATGCATGTTTCGTAGTCCTCGTGTTGAATAAAGCCACATGGCGGACATGGCGCGGTAAACGACTAACACAAATGACATTGATTCCTCTATTTCTCGAGTTACCAGTTACCAGTGCTTTGCAAAAACTAGCTTGTGGATCAAAACGCGAATTTCTCAAAAAGGAAGGATTAAGTCAGTATCATTATAGCTAAAGCATCACCAGTTCACGATCAAGACACCCGAGAAGACAAAAATGTCGCTGGGCGTTCTCTTGCCCTCGTCTAAGTGACAACAAACCCATCATTGTCGTCGCGTTTGCGCATTTCTCTTTTAACAAGGCACAGGTCAATAAAAAGTGACCCTGTCGCCTTCAAAAATGAAGCTCAAAGCTGGCAAGCAAAAAATAACATTAACACGGAAAGAACTCTGAAGAAACAAAAAAAAGGAAATAGGACAAACCTGCTAAGCGCTCAGCCAACGACATTGGTGCTGCTGTAAATGGCACGGGTTCGTGTATATTGACACTCCTGAAGTGACCTCGATTAGAAGCGCAACTATCGTGCCGTAGGATACTCGTAATGTTAAATGGTGAATATTTCGTTTCCATGCCAGCTGACTACCAAATTAAGAAAAGGAACCCTGGAGGAAGGATCATGAACCGCAAATGAGACTACACTGAAATGTGCCGTCAATTTCAACGGTCTGGAATCCTTTTATCTTCCGAAACTGGGAGGGTCCTGTTGTTTATCAGGAAGCAGATATAATCGACCTCGAAGCACATTCATCTCGCGTTATACTCACTTACAATCACAAGTGGCTCATAATAATTTTCGCACATTCTTTATTGCATCCCACGACTAATGGATTTCTTCTTTGCATCGTAAATGATGAGGAACACGGCCAAAGTGGAAACTCTTTCATTTTTGTTAATGTGTTATGTATGTCAACTCTGTAGAGTGAGATGCCTTTTCTTTTGTATTACACAGCTCATTTGCGATATTTATAGTCCTTGACAGAAAGTTTGTAAACTATTTTGGTTTCCGCCATGATCCCAAAATTTGGCGCATTTCAATGTACAGTGTGCTGATTCCTATCACAACAGCTGTCAGTTTCCTTTTAGCAGCTTATAAATCTCTAAAGCTTTAAGAGTTATACAGGTAGCCCATTTCATCTATGTAAGTTTCCCATTAACCTCTTTTCCAGGAAAAGGGACTTTCTGAAGGTCATAGAACAGTTTCATCCGTTTATTTATCAAGCCTGTTTGGAGGGAAGTTGGTTCAAGTGACTTGTACGAACATGGAGGTGTCATTGATGGATGGTAAGATAATTTTTATAATTGTTGCCCCACCTAAAGGTGCTGACTAGCTTTGTTCTTTTCCTCTGAAAAGTGCCGAAGAAAATTCACGTGTGTTCTTTCGTTGAGTGAGTAGTTTCTCAGCTGGACGCTGCGCAAGGCTGTAAAAGATGATGTACGGCCTGTTTTACATATCTTACCGGGATATATTATTGCCGGCGCCGACTGGGATCGCTCGTGGAAGACCTTTGGGGTTCGCCTGGCCTTAACACTGGTCGTTAAAGGTTGAGTCATAGGCCATCTCGGAAAGGATAGGTCACTAAGAACCTTTATCTTTAGCTCTGTTGGGAAGACGTTACGCAAGCCTATCAAAATGAAGGGCTAAGGTGCAATTTGATCTCTCGTTCTTCTCTTGAGTGGCTGGGCTTTCGCAATTCTTCTAGAGTTAAAAATGCTATTTCTAGTTAGGAGAGGGAAATTTGTTTTTACTGCAGCTAGATCCAGCTAGTCAGTTTAGCGTACCGACAGTGAACATGTTTTAGCATTTTGTCTTGACTAATTGCTTTCTTGTTCGACTAAAATCTAGTCGTGATATTGACAGTGACAACTGAAGAAAATTAATTACTGTCAATTATAAGGGCTGAGGCTTCCCGTAAATATTTTCCCTTGGTTTCTTGAGTATTCTTGCGGTTCAAGGAGGCACGAACTTTCAAAAATAGGATTAGGAAATTGTACATACGTCTTTGAGCCATGTAGCAGCTTTATGAATCCCCTTCGAAGACGACTTCAAGAAATCTTCACGTTGATACATATGTATCTGTTTGACTTGACTAAAGACCACATTTGACTACAAAATGGATGAAATTACAACGATTATTTTGTCATATAGTCTCATTTTCAAACTCCTTTAACAACTCCTTGGTATGAATTTGTCAACTAAGATTAGGAAAAGATCTCTGTAAGCCTTCATCTGATTCGCAAAATTCCTGCTAATCCTTCCGTTCAACACGACTTTCGTGAGATCATGCAATAAATTTCAAGTTAATGGGATTAGGATATGGCTTCCATTTGTCACATGCTCATATGCGTCAAAACGATCTGCAGGCTGCATTCTTTGCTCAAGGGCATAATGAATATAACCGAAAATATACACCTGTTTTCAGCACAGATTAAATTTGATTTATTATTTATTTGTCAGTAAAACAAGCAACCCTGGGTTCCATAGTTATTGTTTATCGTCAGTGGCTGTCGATATCTGCATTGCTCACATTGTGTTCAGTGATCCTTCAATCGCCATGAGTCATTTTCTGACTAGGGTCTCTCACACTCCTCACCCCCAACCAAAAATGCCCGGGAAAATGCTAGAGACGGAGAGAGTCCTTCTTTGATGCGACCTAAAATTCTTTTAACAATCTATTTTTGTACTTTTCGTTTTTGTACGAGTGGTCTTGAATAAGGCGAGAATCCCCAAAGGGATCGGTGGAGTTCATGACCGGGTTGTTCGAAAGCCGGTTAGCGCTAACCCAGGATTAAAAGTTAACCGACGCATTTATTTTTCTTGTACAGAAATGTTTTCCACTGCTTATATTTTGTTTAGTTTGAGATTATTCAAACTCAAAACTGAAGGACAAGCAATATAAGCAGAAAACCTCACCGAAAAGTTACAAAAATGAAATCAAAATTCTCGCCAATCCTGGGTTAGCTTAATCGGGCTTTAATAGATAAGTAGCTATAAGTTGTAATCCGCGCCTTGTGATCGGTTCTTTCTTCGTCAAGATTTTATCACACGGACCGTCTCACATGGAAATGAGCCGTGTTTTTGTTTTTGTTTTCGAGTGCCATATAAGTGGACATATTAAACTACTTACTAGCCTTGCTCCCTTGTGCCTTACTGAGGAATATTGTCCTTCGGTCGTTTTCGTACGGACCTCGCTGCGCTCGGTCGGTACTGCAACGACCCCGCGACAATATTCCCCAGTGAGACCCTCACGCTCGGGTAGGGAAAAAGTAAGTGTTCTTCAAAAAACGACTTACAGCCTTCAAAATGTTTGTTTGCAAACACTGATGTGAAATTCTAAATAATAATTCTACATGATAAAAGCTCTCTCAGAGAGAGTTAATATTGTTAAGTAAACTATTATGAGAATCTCGCCTCAGCTATATATATTGTCTTTGGTGACAAATGCACTCCAAGCGTGCACAGAATTTCATTTATAATATTTACAGTTTCCTAGCAGGCGGGGCTTGATACATAGGCCCTGCAATATAAAATGAACCCCCTCTTAAATTTTTACCCTGCCCCACTCATAATGCTAAACTTTTGAGAAGACGTTCCCCCCCCCAAAAAAAAAATTGATCAAGTGGAATTAAACGTATCAACTTAAACTTAATAATAACAAATAAAAGTACAGTGTTTAGTGATAGCAATAGTAGAAAGAAGACAAGGCAGGTGGAAGGGGACAAAAAGTAATGAAAATTTGCATTAGGACTAGGTTGCACATAATCAAATTATGAGCTCCGTGCTCTATATCATCAAAAGATAGATCGTCGTCTCTTGATGTTATATAACAGTAAAATATAAGTATCTTTACGGAAAAACCGTTATATTCTTCAACCTATATAAAAATAGCTTAAATTGCTGCAGTCGATGGCTTGTTTCTTCCTGGTCAATTTATGTCTATCTAGGTGGTTTTTAATCCCGTTGTCTTTGTTTTGCTGTCCATGGATTTCAGTGGAACCTCGATAAAACGAAGGGCCAGGGTACTGACAAAATATGTTCGCTATAACTAGGTTTCGTTGTATTGAGGTTCTTTTTCATATCTTCCACTGTTACTGGGGAAAATCGTTCGTTATACCGAGGACTTCGTTATATAGAGGCTCGTTAAATCGAGGTTCCACAGCATAGACTAAAGCTGTGTTCATACTAGGCCGAAACATGATTAGTCTGATCACGAATGAAACATGTTTCGTTATGAAAAGTGTTCACATCAGACTGTGCATTGCACGAATCATGTTTTAAAAATGATTATTCTGAGCATGATTGAAACAACCACGCGAGGTAGTTTCAATCATGATCAGAACAAACACTTTCAAAATGGCGGATAGATGCGGAGAGGTGGTGAGTGCCCAAAAGAACCAAAATTGGGGCTATTATGAGGCCAAAAGGCTAGTTGAAATATGGGCCGATGAAAAAATACAACGGCAATTATCGGCAATGGGTAGAAAGCAGAATATTTGGGAGGACATTGCCGCAAAACTTAATGACAACGGTTACAAGCGTACAGCATCGCAGTTGAAAACCAAACCTCACAACCATGCATGAAACGTGTTTGAAACCGACATCTGATGTGAACAAAGCAATAACAAACATGTTTAGGTGTAAACATCAGTGTTTCAAGGAAACATGTGACATGTTTCCTTGAAACACTGATGTTTACTGTAATCATGTTTCGGCTTAAATGTGAACACAGCTTTAGTATAGTGCACAAAAACCCAGCTAAATTCGCTACTTGCACATAACCATAATCCTTTGCGTATAGCCGTAAACTGACTCAGAAACGTCATGGGAAACCAAGAAATGATCGAGGGCAGCTAGGGATATTTACGTGACATTCGTTCACATTTTTATGTGAAAGACTACAAAAGTGTTTTCCATTCAGATCCTTATATCTGGACCGTTACATATAGTACGGACGCTCATTTTTCGAGCTTCGGACTACCTGTGTTTAGACGAGCTGAGAAAAACATTTCTGAAACTCATTACATACATACATACATTACTTTCTTTACCCTCGGATTTTAGAGTAGCTTATGCAGCTAATATCTCCGAGCATTTGAGAGATAGACCACCACACCGGGAACTACGTCCCCTACTCTTTTCGAACAGTGTGTGGGTTCTTTTACGTCCCACAGAATTAATTATGAAGAGTTGTGAGACGGGGCCTACGGTTTATCGTCCTTATCCGAGAAGACTAGAAAGTCTAACCATTTGCAGATGTAATTACAAAGGCAGCACTTTCTCCTCAGTTATTTAAAGACCCTGAGTGTTGGTCCGGTCGGGGTTTGAACCTGCGACCTTCCGCACGCTAGTCCGGAACTCTACCTACTGATTAATAATTTATAAATGTATCTGGTCTTAATATTAGCATCTTATTTGCCTGTTTTCTCTCCAGTTGTTGTTTTGATTGAGAACTGAGATATATTAAACTTTCCAGACCGTTTTTTTTACCACATTTCCAAACACGTTGAAGTTCGTCAAACTCTCGTCACGGTGTTTCTCGTGTTTGATATATAAGGTGTAAATTGTATGTATGACGCACACAGTGGTACGTTTACTTTCCACATGCTAATTTCAAATGAAATCATCTCGTTAATCCAACGTGATCATTGTCATTTACATCTTAGGAACGTGGAATCCCATCCGATAATCTCGTGCTGTCTCGTGATGATATATATCGTGATCGCATTAGATCAGATTATACCTCAGCATGCATCTTTAACCTGAGCTGGTTCCTAGCATCATAAGCTTATAATCATGTAGCATCATAAACTAATATAAAAGATATTCTACTTGCTTTAGGCCACACAGTGCAGTACAGAACACGTTTCATAAGCTTGTCCTTTTCAGTGTTCAAAGAAAAACGATAGCTAGTAGCGATTGTCTGGTTTGTTCGTGCTGAAAACAACCGGTTTCCTCTACCTTCGGCATTATAATAAAACAATAAATAAAACCCTTGTAACTCTTAGTAGTATTTAAGTGAAGTTGGCCATAGTTATGTTAATTATAGAAAGCCACGTTCTTCAGTTCCCCAGAAGCACAGAACTGGAAGTTCATACTGTCTGCCTTGATAAAGCACTTGCAGGCTGTATGGAAATGCGTTAACTCGCTTGCTATACAGGAAAGTGCATGATCACCGCCCTGTTGTTTACTGCTCTCATGGCAAGATCAGTCATCCACTTGATTTAATCCAGCATGAATGGACAGTGTGCAATTCCCCGTCCTTTTTTGGTTTATTACACAGTAATGTAATCTCCCACATCTGCCTGTACCCTGCTACGCAGACGTGCCGAGTCAAACGAAGGCCTGCATGAGGTTAAAATGTGCCTCCGGCACTGTAGTCCTAGCATACTGAGTGTATCGGTTTCTTACTGTCGAGTAAGTTAAGCTTGCTAATCAGGCAGTTTCTCTTATTTTGATTAATATAGTCATGACATTTTTGAACTTACACTCTTTTTATATTTAAATATATATACAAGAATACATCCTATAAGAATATCGAGACTAACATTTCCGAAAATTTAAGAATACTTAACCCGAGGCGGATGTTTGAGAAGAATATAATTCTGTGTGTTGAAAATTTGTAAATACAATATGTTTTTTAACTACATATAAACCGTATAAAATTTCTGCCTTTCTCTAAACCGCAACAGGTAGCCAAAAACAACACTTGCCGTGTGCTCGATGCTAATAACATTTCTGCAGGATGTTATGTGTCATTTCAGGCTTTATTGCGTGCAGTGTGGCTCCAAAATTACTTCAACGTCATCAAAGTCAATAAAAAGGAAATGTTGTACGCTATGATCTAAGAATATCCACAAGGATATTTTCAGCCTAAAATCGCCAGAAAAATAACAGTATTCAACCTGAGCAGGACAAACAATATCAGTCTTACTGTATATAGTGCAAAAACAGTGCATTATAGATTATCTTTATTGACAACTTGGTTAGTGTACCTCTGTACCGAGTCACCATTTTAGAGAGGCCCTCATACAGTGTTGAGGCTTCACTAGCTGCAATACTGAGGGGACTGTAGTCCTTGATTGCAGCCTAAGATCAAACTCTCTAATGGGAAAAGCACCAATGCCCGATAATAAATGAATTTAGTCCTTTTTCGTACGTTAATGATCTTTATTGACAACTTGTAGCAATAATTGCGTCTGCCTTATTGTTCCGAAGCATCTATATAGGGAGGCGTGCATGTAATGTCGCGGCTTCAGTTGACCAGCTCCAATGTTGACGAGATTATAGTTCCGTGAACGTAGCGTGCGATCAAACTCTAATGGAAAAATCACCAAGGTCCGATAATTAATGAATGCAACTCTTTGCGTCTGCCTTTCTCGCGGAAGGTGCATGGATACTTTTCGTCTAGTTGTGGTTTTCTTAACAGCGGGACAGTAACAGTAAGATGCGTTGCCCTATGTTTAGCTAATCAGACGCAGAACTTTCCGATAAATACTATGCCTTGTCCAGAGCTTAGGCCTTTGGCACGAAAAGAGGTCTCCATGAAATTAGCTTTTAACCACAACTCAGCATGTGACCTTCGAAAACACGGGTTGGAGGAGACATTTGTTCTTCATTTGTTCTTTTTTGCGATGCAAAAACTATTAAAATAACTCTACCGTGGTGCATATTTATTTTTGTCAGTTTGACGTCTGTGTGTAGCCCGACTCCTTTCCCATCTCGTGGCAGTTATCAAATAATGGCTCTTGTAGCTTTTAGATATGGGGATAAACACGAGCGCACGATCATTCGGAAGAAAAAAATATTGATAGAATATTGAACATTACCTCATTGTTTTCTTTTTAATATTTATGCCAAATGGAACTGTGAATTTCGCCTTGCAGCTCTTGGAGTGAAAGTACAGAATGTAATTAATTAACACTTTCAGCTCCATCTCATTCAAGTTTCCCTTTCTGTTTATTCTACAATTTTCAGGACCAATAATTTCTTAAATTGTACTCTTTCTTTTCCACTCAGTATTTTCTCAAAGAAATGTCAAACAGTTTCTTCAGGTTTTTATCGAGTTATAGTGACACTTATGAAAGTTTAGGATATTTTATAAAAAGGCGTGGAGACATAGCTCGAGGCTGGTGTTCCCATATGTTGCATTTTTCGTTCTCCCAAACTTCTAGTCGTGTCCATAACTCGATAGAAACAAGCAATATTTTCTTTAATGCATACAATGGGGGTAATACAGGAAAAAAGGTGTTGCAGTTATTGTCTAAAGAAAGTTGCCGTAATTCTATAGATTTTTCGAAATTTTAAGAAACATCACAACGTTTTTTTAAATACATGTTTCAAAAGAATCTGTCATCTTCAGTTTAAAGTACGGAGTGTGCGCAAAATGCTAATTATGAGAACAAAAGGAAACATGACAATGTAAAATATTACAAAGAAAGTTTTAAATTTTCATGATAAAGTTGATGATTTACTGTAGGTTTTTCTCATTGAATATGAATAGCTTCTTTTATCTTAAGCTGGAGGGCGGTGGAAGATCTAGGATACTGAAACAGTCATTAGAGCATGAAGTGCGGCATTGCTGAGAATTTTGTAAATGTTTGAATATGTGAGAGGTCCTATCACTGAACATGTGCTCACGTACGCGCAATGAAAAAGGCCGGATGGTTTCGCCGACACAGCAGGCATTACAACCCGCACACGAAAACATGTATACCACACCCGCATGTAGACCACGAGGGACAGGATCCTTCACACCAAACATGTTACCGATTTCAAAGGATGAGAAAACTATCTTAATGTCAATGCTGTTACAACAATGTCTAGCAAAGTGGCGACCTTTTTTTACGTGATTATAGAAAAAGGACCAGTGTAAGGTAATTTAAAGTAAATGGTACGTGTAGTGTCAGAGACGGAAGCCGGGGGATTCCTGTCATGACGGGTAAATGTGAGGTAACGATTAATAATATTTTCAACTAGACGGACTCTTGAAGGATATTGGTAAGTTTCGTGTTGTCCTCGTGAAAACCCAACCAAGTGTTGCTGATCTTGTAGGCTCTATTAACAAGTGTGCGAATGAGACCGAGTTTGGATGAATGCGTTGTAAAACTAAAGTAATTAGTCAATAGAGCCGTGAAGGCTTTCTTACGGTAAATACTGATAACAGGAAGCTGAGTGTCGTTGTTGATGAGAACATCTATTTCTTTTTCCACAGTGAATCTGATAGTAGGGTGCCTAGAGTTAATGTAGTTATAAAATCATAGCGCTTGATTCTCAAAATGAAATAAACAAAATGTATCATCAACATAACGTCTGTAAAATAATATCTCGGAGTCCTGAAAATTCTCCAACCATAATTTTTCTTGATGTCCCATAAATAAATTAGCTAAAACAGGAGCGAGGGGAGGGCCCATAGCTACATCATCTATCTGTCCGTAGAAGGACCCTTTAAATAAAAAAAATGGGTCTGAGCAGTGTCAGAAATGCACCTGACTGCCAGGTCAATACATTCTTCAAGAGGTATGTTGGTAAAGAGACTCTCTATATCAAAAGAAACCAGAAATTTACCATGCATAGTTAAACCTTGAATATCCTTGACAAAGGTAAACGTGTCAGAGGCACAATGTTTAGTTAGAATGTTCGGTGTTAGCAAATTGCACAGATATTTAGCCAGGTTGTAGTTGTATGTTCCAATAGAAGACACAATGGGGGCCGAATGGGCTCGGGATCTAACATCTTTAAACATTTACAAAATTCTCAGCAATGCCGCACTTCATGCTCTAATGACTGTTTCAGTATCCTAGATCACGCTTCCACCACATTCCAGCTTAAGATAAGAAAAGCTATTCATATTTAATGAGAAAAACCTATACTAAATCCTCAACTTTATCATGTTAAGTTACAACTTTCTTTGTAATATTTTACATTGTCATGTTTCCTTTTGTTTTTATAGTCAATTGGCATTTGGCTCATACTATATATTCAACTCTGTACTTTGTAATTTAACTTAAGATTACAGAAGATTCTGTTGAAACATGTATTTAGAAAACGTGTTGTTGTTTCTTAAAATTATAGCATGTCTGCTACTATCCAGACCATTTTTCGAATACAAGTAAAATTTGGGCAGGACTCGAAATTTGTTTTACAAAAACGTATGTAATGCATATGAAAATAAAGGTATTCAGTTAATGACACTGCAATTTATACTAAAAATGTTTCTTTCTTTATTATTTCTTTAATTATCAACAGGGTCCCTAACAGAACTGTTACAATAAACGTTTGTGTTACTCTGTATCAATATCGTACACTATACAAATGGAAAACGATGCATCAGTTCCGTGGTCACACTGACTTAACTGGTGAGTCTTAACAAAACTAATCAATTTATTAAATTTTTAACATTGTTTCTACAGTTCTTATTCTTTATTTTCCAATTTCCCCTGATTCACTTTGTTTGCCCCCCCCCCCCCCCCTCCAAGTTTTGCATAAACAATAGTTTAGAAAATTTTGGGCGGCAAAGAGAGCGAGTTGTCGGGAATTGCTGAACAGGGACCTTTCCTGCAATGAGCATTATCCTTATTTTTTAGGTATTTATTTCTGATTCTTAGTTTTGCCCTTGCCTATTTTAAAATAAAAATAAAATTTCAAAAAGCGACGTTCTTTAAAAGTAAATAAATACAAGAACGCGAATAGTGCAAATAGACAGCCTTGTTTTTGGTATATATGAAGAGTTCAGTACGGTATACATCCAACAGGAGCTGTCCAACGATTGTTGCCGTTTTGCAACCCTGCTTGAAAACGCCACAAATCAACACTGGACGAAGTTGGTTTGCGTATCCAGAATGGATTTGAGAAGTTTCGACCTCGGCAGGCATCGAATTCGCCAACTGGGCAACCGAGGGTCGAGCTGTCACGTGTCGAAACAACCAAATTGTGGGTGCGTGGATTGGTGCATTGCCTTGAAGGATCATATTGGTTGACCGGGTATTTTTTATAAGTGCACGGTTGCCCTTGGTGGGAAAATACCTGATTGGTGGAAGTCCTTCCAGTACTCGGTCTTGATCCATGCTCAGTCGTTACTACTGTAGTTTGTGCTGTCATTTTCTCTTCAGCAATAGTAATACTTGGTGGTACAGGCAGTGGCGTTTTGTTGGTTGTCTCATAAATGTGGCTTTCGACACTAGTCTCTGATTTGAACGAAGAGCTGTTTGGGTTGCTTGGCATGGTAAATTTTGTTACTTTCTCTTGCTTTCTGTACTTTGCCCTTCTGTTTTTGAACCAAACCTGGGGGTTAAATGAGAACATTTGCATCATTTATAAGGTATTCCTAGTGGTTTGACACGATGCGTACTGTAATAAACGGGGGAGTCTATAATCAAGAGAGGGGTTTGACGTGAATTTCAATATCATGTTTTTTGGATTATGTTTTCTGTCCTCCAGTTTTGAGGCGGGCTGATCTCAAATTCCACAAAACATCAACAGAGAACACCACCTTAGTTATTACAAGAGGCAATTAAACCGTGAGGAACTTTTATTCCTGGATTAATCGGTGTTTTCACGACCCAGCACTACTGGGTTAAATCCCTAGTTGCACGCTTGAAAGATCAGCTCATTCTGCTTATTTTCCTTTCAGTGTTAGTTCTGAGACTTCGGTGTTACATCGACACATCTTCCCTTGCTTAAATGAATTGAAATACGTCATATCGTTCTATAATTATTCCATATACAAAGCGCCTTGTCCCACTTAATTACACTACAGTATAGACAAATTACACATGAAAAAAGGTTCCCTGGTCTGTACCTGCCTAAAGGAGATGCTCAATCGAAGACAGTTTACCTGAATTCTTGATTCTGGAAGGTTTGTCCAAGATGCGAGCTGCTCCCTCATCACAACATCGGGGTAATGTGTTTTAGTAAATGTGTTCTCTAGCAGCTGAAGTTGTTGATAGGTAAAAGCCGTACGAGAACGACGATGTTTTCCTCTCGTTGAGCCATAGTGAACCTCTAGGATTATATCTACAACAAGAAGACACTGTAGTTGTTAGTTGGAACTTGTTCAGCCTGTACTCGAGCTTGCTCCACCCTAAGACTCTACTCTTTTCTTTCTTTTTGGCGAGCCTTAAAGTAGCAGGCAACGGTTTCAAGCACCTTCAAAAATTTACATTTTCATGGGTCATTTTTACCACTCTTCATCAGTCTATGCAACAATCGTGGTATCAAAAAAACTGCCCAATAGTCGGTAAACACGTGTTATCAATTTCGTCACCTTAAGCCATCTTAATCAGTGATAAAATGCATAAAAAAGATGGACAAGTCCTTATGCCATTCACTGTGGATTCAAGCCTTATGTTTACTACGTTGACTATACGATGTGTGTCCAGAAATGCCTCCAGTACATCTTCCTGCTCCATTAATTTTGTTTTCGAGTTTCGTCTGGCGTACTATTTGGCGCTCCCCTCACTATCATTTAATCACTTTCCTTTTCAAAAAGTAAGCCTATCGCCTTTTTAAAATCATAATTTTCTCACAGCTTTTTGCCTTTCTCTAAGTCATTTGCAACTGAATCTCTTCAGTTTCTTTACTAAGCTGAATGCTATTTTTCAGGATACGAAATAAGCCACGTGAACATCTTTTTCCCATAGGGAATGATATGTATTTGTGTGCCATTTTGTTTCACTCGTGTGGCGACAATCGCACGTAAATATCACCGCATTCCGTCGCTTGACACGCCTCCCCCCTCTCCGCGCCCCCCTCCGCTCTTGCCCTAAACAGAAGACAAGAAACTCTTCTCCCGAAGCGAAAAACTCTTCGCTCATACAGGGAACGCTTGCTAAGCAGGCTAGAAAATTCCATTCAAAATCGGTCTACCGTGCTCTAAGGTTTCGATGCATACAAATGTGTTCTTTTGATGGCTCTCTCCATGTGAATTATTACAAACTACTATATGCATGTCAAATACAAACTCATTTCCAGGTCGGTTCGTTCCCTATTTGTTTGGAATGGACTGTGCAGTGTAGTCTTACTTTTGAGTTAACGGATCAAAGAAAGACATTGCCAAGACTTATTCTTAAGCTCCTGGTAGATTCATCAAAGTGAAGCTCAGCTAAGACTTCATATGAGCGTCGAGAAATTTCTGTGATGCTACTTGCGTTTTTGCTAATTTGAAAGCGAAACTCTCCATAAAACATGTTCAATTAAAATCTTTAGCAAAGACTTAGGGACATTGCTTAGAACGCTACGTGCCATTGATATTGATAACGTGTTGAAGGAACATGATTGAAGGTTACAAATCTAATAATTTGTATTAGCGGAGGCTACAACAATAGCCGGGTACAGGTATTCGTTTGCAGAATTGCCTCTAGAGTACTGTGTCAGTGAAAGCTAGAAATGTTCATGTAGCAGCTGGTAGCAACCGAGCTAGGATAGGTACCGCACTTTCAAAACAAATTCTAGGTTGAACTTTGCAAACTGATCTGTCAAAGAACCTTGAGGAAGCTACTCAAAGGCGCAGAGGGTGGTTCTGGTATCCAGTGGAATACAAAACATGACATGTTGTGTACTTATTGCTGTGTATAGAAATTCACTACCCGTATTCAGAAAATAGATAAGAGAAGTTCAATAATGTGTATAGACAAAAAATCACTTCCTCTATCGAGCAGTGTCACAGTCCTCTGGGTTGACATCAAGCCATACATGCATTGTTCTCCTTTCAGAAGCAATAAATTGATAAGATTATGGCGAAACGTGGCTTAGACGTCTAGTTAAGCTTCGCAAATTCTGTTTCACGATTCTGAGATTTGAAAGCAACATATTCCGATTTCATTCAGTTGCTATCTATTGTAAGTAGTTCCAATGTTATTCTAGCTGTACTGTCATGACGCTTTCAGAAACGTTTTTTACCTCCTGTATCTTCATCGTATGAATATTTATAATGCCTGCGGCCATGCAATAAGTTCCCCGTAGAATAAATGTGGAAACTGGAAATATTACATACCTGCCAAGCGCTCCGCTAGTGTGAGAGCGTGAGGTGCATTCGGCTCGTCAAACATCTGGCTGCTATTTCTCGAAGATGGATTGTTTCTTAATATACTGTCGATTGAAAATGATGATGCGGCATCCATGGCGTAGAACTTTTAGATGGCCTCTTTGTTGGCAATAACGTAGCTCCAACACTGTAAAACAAGATAACAAGAGAGTAAATCTTGACTCACTGCTATCACAAGCTCATCACATGGCTTTGTAATTTTGTGTGATGTCGGCGCGGTTTTTACTTACTTCTGTAATATAGTCTGGCAACTGTCATGCAGTAATGTAGGTGTTTTACCTGCTGTGATAATTTCTACTCACTGTGTGTTGTAAAAAATCGGAAATATTTAATTTGTTCTTGGTTTGAACAGATGATTGCAAAATATTTTATTATGACCAAACGAGTGACGTTTTGTTTCACACGAAAAAATTTATAACTAATGGAAATAGCAGTTGGTGCACCACATTGCATACAATTGAAAAAGGCAGCTAAATTGTCTAAAACGTTTCTTAAACGGTATTTTAATGCGATTATTTTGTATACAATTCACTAAGTGTCCCACATTGTAATATTTCCTTAGCCTGGCCATTCACGATTCGCGAATTATTATATTGTTTCATGTGATAGGTTTACATAAACAAGATATTAGCCTTCACGTTGTACGATGTTGGCTTCTATCAGCATGACCAGACTGTAAGCTTAAAACACTTTTACGACCTTTGACGGCGATTCGGCGGCTTTTAAGTTAGATCATTGGCTCCTTACTAGCAGGAATATATAACCTGCGTAAGCTAAAATATATGAGTTTTTCTTCAACTTAAGTGTCAAAAGCGTACGACAATTTTGACGACAACAAAAATCAGGAAATAGGAAACTGTAACTTGTACGCAGGAGAACAACACATCATTAAGCCGCGAAAATCGATTACCAAATTCCACCGCCGCCAGTTAACAAGAAAATACGCATTCAAATAGGCCTTACCTTGGCGAGTGTTCCTGAATGTAGTATTTGTTGTTCCTGCGTGGTAAGGGAAATTGCTTGTAAAACAGTGGAGAAACAACTTGTGTGAGGCTGGTTCATCTCGATCAAGTAATTGATTGGCGATCCAAATCTCCCCTCTGTAGCAGACGGTATTTGTTTGAGTAAAAGTGCCGAGCTGTCGCCGTGATTGATGGTAATTTAATTAGAACGGACTGTACCCCACCTAAAGGTAGTTATTGTCGCAGTAACCAATTAGCGCGATCTTTTTGTCCGTGAACTATTACTGATCCGCAAATCACACTTT
This sequence comes from Micromussa lordhowensis, assembly GCA_964020085.1. Classification (NCBI taxonomy): domain Eukaryota; kingdom Metazoa; phylum Cnidaria; class Anthozoa; order Scleractinia; family Lobophylliidae; genus Micromussa; species Micromussa lordhowensis. Next base: position 10,623,030 of record OZ026603.1, read on the forward strand.
TGTATGGCTGAATTATCAACGGGTTTTCAGAGCTGTTGTGCACAATTTTTCTTCCATAAATCTACGATACTTAAGCCCTCTTGACTTTTAGCCTTACAATGATGTTATTTGAGAAATTGAAGTGTTCTGAAGGACATAAATATCAGACTTATTTCAAGTGGCATTGAGCAGCGTTTGAAAACAACTCTATTTCTCTCCCTTATTGTTGAACGGGGTATTCGTTTACACGTTGTTCTTTTTGTTTCGTAACGAAAATCCCTCGAATTAGATCCCCTGCAGATGTACACAATTGAAGTAGAAAGAAAAACTGAACCTTATTGGAAAACTCGCCATTCAAAACATTTAGCTTATGTCCTAATCCCTTGTAATGGGCATAGAAATCAAAGCGGTAACAATTTCCCGTTTATGCTCGCAAAGTAAGAGTGTGTCTGGATTTGGGCTTGACGCTGAAGTTCTGTAGCATTTCAATCCTTTGTACTTCGCTTGGGTCGCTCTTAAAAGAGCAATAGGGAGAAGGAAAACATCCCGTCACGTTTTCTCACCTTTTGTCAGAGACCTCCTGCGTTGAAACCAATTATAATAATTGTAAAACGGTAGTGTACACAAAATGCACAAAACGAGGAGGCGAGGCCATTATTGCATAAACGGTGTCTTTACAGTAAGTCCTAGGTCAGATGATTCTTTGTTCTTTGATAATATTTTTAGTCCAGTTCCTAAGTACATGTTAATAGGTTTATTTCAACAGAACGTGCTATTTGTCCTATTTGTTAACGTGGGTCTGTTGTGCCAGCCCAGTTTTGCTTTCTGTCAAAAAATGGCTTGCGGGCTCTTAAAGGAAATAGCTTGCTAATGTAGTGTAACGTAAGATGTATGTCACTAACTGCGGATCAACTGTGTGTGCAACATGACAAAGCTTATAAAAAAGAATTCTTCTCGTATAGCAAAGTCTTACTTTGTAAATACCCGCTTGACAAGTTGCAGATATGTTATCGCTAGATTCATTTATCATCCTGCATTTGAAGGGAACGCTCCAATTCTTCACGTTTATTTTGATACTAGTAATACTCATATGAAAGAAACTGTCAAAGCTGCTCAAAGGCTCAAGGTAACACCCTAAGTGTTCATTATCGCCTTAGGATATTGAAAGGGTTGCGATAATCTCATTTTCTGATACCCCAAGGAGACGGTGTGAAAATCCATTGAGCGTTTTCTGCCTGCGTCATCCGCCGGATAAGGACTTTCTCTTAAAATGTATACGGGGCAGCTATTTATAGGTGCGATTGTATCAAAACCGTTATGCATTGATTTGGAGGCATACGCGAAGCAAACAGTTCTACGTTGATTAAATTCTTTCATGTATTCTGTGCACTACGCACCAGCGTTAATCCTTCGACGCAGACCGCATTATTCTTTGGATTAGCTCTGCATTCGGAACTGAAGTGTAACTCAGTGTAACGAATGGACAGCAAAACCACGTGCAACTCTAAGAACCGACTTGTACAGACTAAGTAGATTTTTAACTGGGGTCTGCAAGGCGTTGCTCGAAGAGGAGACATCTTATACATTTGAACCCCGCTATTTCGAACTCTCAGGGTAAACGAAAAATAGTCTGAAATAGCGAGATTTAGAAATTGCCAATACTAAATGGCAGAAGGGCAAATCCAAAGGAAATGTTTTTTGAGTTCAAAAAAACGGGTTATTCGAGTCTGAATTAGCGGGGTTCAACTATATAGTGCAGTCAAGAAGCAACCGGGCTTACGAATATCGTCGAAGGATGTGGCAGTTATGTTTGCCGAAAAGCAATAAAGGTTCGACTCAAAATTTGATTAACCAACGTCAGTTATTAACATCACACAATGTCGAGGACTAGTGAACAGGGCTTTACAATATAAGTGTTTGCTCTGCGAAGGGTATAGATATTGAATCTCTCGATGTCCTAAACAGGGTCAGTATTTGAGACCCCTAGCGGCACAGCTTTTTCCAAGCATGGTTCAAATACCCCTTCCCCTTTCCCCCTCGTGTACAATAACATTGCTTGTTATTTTGTCTCCTTGCGCTAGCCTTTTCCAGACCTTCAGTTAGTGACTGAACGCCCGAGATGGTCTATCTTGTGTAAGACAAGAGGGAGCATACCTCTGCGTTCATCACTTGCCTCTATTATGCGACATTGTTTTCTGTCGCCTTGCTCATTGGTTCTAAAACTTTTGAAAACTGAATGAACTTTCAAGCTCATTTTACAATCTTTTCAGAAACATTTTTGAACTACGTTGATAATTTAATTACTTAAAGAAAGTTGTCACGTTCTGATTCTGCACTTTCTCTAAAAATTTGGTACTTGGTTTTCCGATGTACCAGTTGGAACAACTAAATAAGAAAGTAACCACCGATAAAGCCATTCGGCAAGCGAAGTTTTGTTATTGTCAAGTGATTCCATGTTGCCTTAACTGCAGCATTGACGTTTCATACTAAACCCCGTGCTGATTCATGGCCAGCCCCTATTGAGCGGCCACCTTCCATTCCCTTGAAGGTGGCCGCTTACTAGTGGTTGGACTGTACTTGGACAAGAGAAAGCAGTATTAGGCCACAAGGCATTGTAGATTACATTCAGAATTAAACATTAAGTTATGGTTATACTACGTGATATATTGAAAAAGAGAAATTCTTTGGGAACACGAGTCACAGTCGATGGTTTTCACGAATTTTCCTAGTTCTTCAAAACCTTTATCAGTGGTTATATTTCTTATTTCTTTTTAAAAAAAATAATGTAAATCTTTTCACGCACAATCATTACGTTATTAAACAGCTTGAGTAAGGTCTGTTTCTTTTGAGTTGCATGTTACCAATTACGGTTGTTACGCGTGTTTTCTTAGACTGTAGTTTCTAACTAATGTTTCAGGGTTTCATATGCGACTCGACTTAGCTTTGTTGGGTATTTTTGATAATTGATTATTATAGCAGTTTTCTATGTAGATATCATGATTATCTAATTACCTGCCGATTGGGCTTTCTTTTTAGAAGATCTTGATAATCTTATCCATTTAGTTCCGGATATACTCCGTTCTCTTTACTCGCGGAAAATTCACATATGTTCCGGTTAGTGTGAAGTCTCAAAAGACTTCAACTAACCAGCTCCGGAGTGGCCTTACCGTACGTCACTTAACGTCCTCAGTTGTCCAATGTTGTTTCAACCACCCAAGTAAGAAAAGTTCGACGTTGTCAAGATAATAATGATTTTAGATAGAAGATCTTATTTACTAAATTCTATTGACAAGCAAAACATTAAAACTGAACCAAAACTAATCGCTCAGTGTATACATTATCGGTGGACAAATGCATGATCAGCAGAGCCTTGAAACTTTTGCAAAAAGATATAAGATATAATATATAATCTTGATTGACCACTCCCTCAATGGGGCTTTTCAGGGCCAATGATGAAACAAATAATCCAAATAAACATAACATGGTTAAAAATCCCAACTGGCAGGAGGCAGACCGGTTGACTATTTACAAAGGAGTTGAACTAGGGTCTACCAAGAAACAACTCCAGCTTAGTTGTTATAACAGAACAGTAGGAACATAATAACTAACTAAACAGTCCCTGGATTTTTATATTCGAAAAATAGATAGCTATTTCATTGTGTGTTTTCGCTATAAGTTATTGAAGAGCGCTTTTCAACTATTTTAAAACTTCTACACGAGCTTCCAAGCAGATGTCTGTGACGGTAACCTAGAAATTGATGGCAAAGTAAGCATTCCGTTCTCTTGCATTTGCTCCATGGTAGTAGGTGTGTTACCTTGGGGTGAAAATGTGGGTATCAACGGTGAACTTGCTGGACAGCAAGCCGTGCTCAGTGCTGATGCCAATTCTTCGATGCTCTGGTCTTTCTTTACAGGGAGAATAGGACCCCTTATTTCCTTTCTGAACTTTGCCCTCCTGTTCTTAAACCAGATCTGTAAAGACAATGACAATTGCAGCAATATCAGTTGAAATGGCATGATTGTCTTTCAACTTTAGCAAACAGCGTTCAACGATTCTGGCTAAAAACAAGGCAACGGCAAGAAGATAACGACAGCAACAACATAGTGACAACGCTAAACCGCGACCATCATAAAGGTGTTCAGCCGGTTTTGGTTTGAAATCTCTTTTAGATTTCATGTTGTAGCCGGGGTAGGCAGTGCAGTTCTTGAACTATTGCTTACTACATATCAGACCCAAATTAGTGAACCTAACCCTGAATTCTGTTTCAAACACATGACTATTTATGAACTTAAGGTTGATAAAGGTAAAATTGCCGTAGTAAAACGAATATTTCGAGCTATGCCCTTTGTCAGAGAACACAAAAAGGACTAACTTTTGTCAACTTTAATATGGTAAACAACCAAGTGTTTCACTTGCCCGTCGCCACAGCCCATCAATGTTTTTGGAATGTTATACCTTTTCAAGTGATATTGGTTCTTTCCCTCGAGATTCCCATTCCTCGTATGATTCCCTGTGATAGCATGTCTTTTTTAAGACTGCTCGAATAAGTAGGCATTTAACACGAAATAAGTAAACTCAGCATTTACAACAATCTTTCCTGTTAGCTCATGAAGTTTGGCTGTCACATATCTTCTTGACAATTTATAGTTATAATGTAACGAGAGTTCTTCCTCAAACCTGTATTGTAGAATCTGGCAAGCTGGTCCATATGTTTAGCTGTTCCCGCATCACCACATCAGGGTAATGAGTATGTGAAAACACGTTCTCCAACGTTTTCAGTTGATACTGAGAGAACGCCGTGCGAGTTCGGCGTCTTTTCTCTCTCCCGCCCTCTGTATTGTTCTTGGCATCCATTATCACGTCTGAGAAAAAAAGTGGTATTTAAAGATCAGAGTTATATTTGTGTTAAGTAAATTTCTTTAAAATATTTGGAAAAAGAATTGATGTTCTGGGCTCTAAATTTGCTTTAGCTTAACCTTTTCAACATCGTTACTTTTCCACAGATTGTTGTTATGACTGTCTTAGTGAATAAAACAAAAGATTATTTTTCCAAGCAGAGGCTCAATGTACTTTTCAGCTTTTTTTCTGACATATTTTAAAAGACGTTCATTTCGCTCACTATATGCCAAAATGTGTTTTCCTTATAGGCACGTGGTATACGACAATACTACCGACAAATTACAGTTACAAAACAAAAAAATGTGAACGAAAGTTACAATTACAAAAAGAAAATACAATGACATGCAATTTAAAACATATTGATCAGCTGAACAGAAAAAAAAAACAACACTCAAAAATATCGCAATCTTCATTTAAATGTCAAGCATGTTCCTATTATGTTACTATTACTCCGAATAGTGCAGTCAATCAAATCAAATCTAATCAGGCTATTACTAAAATGAGAAAATCTTTCGAAGCCCATTTTGGTGTCTAAACCTCCATACAAACTGTGTTGGCAACTATCAAATAATTAATGGTGTTTTGCCTTATGGTATTCTTGGGAGTGAAAGGCCTTGGATGTCTTTAAAATAAAATAAAATGTGTAAAAATTATGACTGGGAGATTATCTATCTCGATCTTCCACCCTTAGATGTACGTAATTAGTGTTGCTAGGTCTTCCTTGGGCCTTCACATGATTCAAAACGTTCCGTGAAGAAAATGCTGTTTTGGAGCATGTAGCCCAGATGCATAGCCAACACTTGTAAACCCATCGATAAAAGTTACCGACTGAGAATAATAGTGAAATGTAATTCTGAATTATGGTGTAAAAATTCTTGAAGACATCGTCAACGTCGTTTCGTATGGCTTAAACCTGTTTCAGTGATTCTAAGAACATTGGTGCCCCCAGTGCTCCAAGCTCAAGTTTTTCAGAAGTCGCCTTTTGGCGACCTCCCTCTGTAAAATGGTCGCCATTACGATAAATGGTCGCCAAAATCAAATCGTTTTCAGAGAAGGACACTTTGTTTCACTTTACATGGGATTAGTACCGCTGACCAGAACGAGCCCACATTGAAATCGTTCCGACGATGTTAGTTTTCGTTTTCAACAGTTTTTCTTGTTGAACAGTCGTATTTACCGTTAAGGGAAGTAAATAAAAGAAAACAGAAACAGGTAAGAAAGACAAGCATACAAAAATTGTGATTAAATTCATTTGGCTTAGTGCTTATATTGGATAAAGTCCAGTTGATGAACAATCAGCCTTTTCTACTGCACCAGTCGCCAAATTGGCAACCTGCTCGTAAAATTTAGTCGCCAAATTATTTTTTCACTCGCCATGGCGACCAAAACAGTCGCAGCTTGCCCCAGATATTTCCTAAAATGGACCTCGTTCGATATGTAACTATAACTATAAGTATAACTATAGTAATTGTATAGGAAAGGAAAAATTAAAACATTGCACTTCAGAACTATTTTTTCAATTTTGCATTTGTTGTACGGCTCACAGGCCTTCAAATACTGATTTGTTTAATGGTTCTGGTCAGTTTTTTTTTTCTTTGACAGCCGAATAAATCTGACAATGTGGTTTACAAATGCAAGTCTTGTTTTCATAAGATAGTTATCTTTGCGTGATCTTCTTCTGTTTATTAAAGAAATTAGGCGCCTACATAATTTTGAAGTACAATGAGGAGACCGTTTAAATTATCTATTTATCTCAATGAGTGATCGGAAAACCCTGCGTTTTGGTTAATTAGTCAAGCAATTTAACAACGCACAGCAAACTTTTAAAATGGCACTTCAAGATGGAAGGTTATCAGCCAACAAAAACTCAGAGGCAATTTATTATTCCATGACAGGAGATGGCTTGGAATGCAACCTACGAATTTGACGCAATTGTTTTACTTCACAAACAAACGCTTAAACTGATTATGATATATACATTTTTGTTGTTGAAAAGCAGTACGACTCGCAATGAAATAAAGAGTGACCGAATTATCCGAATGTTCCACCATATAGAGGACACTGCAGAATTCGAACGGTGATATCTTAGAACAGCAGTAGTAGGGGCCGCTAATGAGCGCTGTACGTTCTGGTCCAGGAATGAGCGGTACAAAAATGTTAAAACAAAGCTGTGTAATAGCTCACGTAATAATAGGATGTAGTTCAGTGTACATGTACTATATATCTCAAGCCTTTCCTATGAGTTTCAGAATTGTTATACAGCGTTGTTGTTTAAGCGATTAAACCCATAAAAATATAATACTGATCTGATGACTAAACGTATTTAGGACGCTATTTATAAAATTCGCTCTCAGTTTCCACAAATAATTGAACCCCCAGCAAGCTGTGATTCCCTTGGCCTATTCGAGCTACTGTTAAACCCGTTTATCATGCATGCACCAATGTAAACGATTCCCTTTTTCAGTCAATGTTTTGGTGTATCGTTTCGTGTGGTTTATGTAATTATGACGTACACTTCTTCCGTGCTATGAAATAAAAAAAGCTGTACTAAAACGCTCGATGAAGATGCCGAGATGGCCTTCCCGCATGTGCATAGTTTGTAATGATTTGATAAAAAAAGACTATTGGCAAAAGCTCATTTCGGGTATTTCTGAGCAGTAGCATTGTTTTACACTCCTCTTCGATGTATCTGACTATGCACGAGAAGTATCACGTTGGCGAAATCGAGAGCATTTGTCAGGATTCCAGTTTATTTCCACCCATAGCCAAGTAAGAAACCAATGTGATCTTAGTTGAACTTCCCCGGTAATGAGACCCCTTTTTCGTAGGAACGTATAACGAAGCGTATAACGTCAAATCGAGATGTACTGTAACAGTGAATGTCGAGGTTTGAATTGACAAAGGAATTGATTGGGAATAATTTCGCAAGAACACTTCTGCGGTACAACTTTTGATTTTTAGTTAGTACTGAGGCAGAAATAGTTACTTTAAAGGACAAGGGCCTCTACCTATGACTACCCCTATTTATATTGTGAGGAGTGTACTTGTGGTAAACGCATTTTGCCAACATATTAAAGAGGGTTAACTATCCCGGGGGAGGAAGACCCAAGTCCATTATCTCAAAGTCCAATTGCGTGTCGCCGTCGCGAGAATGTTTTCGCTCAGTTTAGCTGACGCACGGTTTGGGAATTTTCGTTTTTGGTCCGGAAAGGTGTCATTTTTACTCAACATTTAATTAAGGATGAACAGTGAAGACTAGGTAATGAACGTTTTCATTTTACAACGGAATACACAAGTAAAAGTAGCGTTGTTTTTATCTTTAGCAGGACGAGGTTGCTCTGGCGTAGCAGCACAGAGATTTCCTCCCCCGGTGTTAACTTTTCAACGACGGCTTTTCTGTCTCAACTTGTTAAGTAGTATGGACATTCTTTGCGCATTAATCTGTCTTAATATCGGCTCTAATCCACAACATTGATTAGTCATGACTTACCTGCTAGTCGTTCAGCGAGAGTCAAAGCCTTACTGGCCTTGCAAGAAGATTGATGCGCTTTTCTAACTCCCTTGGATAAATCGCCCTTCAAGATGTTTGCCACCGAAAATGGAAGCTTGTCCACCGATTCCCCCATTAAGACTTTTGGACGCTGCAGGGAGTAGGACTTGCACACGAAAACAGTCTCTTAGCTATTTTTGTGCCAGCTGTTGCAGCTTTTCCACCGAAGGCTCTACTTTTCACTCACGTTAAGGGTGGCATGAAGATCACAGTGCAGTTTGGTCAATTGTTTCCTCCTTAATTCGCGTTTCAACACATGCTAAATCAGTTATCCTTGTTGAGAGTACACCGAGAATGCCATCCCGTAATTTGTCTGTCCTTCTGACATGACCTCAATGCGATGACGACAGTATCGATTGCAACATATACAGAGCTTAGCTCCAATCCAGTTTCACAAAAACTACTCCCTTAAATTGAACACGAAGATTTTTTGTTTGGTATGTTCAAAATCTCCTGTTTTCTGCGCGGTTACAACTCAAAATCTTCCACGTTGGAGAAATATTTTCCGTCCCTAGAAAACTTTTAAGTGCATCTTGGATCCTCTTCCCGACCTGCTGTAGGCTAAGTATGCACGCACGGTTGTTTACATACGAAACTTCCCTGGCACAGTGGACGGTTATTAGAATCTAATATATGCGAAAAGGTTAGATGTTATCCAAGACTCTAGAAGATAATTTATTTGTACAGTTGGGTCAGATAGTTATAATTTTTAAAGAGGTCCTGGACCAAGAGCCGAAACTGATTGCTCCAACTAATTTTCAGCTGTTATCTCGCCAGTCTTTACTGTCTGTTGTTTTATAAAGTTTATCGCGCTGTGCGAGCTGTGTGCCCTAGCTGCACTGTAAATGGATCCATTTTGAAATTAGACTCGTTTAAAAAGCAATTTATCATTTTCTTTCAAGACTGTAGTGACATTTGTAGCATTGGCAATAGATTGTTGATAGGGAGCTTATGGATCACTGAACACTGACCCATGCCGTCTCCTTAGTCCTTACTGAATATATGACTAACATAGTAGCTTTGTGTACATCCAATTTTCCGCTGCGACGCTGACTTTCTGTAGCAAAGCTGATATTCTGTCTACATAATGAATCAACTCGAGGGTTTGCTACGAGTAATAGTGAACAGAAAATGGCCTCAATTGTAGCCCAATTGTAGTTAACGATCACACGGAGAAGAATGAAATTGTCTGGAATGCAAAAGTGAACTAAATGACCTAGATGTAACAAATACCGGTAAGCCCATTGCTTGATCCCTTCAAATCGCATATGCAAAACTCTTTCTGAGAGTGAGCACCCTCTTCTCACTCTCGTACTACAGTGTGTTACAATATGTTCAAAGACGGATTGCTGCAACTAACAAGGTAAGGAAAGTGGTTTCTAAAGTAAATACAGAAACCAACACAGAAAATGTGCAAGACAGATACCAGGATTTTTAACAAATAGCTTGCAACTGCGATAAAATTACCGTCTCCCAGAAAATAATCTCCCCAAATCTGTGATGCAAAAATCCTTCCGACAAAACCCTCCCTCCTCCACCATGTTGCAGCTGCTCGTTACTTTCGGGATTATCGTTGCTGACTTCATTGTTTATATTTTACCTCGTTACCACACGACTTTGCGAAGAGAGGGCATCATGTTAGATACGAATTAACTCCAAACAGTTGAAGAGCTTGTGAAACTCAGTGCATGGTGAAAGTTGTAGCTTTTTGGGTGTAATATTGAAGGAGATATTCAGTTGGCTTTCGAAACTACAAAATATCTGGGTGGCAAAAGCGCTAACAAGACCACACATTTGTTGTTTCATTTTGAGTTTTTAAACCCACGTGGCACAAAAAGGTATTTCAAGCGCCGTTCTCAAATTCCTTGGGATAATAAATATTGCGATGATCTTTCAATAGAAAACTGATATTTTTGTAGCTCAATTAAAAACTGAATCGCTTATGTTAATGAGGCAATTATTGTAAACCAAGACACCTTTACTGGACAATTTAAATTTTGTAACAGAGAAGTGGGCGCGGTTGAGGAGAGTCTGAACTAAAGTCTTTTAAGCGACAGTCTTGATCCGTTTGAAAAAACCTCTGGATTTTTATGATAGAAGTGGGTCAAGACCACAGCCCTGTCGTAACTTTTTATTAGATGTAGCAAACATTTAAGCCGTGTAAGGAAAGCAGATTTACGTTCTTGTCAAGCTTATTGAAATATCTTTAATGAGGTTAGCCTGATCATGGAAGTGTCTGGAAGTTGAGAGAGACGACAGTAAATGAAATGAACAGACCAAGATATTTTTAAAAAAGGTACCTTAGATATCAGTAGAGCGATCTTTAACAAACTGCTATATTTCCCTTGTTGCTATAGCCACGAGAAAAAACAACAACAACAAACTGGCTGAAAATCTCGATAAAATGAATCTGCATTTCACAAATGTTAAAAGTTCGACGATTTAGAACGACTGCTTAGTTGGTTTTGACGAACAATGATCGTCTTGCTGTTTTCAGCTTTATGTTAGTACAATAGTCAGGATAAAAGATGGTAAACCTCTACGGCATTACAGGTTTTCCGGCTGTATGTAGTCTGGTTGCCCTGCAATTCTCTGTGCAGCAATGCATGTAAGCAACAGTGCAAGAACAAAAACAGCATAATCTGGCAATAACAAAACTTAACCAATTGGCGAGTATGGTGTACCTCGTGTTTTGTTTACAGATACGCCACAAAGCCACATGAGTCCCTTACTGGAAGGTGGAGACCATGGCAATTATTTTCTCTTATTTGGTCATGAACGTAGGCCTTGTTCATGTGAAATGCCGATCTTTCGCAATGTGAAAATCCTGTGGAGCGCTCTGCTACTGAAACAGAGGCTCCTTGAAATACTTGGTATGATGGGTAATGAACTGGAATCAAGGAGCAGGCATTACAATTCGTCACGTTTCGTCTGAGCTTTGCCCTTCTGTTCTTGAACCATATCTGTAAATAGAAATAAAATCTGTGTTATAACCTGGCAAGAACAAAGTTCAGTCTACTATAAGTAAATAAACTTTTACATAAACATTGTTTTGACACTACGTATCTGCAGTTCTTTGTTGCTGGTATCACATTACATCAAAAATTTGTACATGACCTCAGTTAATTAAACAAGCGCCAAATTTCAATCTAAACAATGTATTCACTTCCAGCCGGAGTTTAACAATCAAACTGTCGATATGAAACTGATCAATGTCTACAGCTAATTTCAGAGCAAAACGGCTCTAAAATCCAGGCTGGCGTAGCACGTACTTACCTGTATCGGTTATATAAGGGAATACCCTTCCACAACCTTACTGCCGGACTAAATACTAACAGTATACTAACAATACTAAATACTAACAATACCAGCATATAAGGTATACCTGGATTCTTGATTCTGGTAGTTTTGTACATGAAGCCAGCTCCTCTCGCAACGCTGTATCCGGGTAATGAGTTCTAGAAAACGTACTTTCGAGAACTCTTAGCTGGTGACGATTAAAGGCAGTACGTGTACGACGGTGCTGTGGTGTAGAAGAACCACAATGTGCCTCTAATATGATATCTGAAACAGAAACAGCCTGCGATTAGTCGTTTTAATGTGAAGCTATTTTTTAAATTTAATCCAGACCACACATTTCATTACAAGTCGCTTGTATTACGAAGATATTTGTTAAGATATTCTACTTTAGCTGCGACAGTGGTATGCTTTGGTTTTTGTACATGGCTGATATACTTGAAATATAATCAGAAACTTTGTACTTTTTTTATATCATTACTAAAAGTAGCTTTTTAAATTTACAATGAATTACATACAATATATTACATGTACTGCACATTACATTGCACCACAATAATAAGCTTATAACATCAGTAATATCAATATCTGAAGCTAATAATATCACGTTTCGTTGCTAACTGCCCTAATATTAGTTCTGATAATTTTGTTATACATCAGATTAATATCCCCTCGTTGATGATTTCCTTTTCATTCTCATTACCTAAAGGTTTCATTTAGGAAAAAGAGCATAGTTTTTGTATAAAGTAAGCAAATTAAAGAATAGTAATCAATTCAGTGTCTTGTCTTTCTCAAATACACTGTAAACAAAATCATGCATAATACGAGAAGTGAAAAAGACCGTTAAAGAAGGCAGGTCTGGTTTCATTTGGCATGCTGTTGTTGAGGCTTAAAAACTCTGTAACAATGTCTATATCTGTAACAATGTCTATATGAGCTGATCCTTCAAATGGCAGCCATACTTGAATCATATGAATTTTCAAATCCACTGTTTTTCCCAGCACCCTCAGTATGTTGACTTGTGTATTGATGTCAATCGCCCATCACGTCACCCTTTGTCACGTTAAACATTATTTATGAGAACAGTGTGTTTACTATGAAGGGCCCCACTTTTTCTGCCTAGTATCTATTTTATTCGGAAGTGTAAAACATCAGCAAATAATGCAGTTGTAAACCATTGTCATGCTGGATAAAAATGAGTACAACTATAAAAGATGCAAACATAGGAAACCTGAACACAAGAGCACATTTTGATCTGTCAATATAATGCTTAAATTGAAGACCAGTTTTCCCATCACCTTTCAAAAATAACCCACATCTTTCCTTTTTTTCAAGAGGTGGAGGAAGGATTTCTAAATGTCCAAAATAACATGTATTTCATATCATGATAAAAAGTTCAATTTATGCTCCAGGAACTGTACTGTATGGCTAGACTATGCATGGCACTCGTAAGGACGAGTTCAAGGTAAAATTAAATAATTCCATTGGTCTCTACATTGAGGCTCCTAGACCATCTGCCCTGCGCTTTCTATCACCACTAACTCACTGATCTACATGCAAAAATGGCGGTCTCATCCTCAACATCTTGAGGAATTTTAGATATTAGATATTACCTTATCTTGCCGTTTTCAACCAAATTCTGTCACAGGGTGTGGAACAATACTTTCTCGAAGATAGGAAAACCCATGATCATGTTAACGGTGTTTGTGGCATAGTTTGTTCAATCACTTTTATGACAATATTTATCACCCGCAACGCACTGGTCCACTAAAATATAGCATGCATTACGCCGGGTAACTATACTTTTTCCTCGTTGGACGATGACAACGACAATGAAAGTATTCGATAATCTGCAAACAAGGGAAGTAACATGTAGCTGTTTTAATATGTCGGATGGAAAACTTGAACCATTGGATAAGAGGCGTTTGAAAACATGCACGAAAGTCTTATGTGATTTGCTCCATAACTGCAAAATCGATAATTATGATCACATAATTTCAATTCAGGGTTATTAGTTGCAATCACATTTTGTCTCATCTAGAATAGGTGTAGCTGAGGTGTTCATAGAGATCTACATACAACTATCTTTCTCTTTTTATTTCTTTGTTTCAGTTGTCCACGAAACGTTTTGTGTTCATTCTTCAGCAGTAAGCGGATTTTAGCTCCTTAGCAGAGGCTTGATCGCTACGACTGAATGCATGCTTGACAATTGCTTTCTGAGTGATGCTTCCAGTCTTCAAATTCTAATGTAGATAAATTATCCCTAACTCTGTTTTCACTGATATGTCGCATAATTTGTTAATCAACCAAGATATCGTAATATATTTCCCGAACCCTGAAAAGAAGGCGAAACAATCTTTTCGTGACAGTTTAATATCAAGTCGAAAGCATATACTTACACTCAGCCCTGTGCGTCTTTTGTAAAGGCTCTGCCTCTGCATTAAACATTTCAAACCCTATTAGCAGATAGTTCCGTTCGTTTTCGACAGTTCCGTTCGTTTTGTCAACTGATGGATTAAAAGTTAATTGTGTCTTGCTGGGAGGTAGCACTTGCTACGACAGGTCATTGTGGCGAAGCATGCAACTGGCAATTGATTATACTAGTGAGGTAAGAAAATCCTATAGATCCACATGTAAGGAAAATTTCAGCCATTTAGCGAAAATCAAAACCAGCACGGCTTGTTCATGGCTCGTATGTGATCTAACTATACTGTTTTCTCTCAAGCAACTTCAATTCTCCTCAACAAAAAACGAGGGTTTGAAGACCAGCTTAGGGAATTGTACGTGAAAACGTTCAGAGAATCATCTGTGTGAATGAAATATTTCATTGGTGCTTTGCATGGACTTTGTGTACTCCTTGGTTCCAGAACATTATTGTGGCGCGTTACTTAGAATTTTCAGGTGCTGAACGAAGGCATTCTTTTATACCCTAACCAAGTGGGAAATATACTGTTGCAGGGAGCAGAGAAAATCTAAAGGCCTTGTAATCAATTTCGTTTACTTCGTTTACAAATTCAAACAGTCCGCTGTCTTAAATTAAAGTTTTATTCGAGCTAATACATGATGATCTTAGCAGCTAGGGTTTACATTTTCCGATGTTGCAGAAAACAAAGGCTTTGTGACTTCAACACAATGTAATCCAACTTAGTGAATTAGCAGAAGTGTTTACAAAGATGGAAATATGGCGATGAAACATGCTTTTAACGATATTGTGTTGGACTCGTAAAGCAACATAATCATGGTCAAGTTATACTCTTTACTTTAAAAAAAAAGAGTCAAACATCAATGAGCTAATAACCTTGGATAAACGAATAGTTGTTACACGTGAAAATGGAAACAAGGAGCAAATATGGCTTTACTCCTAAAGGGAGGGAAGTTACTACTCGTGGCAAGCTAATAGCTGTTTCTTGTTTGATCGGCAACATTCAGAAAGACTTAGGTGTACAGAAGGGACTGTCAATATTTGTGGAAGATTACCTATTTTACCAAAATAGCAAACTTCAAACCTGCAAGGTGGGCCGCCACAGAAAGGGCTTTTATTTTTGATGGAGTCTCTTTCGGTTCTTGTTCTCTTCTGCCCCCATCGGGCTTCAACAGATTTTCCACCATGAACGAGGACGATTTTCCGTTCATTCTCTGCTTCTCTCTGGCAGGCGCTGCAGTTTGTCTGGAAGGTGTTGTATGATTCATGTTTGTTACACTTTGATGGCACGCAAGCTGGTTATTCCAAGGCGTTCCAATGAGAATGAAGCGTCAGTAAGACTAGGTATTGAACATGCCAAATTGGGACAGGAACATCTGGTCTCTGCATTTAATACTAACCATGTATAACTCGCGTTAGGAACACGTAAATACAGTAAGGACTTTCATCCGCTCGATTTCCGTCATTTGAAAGAATAGTACATTGGCTACGTGTTCAAGTACAATAACTTAATTTGTTTCCCTTATATTCCAATCTTTCCATGCGGACGCATCCCATGCGTTAATCCCCGCTTTCTTATCAGATGCAAATCAAAATCACCCAATCCAGCGGAATTTGAATACTGTGTTTAGAGAACCTCACGGTTTGTTGTCATTGCTTGATGTGGTAATTCGCAAGACTTACTTATACTCTGTAATCCTTAAAGCATGCAACGTGTTATTTTGTAACAAGTAGCTTACATAATTCATTCTAAACTTTAAAATTTGGTTGCGTGCTTTGGAATTTAGTGACCCTTCATCCCTGCCTTGATGCTCGTATTGCATGGTTCTCATAAGGACGATCACTTAGGCATGCGAATCAACGAAGGTTGTTTAGGCAAAGCACGAAGAATCAACTGGTTAACGAAGTCCTTAGCATCTGTATGGAAGCTAGTTGATAGTCTTTAAGGAGGCTAACGTAAATTTTGCTTTGTATTGCCTCTTCAGTTTGTCAAAAGTGATAAATTGAACTTCTGATTGTAAGCCACGACACGGGTTTTGAGTCTTTATTTTCGCAGGGGTTTTGTATCGATGAAAAATAGCTAATAACATAAATTGCTCAACATGTTTATATATTTCCGTGCAGGAAACGTTTCCTTGCAAGTAACTTTACCCCTTGGTTACCCAATGGAAGGAAACAAACGATTGCTTTTGGGTTTGATGTTAGTAGAAATTCTCTTCACTGTTAAGATGAATGGGCTTTTTACTGGCGATGACAAGATAATTTAATTACTGTCACCAAAATGGATGGCTTTTAATTAAACGTCGGTTAAAGACTACCGCCAGTTGAAGCCGATAAGCTAAACCCCTCTGCTTTGTTTAGACGTCTATTAGAAATGTTATACCTCTTTTGCTGCAATAAAGATAACAGGTATATTTTCGCGATGCTGTGATCACAACACCAGGCGAGTAATAACAGAATTAGGTTTAGGGGACTATTTGCTTTTGTGCGCTCTTGTGGTGTACATTCTAGTAAGTTATTTACCCTAGAATCAGGGCATTATCTAGATGGAATACAATTTTCTTCTTATTGTTCTTCGAGTAGAATATATTGGGAATGCCCATCGGCATATTATAAATAGGAACCTGATTGGGCGTGGCAGACACGTAAAGGAACTGATTGGGATCGACTTTTCATGCTGCTAGGTTTGACGACTAAGTTTAAAGCTGCCGATTTGTCCAATTTCATTTTAGACCAATCCAGCTGATAGTTTCTGGTCCTATCTGATCACTGATGGGTACGAGATCCTGTCTCAAATCTACGAGTTGCTAAAGGAGGGAAATCAATGCTAGTGAAAATCGATCGTAGGCTTCATCTTCAAGCCATAATGCACTTTTTATCTATTACTCTTTCCGCTCGGACGAAATGATCTGTTTGCTGAAGTTGCACTCAGAAGGGAAAGACCGAGTCTTTCATCTTCTGTTCTATCAAGGTGTGACATCTGCTTTTAGTGATAAGACATTGTGTCCAGGATATGGAATTCTAGAAAACAATCAGCGACTGAAACCGTAACCTGGCCGAAAAAATTATCGTTGTTGTTGTCGAATCAGTGTTAGCGAAAACTACATTTTAAACATTTCCAATGAAACGATCGCTTTGACATCCGAATTTCACCGTTTCCGCCAATGAATACCTTAAAGAAAAGGCTTTTGATCATTGTTCTTGTGTTTGTTGCTGTCTTTTGTTTGTCTCTCAACGTCATTTGAATTGCAGGAGGTTTGCGAACATACGCTGTCATTACTCGACTGGGTTATTTTTAATCCACTGCGTGCGATGTTGGTTACTGAGGTTTTCACAATTGCTCGTGGCAGATGAGAGAATCATCGCAATGCATGTGTACTTAATTTATGGGATATACTTCGAAAACTGTAACGTTACATTGATGAGTAGCAGATTATTTAGGACCACACCCTACAAAACGAGAAATATGATAAAGCCACACAAGATGACGGCTATCAACTTGGAACGGGCAAGAAAAGGCATTTTAGAGAAAGCTTTCATATGTAACCCACGAGCAGAAGGGTATTGATCAACTCTAATCATCTGAACGAGCTTTGGTAGTCATCATGACATTCATCCATTGTAACAAATTTGGTGTTCGTTTTCAAGTTATTCGTCTATGAAATGAAGCGACAGATGTGGATTTTCAAACGGAACATTAAGATAAGGAAGGAAATCTCAAGGTCATCAACACATCAAAAATGCTTAGCATTCTTCAGGATATGGGGGAAGCCACTGTCCACTCATCGCACGGATTGTGATGGATTATAATTTAATTTGAGCAGGAAATAGTTTATTTTAGGGCAACAGTCAACTGCGTGGGGGAAATTATGACAATATAGTGACAAGTTCTTTGAGACAGAGAGTAAGAGTTATATTGAAGAACCATTTTTTTCCTTTTTAAAGCCAATAGACACGACTGAATGGACGCACTTCTGAAATTCATCGAATGTCACAAAGTCGGATATATTATGTTTAAAAGTGATTGAAGTAATATATCAAACACGAGAGACAGTGTTTCGTCTGGATATCCAAACACCGAGAAGACAGTTGAAAATACGATGTGCAGCGGAGTATTCTTGACGAAATTCGAGGTGTTTAAATAGCCGATGAAACACGGTCTCGAGTGTTTGATATTTATTCTCAATCGAAACAAAAACTAAGGAGTAAACGAAGAAGTAAAATCGTCAAAATCTATGCCAATTAAGACCGGGTATCCAAACCTCTAGTCTCCTTTGCAGACGTTATTAGGGTCGTCACGCAACGCTTCTCCCCCTCTAACGGCTTCTTAAACCCGAACCCCATTTGTTTCTCTTTAGAGTTCACGTGATATTTACAGAATGCACCATTGACTCGTTGCCTATCGTTAGCGCTTAAACTAATCACGTATTTTGTCAATGACGTCAGTTTCCCGCGTAAATTCATCGCCTCATCCGCGAGATGTTGCCTACAAATCTAACTCCGAAAAAAGTAGTAGGAAGTAGCTCTAGGTGCTTTATTTGTTCGCCGGCTTCCCTCAAGAATAACAAAATCTTCATTTTCGGGAGAAGCGTTGCGTGACGACTCTAATAACGGCTGCAAATTCGTTACTTGCACATACCCATAATCCTTTACGTTGTTGGGGGGTAACCATTAGAATAAATGTATGGTATCATGACAAAAATTAGTTCGGTGAGCTCGCAAAACCAGCTACTAATGCTTAATGCACCAGAATTTACCAAAATCATGATAGGAGAAATTTGTACTAGTTTATAACTAAATGTAAAGAATTTTTTTTGTGTGTGTTCATACATCGTCTTGTAATTTTACAGACGATGTATGGACAAAAAAAAATTTCTCTACATTTAGTTATAAACTAGTACAAATTTCTCCTATCATGATTTTGGTAAATTCTGGTGCATTTTTAAGCATTAGTAGCTGGTTTTGCGAGCTCACCGAACTAATTTTTGTCATGATACCATACATTTCTTCTACTGGTTACCCCCCAACAACGCAAGGGATTATGGGTCATGTGCAAGTAGCGAATGAGACTACCAAATCTCCTTCGCGGTTGTGATTTTCTTTGTTTTAACATGATGAATTATCAATGACTTTGATTTCTGTACCAAATTTGAAATAGAATACTGCTTCGGATACCTTGTATTTGGAGAGTTTCAGCCATGTACTCTTCAAGAGTAAACATGCACAATTTGACTCTGTAAAACGAATGTAATAAGTGACAAAAGTGATTGTTGAAAGATAGGACCATCCATAATATTAGACACACAAAGTAACCATCTCACTAAGGAAAGGCGATCTTATGCTGACTCTTCACTTACAAAAGGCACATAACTTTAGACAAAGCTATGCAACTGTGTTCAGTGCAAGCGTGTTCGAAGGTCCCACAAACTGTATGTTATTAGATCATTTAAGATCGCCAGACAACCACCACTGAACTACACAGGGTGCACAGGACGAGGCGATGGAGACGCCGCCCCCGCGTTCTTAGTAGATTTGCTCTTGCAAGATGCGACTTAAGTGCGGGAGAGAGAGGGACGCGGTGGAACCTGACTCGTGTTTGAGTAGTGGGCTGCCGCTGGACCCGACATTGTTTTGGTCAGAGAAAATACCTTCTATACATAGGACAACACCCTCTATTCAAAAGCGCTTTTTGCACAAAGAATTGGGTGGAATTGATGGAGACGTTCCTGAAGATTATCGAATGATTATCGGAGTGATGACCTGCTAACTTTCAGATTGCTGCACAGTGTATAAACCATATTTAGCGACAGCAAGTATACAACCATACCCTGCTTGGGACACATGTAGACCATGTTTAGGACAGACTTACATCAGAAAAATTATAAATCCTGTTTAGGAGGGCAGAGAGTCCAAATCCATACCCCTTTCGGCGGCACGTTCCCGTATAGGTTATAAAAGAGAGTATTCCCTCCTCCATACTAGTGAAAAAATGTTTCGGATCTATTGGATCTATGAAGCAGTCCCACGTTCTTAACCCTTTTCTGCTCACGTGTCTCTCTCGTTCTTTTTGAGCCAATAATAATATTGTAGAAGTGCATCGTGTCTTGTTTATTCGCAGCAGCCACCCCAATTTCAGTACAACCACGCAAAAGAAAATACTCCTTATGGCATGCTGATGGGAACTGCTTCTATCTTCAATCCCATAATGGTCTTAATTGATCGTTTCCCACGGTGAAAGTGGAATGAGATTAATTAGCGAGACATGAGAAAATTAAAGAGTTATTTTGCTTTCTAAAACAAAATTTCCGTAAGTATAGTTCCCACGATTATTTGCGTTAAGAAGGAAATTCTTTGTGTTTGTTTATTTCCTAGCGCTCTAAAAATAGACTGTCTTCCGGCTAATCCTTTGTATTCTATGAGTACAAAAGTGCTAGACAAAAACACTACGCGGTAACTGTTTTTTTGAGTTATATAACCTAGGGTTAAAATTTTTAAGAAGAGAATTGCTCATGAAAACGTTATTAACGAACCTGCGAATATTTCGCAAATAAGACAACTCTTTAAGCGACCACATTGGGTGTAAACTTCTGCAAAGTAAGCTTATGACCGAATAAGCCCTTCGACTATAGGAACGTTTGTTTTGAATTGAATCAATGTCTTTTTCTGTTTAGATAATTTAGATCAACAATTACATCAAGGTTTTCATATGTAGGTAAATATACCGATCAATTGCATATTTTATTTAAACTAGAGTTGTGAAGAACCTTGTAATTTTGCGGTCCTGAATATGTTTCTTCAAAAGCTAACACATACAATTGCAACCAGGCTTAATATTGAGCTAACAATAACCAACAACAATACTGGGCCAGTATAATTGTTCTCTGTTTGGAATGAGTGTTATAACATGACCGTTTTTGTTGTTTTCGTCGTCGTCATCGTTGTTGTTCTTTCATTATTGTGATAATTGATTACGTGTACTGTCATCCATCTTGTTATGATCTGGGTACTTGTGGTCTAGTGGTATCGAGATACTGGAAGAGAAACAAATAATATTTACGCCATTCATTTTCTGCTTTTAGAATGCTACGCTTGACTTGACACGCAAACCGTGGGCAAATGGTATCAGGACTGACTTAGGTAAAGATGTGATTTATGTTTTGTCACCCAAGTCGATGTTTTGAACTAAAGCATCCTTCATTTGTAAGCTGGAGCACCTGACCCGGAAATTCAACTGGTCGTTTGTCATGCTACATTCGTACGCAGTGTGTGTAGGGTGATATATGCCTCTCTAAGATGTTTACGAGGTTGACCTATTCCTAATCCGGAAATACACGGAAGGTATCATTTTCGAGTTTGACAAGTTTGATGGTCCACTGTCTGCCTTCTATAGGCTTTCATAATTCCAAACTATCTATTTCAGTTTAATCTTCAAACTAGGCTTCCAGTTGCATTAAGTTGATTTAAATTAAAGCTGGAAGAATTAACATTTTTATTCTTTCTAAAACATTTTTTGACTTGTTGACCAAGCCAATACACAGTATTGTTTTACAGTCACAAACTATAGCACCTTCTTGTATACATATTTAACATATATACATAACTATTTGCATAGTTATTATTATTTTCTCTCATTTAATCTTGACGTATTTTAAATTTACACTTTACAGGCTAATATTTAAGTTAACTTGAGTAAAGAGAGAAGAGAGAATTGTTTTCGTTCTTATATTAAAACTTCAATCTGACATTGTTATTATCCAGCCATTTACATTTGGTTGATTATAAGTATTAATACGAAGTTTATATCTAGAGGCCCTTTCAGAGTGGTCTGGAGTGGATGAAGTACTAAACTCAACTATAAACGTAAAATCTAGTCACTACCAATAACAAGAGGAATTTAGTCTGTTGCTGTTCCAGTTCGCGATTAGGTATAATTCATTACTTCATTGCATCAGCCCTGATTGACACACATTTAATTCAAGACCAGTTATTGTAAATGGCTTTTCCCATCTGCATTGTCGTAACATGCAGTGCACGACCAAGACCTTCTTGGATTATCAGAGTAGGACGGCAGGCATGGGCAGGGGCTTGAGGTATACAACGGAACTGCTGACCAGGAGTACTGTGCGAAATTGCTTTGAGGTGTAACAGCACTTCCTGGGTTGAAAGGTATACTGTTGGCAGTATAAAAGTGCTGAGGGCTCCAAGGTACTTCATGGCCGCTGAAGTGATGCTCCAAAGCTTTATTTTCAATTTCACTCGTTGTTAGCTCTTCTCCATCTTTCATTTGCTTCCTGTATTTGGCTCTTCGGTTCTTAAACCACACCTAAAACGTAACATCATCCAAGTTAGTTTTCACCGATTTGAACGTGAATCACTCTGTGCGTAATCTGCGCAATTTGCTGTCGGAGCGGAGCAAGTGTGTCAC
This sequence comes from Micromussa lordhowensis, assembly GCA_964020085.1. NCBI lineage: Eukaryota > Metazoa > Cnidaria > Anthozoa > Scleractinia > Lobophylliidae > Micromussa > Micromussa lordhowensis. The sequence goes on from OZ026603.1 coordinate 10,645,603, forward strand.
ATGTACGTAATTCGGTAAGATATCGGTAAGCTGTCAGAAACGTTAAGGGAGATTGAATCAGTTGCTTAAAGAGTACGTGATATTCTGATGGTCATTGCGAGGGACTCTCGTTCGAGTTGTCTAGGTACGAGTCTGCCCCCCTTTAATCCCAATCCCACGTTCTTTGACAATGTATTAATTCGGTGCTTCCCTAGCTTCCTTCACCCATACAGGTGTGTGTATGGGTGTCAGTGATCGAGTTGTTGTTGAAATCTGACATAATATTGGCTGACCTTCGATGACTAGTATGCTATCTAGGGGGTAAACAGGGCTTGTAAAGCGGATTTACACGCCCACGGCACGAGGCTTGGCACTTAATCTGAAGTTTGCCCTGTAGTGCTTGCAAGCCAGTTGTCTCACTCAGCACACAAGTGTCCTCGAATTCACTGCCACGGAGTGATTTCAAGTATACTTCTTTTACTCAATTGGTAGCAACATGCATATAACCGGATGGAGAGAGCCACTAAAGACAAAGTGTATTTCGCCACGATACTGGCTAAATACCCGTTTTAATAGACTAGGCTTGTTCCCTCGACCTCCCATGTACATCCTATTGTTAAGTATAGCGGTAAGTCAAGAGAAAAGGAGTATTCAGGTATCTTGATTAACCTCAACAGAGAAATCTTTCCTGATAATATTGTATATATAAGTCCATTACCACCATGTACAGAATACTCCAATAAGAGACTTCCGACTTGCCTGGATTCTTGACTCTGGAATGTTAATATAGGCCGCCAACTGTTCCCTCATCACAACATCTGGGTAATGTGTCTTTGAAAATGTATTCTCTAATATCTGCAGCTGCTGGTGAGTGAAGGCGGTACGTGTTCGCCGATGCTTGCCTCTCGATGATCCATAATGTACCTCCAGTATTATATCTATGAAGACAAACGCTGGTGTGTTAAAGTGTTATCTCGGAAGGCTGGACATATTTAAGTTGAATATCACGAAGGCAACAGCCAGGGTAACCTTCGTTTACCGTGAACAAAATCGGAATGGGTTTCAAACATCCGAGACTTTTAATGTTATCAATTTTATCGGCAATTCCACATCAGCCCTAAGGTTTCCATATTCAAACCTGCCTTGCTCTGCTTATTATATCCAAATAGGAACAACATTTAAATACGCGCCTGTGCAGTGTGGACTGGTCCTCTTGAAGTTTTTCAGTCTCGTGCTTAAAACGAAAGTTATTCATACTGATAACCATACTGTTGTTGTTGAACTTGTAACTACAGTATATCAAGAGTACAAATAAAGTGGTTCTAAGAATAACTTTTGATCGCTTTTGTAGGCATAAAGACAGCTAGGAAAAGTGCGCTTTTTCTTGCAACGTGATAAATAAGATAGTCTCGAATAATACGCGATTGTTCGAGGTATCATACAGTCAGTCAGTTACACCGGCTAACTTGTATCGTATGTATTACGTGGTAAAAAAGAAGAATGTTGCGCTCTGTTTGTGCTATTTTCAGGCAGTAAATTTATCTTTACGAAATTTCACTCTCTAATGATGTTATCAATTCTACAATGATGCTGCCGCTAGCGAAGGTTTCTGTGAAGTTTTGAGTGATGGGGGACTCCCTTGAAAAAGCAGGCATTCATCATACCATACTCACCAGCCAGGCGCTCGGCCAGTGTCAAAGCCCGATCTGCAGAACGAGGTTCTTGACTTGAATCACATTTGTCAGGCTTCAGTATGTTGTCAATGGAGAATGACGAAGTACTCAAATCTGACTCCATCTTTGTTGCTGGTTACAAGTTTCTGTTGCGATGTTTACACAGGATACCGTGAACTGCACAAACCGTGAGGCGAAAGCCCTCCGTGGTTTCTTGTCTGGCTTTCTGCAGCAGACAGAAGTATGTTACCTACCGTCCTTGTAAATTAGGCGAAATACTAGTGACAGTAACGAGATAGAGGGATATGTTCAATCATGCTGTTTTACATTGTGACGTTTTGTTTCCTTAATAGTATTGCGAGACGCAAGTTACTTTAATTCCGCCTTTCCTGCAGCTAAATGCAATCGCACAGATTACTAACTGATTTCTAAAACGTTCTAAGCAGATTTACTTCTTTTTCCCCACTCTCTTTGGGTAAAGTGGTGAAACTAAAGACAAAAAGACAGCCTCAAAATCCTATAACGAGTTCTTAACTGAATAACAATAGGAAGAGAAAACGAAGCATTTTCCGAAACAGTAGAAGTAACACTGAATGACGGAGGCTTAGTTATGTCCTAAGAACAGTTAATGCAATGGAACCAGATTGCGTAGCTTTGGCTGAAAAGCATTGTAAGCAGATTTACTTCTTTCCTTCTTTCTCCAGGACTAAAGTGATAAAAGGGAGTTGAGACAGACTTGAAATCCTATAACGAGTTCATAACTGCGCCGGTAACAATTGATAAACAGAGAAAGGGAAGAATGTATAAAGCAAAAATAACACGGAATCGGATTGTACTTTTTTATCATACCCTCGCTTCTCAAAATCTTTCTTCAAAGGTTCCGGTATCTTCCTTGGCAGTATTCCCGTTAGAAATTTACTTTGTGATACGTCTAATACTATACAGTACTTGTGTGAAACCACAGAAATTGTAACACAGAAACAAGCGATTTCCTCCGTTTGACCTATTCTGTACCACTATATACGCCACGAAAACCATGTGGATATTAAAAGGTAATCCGTGTGAGCTTTGGTATCAAAACAGCTATGCCGAAACCCTTTATTTCATTTACTCTCCTAACGTTGCTCATTTCCGAACATAAACTCCAGCAGTGGGGTTAAGCAAATCGTGCTTAAGAGAAACAGCCTCCGTACTATATTGCCTAAACCAGGTTTATCACTGTGTACACACCTCCATCGATTTCGTATGCCGATCGTTTGCTCAAGAAATTCGGCGGCTGACACTGATTGATAGCGGCATAATTACAGCCTTGTGGACCTCCTTGAAGAGGCTTTCTGTTAGTGTACAACAGAGAGAAGAGTAATCAATTTCATAGGAAACTATGATCATCCGGGATCATAACGTGTTTTCAGAACCATTTTAATAAATGCTACGTGACTTGAACCTTTGAGGATGTGTGACACAACGCACGGAATATTTTTGTTTAAGACTACATAGGAGGCAGGCGAAATTGGCGCAGCCTTTATATTCCCTGCCCGCATGTTGTGCATGAGAAAAAGGAGCAAAAAAAAAGAAGTTCACTCATGCGGTTTCATGACCACTAAGTTGGTTAATACATCACTTTTTGGGAACTTTGGTGCCGTTATTAAAGAGATCTGGGAAGTACCGTCAGTCTGTATTGAAAGACGGAAATTAATTCCTATTTCTTTAAATTCAGTGTCGTACTGTATGATTTACAAGACCATTTAAGATGATTAACGTTATAAACTGAAATGACGTCGTGGCGATCGTTTACTGGAAATTATAGACTTGTTTTTCTTCGTTTTATTAGTCGCTTTTCGAGAAGGAAGCTGTCTATATATTGAATATCCCCTAAGTGAGCTGTTTTACCGTGATTTGATTTAGAATCCCGGTGATGAGCAAACGCCTGCTTTCTCGTTTCGGAAATTGACTGTAATAACGCGTTCTCTTTATGTAGACGAAGCATAAGAATGACGTGAGTGTGAAAAATTGTCTGAAAAATGTTAACTATTTTACTGTATTTTGAAATGTTTTCTTTCACGAAAGGTAACTATGGTGATAACAATCATCAAACGAATAATATCCTGTAATATCCTGTATTCTAACCGAAAAGCATGTGCGAGTTTAATTTAGTTGGTGCTAATTTCTCATTTGATTTTCTTCAAGTGAGATACAGTGTATGACTTCAAATGATCAAACTTCAGTTGATGGTACGAGGTATTGTAGCGATGCGCTGACGATTGTTCGTCGAAAGTCCGCTTCGCTTCGTGCCGGCTAGCCCACTGTCAAGACACCGAATACGTACGTTGTATATCTTTTGTTCCACGAAAATCCACCCGGCACCCTGGTATGTTCATTCCTTGGCGTATTAAGATACAGTACTGACTAACATTTAATTTGGTCTCGTAATTTATTGAAAAATTAACAAAAAATACTTCCGCGTCTAAAATGCGTCATGCGCGCATTGCGCGTCTCAAGACAGAACCACTGTGGTTCTGATTCAAAACTAACCGAAAGCATTTAAGCGAGAGAAAAAATCCAGAGCAAGTCTCAGTCCAATTTTTTTTCATATATTTGTAGCCCTTTAACTAGGTTCTTGCCTCGAGAAGGATTACAGAAAGCACTCTCATGCATAGTCGCTCTAGTACGCTAAGTATGCCCAGTTAAGTCATCAACCACAAAGTACAAATCTTTTTCCGTTCTCAGCCAAACACAACACTCTTGATCCCCGCTTAGCTTCACTGAGTTTTTAAAAACCGCTTAACTGTATTTTTGGACGTGCTCGTTTTGGTAATCCTATATTCATGTCACGCTATTTCTCCACACGCCAATCCTACTGCACAAGTGAGTGAGATAGAGAGTTAGATTTTTTATCTTTTCCGTGGTCTTTCCTATCACCTTCAACTGAGGGGTGAAAAATTGAACAACACTTCTGCTAGGATCAAGAATAATTCACTTTATTCCTCTGATGTCTAGGGTACTGTTTCGAGCTCTAAACTTCCGCAATTGTTTTTTGAACGTCCTATAATTCTTGTATTTTTTTCTAAGAACAGGAACTGTCGCATTCTCGCAAAACTGCCGATAAAATATTCTTGTTAATGGAGGTCGGTTGTTTCAGTTGATTTAGTGGACGGTTTTGCCACCTAGAGTACGTTAAATCGCTATTGTAATTCTTTGTGTTGGTGCTTAAAAAAGATTAAGGCGTTTTCTTTCACTATACAAACTTTGGAGAAACACTAACAAGTGTTGAACACAGGTATTGAGCACAGCGACTCTGTAGTTTATTCGCTTTGATTGCCGCAGAGCTGTTGAAGACTCTTTCAGTTTCGTTCAAGAATATAATATCAATGGCATCACTAAACAAATTTAAGTGTCTGCATGTTAACTCTGCATGTTAACTCTCCCACACCGGCAATTTTTGACGAATCAAGCCTGGGAAGTGTAAAAAATAACGCTTAAGGATAAGAGATTTTATTTTACTGTAAGTTGTGGATGGTAAAAAATTGCAATTTTTTCAACATATACTTCACCGCCGAATTATCCAACTACTATTTTGTCAGTTACTCACCTGTGATACTCTGAAATCAAAATTCTTAATTCACTTGAAGAAGTTTATTTAACCTAGTTGTTTTGATCTTAACTTTAGTTACGCTTAGTCTTTGAGATTTCATATCCAAATAGGTTAAATCCCAGAAAAATAACAAGCAAGCCCGCGCTTTTTACTTTAAAAAAGTCTTATGTGAAGTAAAGTATTAGCATGCAGTAAAATGCCACGCTGTACCTGTTTTAGTTGGACACGGCCTTTTTCTAGCTTGCTTTTCTTTATGGATAACTTCTGACTTTGGCAGCTATTCGTTATCCGTCTCCTGCCAGGGAACTGTTAGACTGTCCCCGTTTAGGCTTTGCACCGCACAGTTAAGCACGTCCGTCACTCGTCATTCTGCCGTGTTATATATGCGTGATGGGTTGTTTGTTTAGTATTGTAGCAGTAACTGCTCCGTGAGCTCATTTTAAAAGCCTAATTCTGTCACTCTGCAAGGCATTTACTAATCCTGTCTAGCCTACTTTATAGCTTTGAGACACTCTTTTTTTCTCTAAAAAAAGACTGCTCACTGCTTAGAAAACAGCGAGGTGTAGTTAGAAATCACCCATCAGAACATCCCAAGGAACGTAAATAGATAGAAAATTGTTTTCAGAAGACTAGTGATTTCACGGAGAGGGGAAACGTATTTTTGAAAGGATAATGCTTATAGAGTATTAGTATTAGCGTTATATATTTATAGGACTGTCGGATAGAAAAGACTTAAAGCGATTTTCGCTTAGCTGACTATAACTGAAGATTGACAGGGTTAGTGCTGCATGCGAGGCTTTCTCAATGAAACGCAGCGTCTCCTTGGAAGAAAACTGATCAAGGTGGGAGTTAATCGGCAAAGTATGCTTTTGTTGATTCAAAACTGCGGGACAAACATTTTTTGAAGGCCGATAGGTTGACGTTTTCAGTGTTAAACAAATAATGGTGTAATAGGTACTTAGTCTGCAGATTAAATTTTAATAAAACGATTAACGTATTGCATTTTTGCGGATATAGCCAAGAATACTGAGTTGAAATCCCCATGTTAATTTGCTTGTTCTTTTGTACTGAATGGCTATTCTGTTGTGATTGTTCAGGCATTTTAGCCCGGCATTTTTAGCGTACGGAACTTCCAAGAAAACATTCCATTTTTTTCATTGAAGCTGTATTGTTTTCGTCGAATTACAGTTTACACAGGGATTTAATGAGATTATTTACTAATGAGCCTTCTTATGTGATTGATTATTACGGGCTGCTCATCGAACGAGGAGGGCTACGACAGGCTTGTGAACACGCGATGGAACCATTTATTGCGTGCTGTTTTGAAAGCGCATAATTTTCAATCTATCTTGTGTAATGATGCGTGCGAGAAACCATCGCACAAAATGTGTATTTCGTGAAAAGTAACGACCTCTCTTCGTTCGCCCTTGCTGCTAAACGCAAATGACAAATGGAGGTAATTCATTACGAAAGAATAAGAAAATCACTTTATCGTGACCTAACAAGTACAAATGAGATCAGCATCGCTAACATGGGGACGCATGCCCACACACGACCTATTTAGGTCGTCGGCTGGTGACGTTTTTTTTTGGTCTTTACGTGAAGACATTTTAAGCCTAAGGTATTTAACAAATTATTAGTATCCGAAGAATTGAGTTATTCCAAAGAAAGATTTAAACAGAGCATAAAACCAAACATGTAGACAACTATTGAAAAATGAGCCTCACTTCAGTCTTTTATCGCTAATTCTTTTGCGCCAGGTTGTCTTGTATAAATTGCAGTTACTTATGCTTATAAAATTCTTGATATTTTCCGCCTTTTCTTGTTCTGTTTTGTCAAGCATACTTGAAATTACTGTTTTTAAACGTTATATTTGTTTTCAATTGTTACTTTCCTTGTTTGAAGGAAGTCGGTGAATATTTCTACTCCACTGACCGAGATCTGATGGAAAAGATTTTCAAACGTTTCAACCAGCGCGAGCGTAAAGCAACTAGTAGTATCAATAGAATGTCAAAAGACACAACTTATCGGAAAAATGCAATGCAATTATTTGTTTTTCACACAAACACAGATATTAAAAGTTTCCCTTTTCCGAGATTATATAGTTTTCATTACGGCTTGAGAATATCTTAACCAGATTTCTATGGAAAACTACGATTGGTAAAATAAGCTGATTACTAAAACAATCAAACAGTCACGACATCACGTAACAACACAGTTGCGTTTTGCTCTTGAAAATTAATGGAGTCTCGCGAACATTTAACATCTTTTCACCCACTTTCTTTTTTCTTAATTTTGGTTAGCTGATTTCTCTGACAATATACATATTTTTCGCTGGTTCTAGTACTATAGCTCATACCCAGGAAATGTTTAGTTAACGATTTACAGGAAGTGTTTACAGTGTTTATAGAGTGCTACGTGCTTAAACCAAACTGAAATATGACAAACTGTAAAGATTAGTCAGAACAGTTATTGCACAGAACTTTGTCTTTGACTCCCGCTTTGTATTAGATTCGAATGAACGGTGGCAGTGTCTAATTGCGCCACATACAAGGAGAAACTCCACTCTTTCTACGAGAGCAGCACCCATTTGATCAAAGAGCTTGCTCGCTCAGTACTAAATAAGCAGGACTTAATATGTGGAAATAATTTCTTCAGTTTCTAACTACAAGCTGTACCCTTTTAATGCGCAGTATTCTGGTTTCTCCTGCTGGTGTGTCATTGTTGGTTAGATTGTGAAGTTCCACTTTTAACAGGTAGTGAACCACGAGAGACCGAAAACTCCGTTTCATAGTTGAACAAACTTTAATTCTAGTTCCAGCTAGCTAAAGTTCAATTCCAGTTATTTAAACCAACTTATTTTCTTTTCACTGAAGACATTTGCAAACTATATGAAGATTAACGTTTGGGTTTTGAATTTTTCTCAACTGAACTGCCAATTATTTTATATCGCATGCAGCTCAGACCTTTGTAGTGGTAAAAAGTTTCATTTTTTGTATCTCGTAGCTCTCGTAGCACGAACCTCTGATTCGTTCCGATCTTTCTTTGAAGAATCTACACTCCGGCTGTGCTGGGTAACAAGCATACGAGGCAATACATCGTCATTGCGTATACTTGCATAGATAGCGTATAAGAGAGAAAGTGCCCTACGTCTTTGTGGTAGACATCCGCAAATAAACTATGCTGTAACCAAAAAACCTTACCGCATGGACCTCTCATGACCTCCACACCGCTAGTGCCTAAGAATAAAGCTGGCTTGTGGTGTTAAATACGGTATTATAATAATCTATCACGGAACACACACTACTGGTACTGCTGACTGTTTGAAAAGTGGTCGGGTGCACGTGACTCATGGACGTTCTCATCAGAAATTGTTCTTCCAAAAAGGCTTTTAACTTTCTTATAATTTCTTCCGTTAATTGTGTGGGTAGCTCAAGCAAGGAAAAGACTAAAATTCATAAGGGGATCACTGCACTTGCTCTGGAGATAAGTGTCGTGATACTCAAGACTATTTTCATAGTTTTGTGAGCCACAAGCCAAAGCTTGGCTCACCTTCAACCGGCGGCAGATGGAAACCTTTAGATCGTCGTGTTGGGGGGGAGTGTCCGCTTTACACGCAAATCCGATTTCAGAGATCTCTCAAAGTGGATTTTTACGATTTTTAAAATGTTGCGACGCCTTGACACGAACGGTAAACGCGCACTCCCTTATGGTGGTCAGGCTGGAGTTATTTACGGGAAAACACGTAGAAGAATTTTTTCCTATTTGTCACATTCATAACAGAACATTTAATTTTCTACCACAAAGGTAATGGAGAATTTGTAAATATACATGTATGTGAATCAAATGGGAGGCAGTGAGTATTTAACCTTTTTAGCCCCCAAAGCGGACAGCATTAAATTTCTCTTCACAACGTCAACACAAAGTACACTAGATTCACGGGAGAAAAGGAATTAGTTCTCCCTAGGTGTGCTATAGGATTCGTAGGTAGATCAGTATAGAGAATTTGTAGGAGGGCTTAGGAATTAAAAACTGATCGCCTGGTGAGTCAGGATACTCCCCTTTGATCCTTTTGTTTCGTTAATTTTTCGCAATTACTGAAAGTCATTTTCCGTCATAAAGATAAACTTTTCCATTCATTAGTGATGGCTTGTTGCTTGTTTTTCTCCAAATGTAAATATCACTCGATATACTCGATACTGTGACCAGTAAAACGTCCTCAACTCCGCTCTTAACTTCATTTCAGTCTTTGAACATGGTCATTCGTGTTGCACAATGCAGTTAACGGGAACGTCGATAGAATAAAAAATAAAGTATAGACCAGGTAAAAGAAAAGGAAATAGAACTAGTCGTCAGTCCTTGCTGAACAACGAGAAAATAGAACAGTAGTCAAGGTTCTTAGACAAGAGGACTGCTGCAATCTGGCCATCTTCACTCGATGTTGCATGGATTCAGTTTGCTCTAACAAATCAGAGGCGAGTACTTCTTCGCAAGTTTGATACCCAAAGAGCGTGCAAAGAGACATTGAGAATACTATCGATAATTCTGCATGATTCAGATTCGTGGTTCGATATTCGATCTTCAAGTTACCTTATTTTTAGTGCTTTCACTGTACATGTTGTTGTGTTTTTTTTGAAAAATTGACAATGTTTTATCAGGTGCACACTAGATACCGCTCAAGCACCGTGCCAAATATGTTACAAGGAATTGAATTAGGTTCGTTTGCGCAAAATGAATTTGAACGTATTTTTTATTCTTTGTGAGAAAGGCACAATGGGAGCAAGATATAATGATGTTAAAAGTTAGAATAATACCGTCGATTTATCTAACCTCCAAAGGAATCACATATTAGTTCCGAGAAATTGGGAGAACGGAATATCCAAGGTAGCTTCGAAGAAGGCTAAATTGCCGAGTGTTTTGTCTCGACCAATTAAAGTAGGTACATTTATTTTCGTGAAATTTTGTAGAAGCGTCCATTCTCAGACAAAACGTATTGGTGAAATGTAGGCCAAATCGACAAAATAGATCTCGAAGGATGCATGGCAGACGCTTATTCTACCGACCTCTTAACAGTATTTCAAGTCATAAAAGCACTGCTGTCAATTGAAGTTACAACTGCGGATACGCTCTTACATTTTTTTGACCAAGAAATCCTTCTCTTCAATGTCTGAAATATTTCAGGACCAATTAAAGCAGACTCAATAATTTTCGTGAAATGCTGTGAAAGCCTGTTTGTTTTAAATGCAGATCTTTATTCTTAGACAAAACCTGTGTCAAATGCCAGGGATGAAGGCAGGTAAATCTACCTAACTCTCAGCAACATTTCAATCCACATAAAGACAATGTATTTTTTTTTATAGATACATAAAAGCAATGTGCTCTTAACTTAAATAGCGGGTACGGATATGTCCTTGCCTCTTTTCAACGGAGAATTCTTCTTTACAATGTCAAAAATTTGTTACAACCTAAAATTAAAATGTTTGTGAAATGCTGGTGAAGCCTGTTTGTTGTGGATGCCGATTATCCGCCAATTCGGCAGCTAAGAACTCAGAGGATAAAGGCGATAAATCGAACCAACTCTCAGCAGTTGTTCAATCCATGAAACAACACTGTTGTGCTTCTTTACAGCCCCAAAACTCCACTCTTCAGATTTATCGTTTGCTATGTAATGGAAATAGAGAACACGACGTCAAGATCAACGGGTACTAAAGTGAGTACAAAAATTTTGTGAAGGGTCAATTTTTCCCACGGGAAAGTGTTTCGACTTATCGAGGGTTTTTGGAGATCAGAAGTAAAATTATAGTGATCTTGAATTGAGGCAAATCCAATGGACACGACTTTTCATTCGAGCTATCGAAAGACATGACAAATCTCGGTTTGCGAATTCGGGATTCCAAAGTCGCTAGAATCTCTATGTCTACTTTGTGCATGTTAATATTCTGTTTTTTTAGCAGATGTTGCAACATTCTATCATGTTAAAATTGAATTAACAGTACAGCTCAACATAAGAATACGAATGATAGAAGATGACTGCTTAGTAATAAATCGCAAAATTCGCTATATATAGTGATAACTTGTGAAGGCGATAATGTGGTTAGCTATCAACCGTCGCGTCAAATTAGAGTAAGTAATTAGGTCAAACGTCATGGAGACCAGTTCTTATTAGTTAGTCTTCAAGTAGTCTCAGATTTATTATTTTAACAGGTCCTACTTAATGGTTTCCTGTTAATTGTTCAATTACACAAAAGCAACCCAATGGTATTTTGAACTGAGAAGTAAGCTGTCAAATATTTACGTGATATAACTTCGTGATAGAATTCACTTCCGTTTTGAATTTACCCTAGTTTCGCTGAGTGTCTAAAAACATCGTTAAATACTTCATATGTGGCCCAAGAAGAATCTGAAGTTTATACTTACCAATTTTCAATACATTCAGAATTAAGAAATAAACTGAAAGCTTTGTCAAGCCATCAAATTTTCAAATAATGGTGGCCGCACAATGTTTGGAAGTGAGATAAGCGGTCAACGGCAAAATGGCCTTCATGTGATGTTTCAATGTGTTGGAAATGGAAGTCTGCACTGGATTCCAATTTTCAACTTAGACCATACGCTCATAAAAAGGGTTAAAGTCCTTTATAAATTGGATGTAAAAATTTTTTATCGGCTACGGCTGAGAGGATTAGTTTAGTCGGAAACGAAAAAAAAAGACGTATAACGGTTGCTTTCCCTAGTGACAACGTTGTCCCTGAATTAAGACCTATCTGTAGTATAATTACTATACACTAATGTTAAGCATTAACACAATATGAGTGGAATGCTTGTTCCTGGGATCTGAATTTCGTTAGCAGTCAAGGCGACGTAAGCATTATGCTGCGCGGTTTTAGTGGTAGGAAATTTACCCTTTCAGTGCCCTTTACGTACGTCGTGCGTTAATGATAATACTTTGTTTTGAGAACGGAAAACCTTAGGGTGTTAAAACAGGTTTCTTTTGAGCTCTAATCCAATTTTGGGTTGCATACTGATAATATCATCCATGCAGAAGGAAACTTAACGAAGACCACAGAATATACAAAAGGTCAATGCAGTGTCAGTGCATTTTACATCCGTCAGACGCAACTCTTAGATCATTCTGTGCGCTGCAGCTAGATACATTTTAACTTTACCCATTACCAGGTTGTAAGTCCTGTTTGTTTTTCTTTGTAGTTTTTATTCCCCCTTCTGTGCGAAACAATGGTGTACGACCTTGGTTTCTTGTTCTTTTTGTCAAGAATTTGAACCACGACGCTGAGGTTTCTAACCCGTTGGTATTTTCTATAAATTTTGAAGTCGAACGTTCAGTAGATAAAATAAATTCCCAAACGGTCAGGAGACAAGCTCAATGGATACAAACGCTTATGTAGACTATAAATTGAGTTTTATAAATTTTGATCATTTAAAGTCTCACTTGTGAGGAAGTTTCGGGAAATTAATAAGTGTACTGTGGGCGAAATTTTCCCATCGGAAAAGTGTAAAATCCTTCATCTTTGATGTCAAGTCTCGACAGGAAAGTGAACAACAAGTGTTCAATATCATATTGAACACTTGTTTTTCACTTTCCTGATAACTTCTAGTGGCTCCCAAGTCCTTCGATCCTTAAATTTTATCTCGATTAATTCAACTCATTAACTTAGAAACCCTTTGCTTTTCTTATTGTCAAGAGTGGAGTTTAGCAACTCTCCACCGTACCGCCATATGAGGTCCTTATTTATGAAACATGTGCCGATTCCAAACGGAATTGAGCACTAAGTTCACAAAACTAATCTTTTTAAAAGCTCTTTTAGCATACAAATTTCTCCCATTTGTTCCTTACCATCAGTTCTAGATTTGGCTCTAGTTTGGAAGATTTGTATGCTCTTTGCAAATCTGTGTCGTAAACTCGATTTCTTGGGTTCTTTTGATGTTAAATAGGTTGTTTCTCATACCTGGAACGTTTGACCCTTTATCTCTTAAGTACACCTTAAAGCACAGAGAAATATCATTAAAATATTGTAAAACACGAAACACTTTTCTGTTGGCATGCTTGATTGTGGTCCCGAAACTTCAAAGTTAGAACCACATTAATTGATTGATTAATGTTTCGCTCGGCAGTTAATAAAAAGAGTTAAAGAAATATTTAACATTCAGGATGGAGCTTAGGTTAATTGCATTGGTTAGGTTCAATCAGGGATTAAGTTTTTGTGAGAAGCGTCGGCAGCTCAGAACGCAACAAAATGGAATATTTTCATGCTGGTCTAAAAGTGTTGTTAAAGAACGATTCAATGAACAAGAGCAACAAACTCCCTGTTGCTGTGGGGAATAATTACAAGGTTGTAGTCTAATTTAGAACAGGAAAAGAGGTTGCTGTGACATCGTGCGTGTGTGCCTGAATTAGATTGCTTATTTCGGTCCCAACTTAATCCACGAAACAATCTTAATTTTTATATATATAACCCGCCAGTTGTTTTTAAGACCAATACAAAGTTTGAAGTCTTATAGATTATAGAAGATTAGCAGAGATTAAACTTTTAAAAAGTCGGGTAAATTAGACAGTTAGACATTTTCTTTCTCTTCCACGGGACGTTAAAACCAGTGGTTGTCATTTTTGCACGCATGGGCAAAGGCACTCTTCCGTTCTTCCAATCAGCGGGTCGGTTTGAAGATGATTTTGGTATTCTCGAAGGACGTCTAGGTACATATCGTGTTTCCAGCAAAACACATTGTAAATAATGCTTTAACTTTTTTTTACAAAGGGAATAGTTTTGCTAGAAACCTTTTTTCCTTGTTGTAATTTTTATTAATAAAGTCTTGGATTTATTTTCCTGCTAAAACCTTAAACAGCTTAATTGCTTTAAAAGATCTACCGTTGGTCAATTAATCTGACTATACAGCTATACATTCCTGCATTCGTGATCTACCTCATCAGGTAACCAGATACATGATAGCTCTTTTTGATAGTCACACATTTTTAAAAACAGCTAAAGTGAAGGATATATCCTCCGGAGGCAGGGACAAACCAAATCCGTGATGCGATAAATGTTGGTGTTTCCTTTCAAAGGATCAGATTGTTTTCACGCACGATTTAAGCTGGCAGTTTCCTTCCATTCCTTATCTTTACCAAGCCTACAACTAGCTGTAACAAAGGCCCACATTCCTACATTCCTTCCTGCTTAAATACATGTATCGGCCGACGAATTTAAAACACGTCTCTTTAGTGCAATTTCGCTTTCGCGTTCCTATGTCATTTCTCATCTGGGTTAAAAATTGTTTCCGCTATATATTTGATATAATTTACAAATGATAAATATTGTTTTCATTAACTAAAGCACAATATTGATTGCTGTTTGCTCATTGTACTTACCCATGTAAGAGTGCGTTCATGTGAAAAGCATGCACGTCCATCCTTATTCGGTAGTGGCCCTTTCAAGTAAGGCCTCTTTGATCCAGGCAAGGTCCACGTCAGTGGAATCAGGTAGCATGAACAGGGACGCAAGGGAAAAATCTGTGTAGGCTTTAGAAAGTGCGTTTCTCGCAAACAACTGAATGATGATGATAATCCAGGCGAATGATTTTTTTTGCATCAAGTCTTGATCAATAAGGGCGTTAAACATGACAGCGTTTCCTGCACATACATATGCGTTTCGTGGACATACAGGCATCCCTGTCCTAATGTACGCTTGAGACAGGCACTTAACTCAGGTGATGTTTATAAGTCCCAAGTAAAGAAGGAATGGTAAAGGAAAAGAACGCGACAGAGATTTCAATTAATGCGATCGATAAACAACGCATTTGTCTTAGCCATCCTGTAACAAACACATTTATTTTTACTTCTTTGATTTTCCCACAACCTAGGGTTCAATCAAGGCGGTTCCGCGACATAACAGTGTTGTTTTGAACTCTGATCCCATCTCATTTACTTTCTGTAAGAAGTGCCTTGTCCGCGTTTTCTTCTGGTTTTCTTGTTGACCAATTGTGAATTGGATAAGAGAGAAAAGTTCGACAATTAACGGTATTCGGGAGCCTACCGAACGCACGACTCCTGATGTTTTGGTCCTCTGTTGAGAACAATCTTTTCATAGATAAAGAAAAAGCAAACGACGAAAAGGAAGTTTTCTTTACAATAGCAAAAGTTAATTCGCTACATAATTAGACTTTCATTTGCTTTTAAAACTGATCACTGAAAGCTGAACTGTCTAGCAAGCAAGACTAAGTTTACTCCATTAAAAAATCTATACAACACTATACGGCCTTTGAATCATTCCGGCGATCTAATAGATTCAACAAACAAGTAAACTATATATTGAAAACATCAGATGTCTTTCCCATGCAATTGAACTTGTTTTGCCGATTTAAATTTATTGAGTTTTCTTTAATAAAGACTTTCAACTTAGCTGACGACGTGTCACTGCATTGAGAACAAAGGGTAAACAATTGGTTAATTAGAATCTAGCAGATAAGATTATAGAACTTTGTTCTAAAAACAATCAAATATTGTCATAGAAATATCTAGTGCATGTAGGGTTCAGTGTGTCACGAGATGACGTCATCCGTGCTTGTATACTCTGATGTGTGCAGGGCATGGAACCAAAGAGAACGTGACATGATCTATTTTGCCTATCATGCATGTCTTTGCTTCCGTGGTGAAATTTAGAAGTAGTTGAATCATTTAACGATAGTGAAAGAGCGATTTTCAATTGAGTGTCGTAAACCAAAACCAAACCAATTACTTACCGATTAGTCTACTCAAACAATCTCAACCGTAGTAAACCAAAACCAAAACCAAAGTAATTGCCTGATTACTTTCGACACTCATTTGAAAACCGCTCTAATTTGATCATTATTTTGTACTGAGACAAAAGCGATCAACACGTGCCAATTTCGTTAGAAACTCGGAAAGTGTTTTCACAGACGCCTTCAGTCGACCCTTTCGCTACGATATAGAGTCAATTTTATAGCGCTGGAACGAATCCAATCTGAAGCAGATCTTCATTTATAATTTAGAACTATTTAAGATACTAATGCGTCTGAGAACAAATTTATACTTTGTGACATAATACAGATTTTTTGTGGATTTTGTAGTTTGTTCAACACCATGTCAAAAAGCCTTTTATTATCGATAAAAATTCCGGACTTGGTGGAATAAACTACGTTTTTGCTATAATGAAAAGGAGCATATAGCGTCAATATTGATCTAATTTGGACATCTAGTACTGATTCCTTTCCAACAACAAACGTATTTGTATTTCGTGGTACTAACTGAAGTGGCGAAACACACAATTATGATATATTCTTACTGGTATGTTATGACCTTACGCCATGCGTTTATGACAGTAATTGACAATCCTGAAACATTTTGCCGGTGTTATAAATCTTGGCCCCCTAGAGGCTGTTATGCAACCACTAATTTGTGACTTAGTCACTGTTAATGCTGTTCTTGTTATTTTTGATGTTGTTGTTGTGCTGATGTTGAGTATTTGTGTTCCCCAAACCGCAATGATGGCTGGCTGTATAATGTACACTCCCTGCGATGATCTGGTATCTTATCGGGGGGGGGGGGGGGGGGAGCGGGGAGCACAAATACCTTATATTGGACAATTGATTCATGTTTTAGCATGGATCAGCGAGTTATGATGCACGGGAAAGAAGCGTAAGAGTTGCTCGAGGTGCAGCCAAGTAATGTGAATTCTAGACAAACAATTCACCTTCTGTTGGTCATCGTTAATATCTATCTGGAAGGAAAGAATAGACCGGCGATTTTGGAAGTAAGGAGCCTGGCACTAACAGGCTTGATGGTTTCAACTTTTCACAGGCGCTTTGTCTTTCCCATAAATCATCACTCCATTTGGTAGTTCTATTCTTCTTAGAGAGTACAACGACCGAGATACATCCATTTGTTCGTCTGGATTGAATTTAAGGTTGCTCAAAACAGTTTCCGATACTTTCTTAGAAAAGTTAAGGTGACTCTGAACCCCATGACGATTTGTCCGTCTAAACAAACAACTCGACTATTTAGACGACTTTTACGCCTAACAGTTTGTTCGCCCCCCTCCACACTATGACTGTCCATCTGAGACGACTTGTCCGTCAATGGGATTTGCCGTCTCGTGTGAAAACGGCATTGTTCATTCATACTGAGTGAAATTACGCCATCCGACATAAATATGCCATCGACATAGATCTGAAACAAAAACATCTATACCATTTCATACCATAAAACGCTGTTTATGAGAATATTTGGATACATCTGCAGGTACCGGAAAGCTTTGTATTTTGGGTCACTTGGGATTAGTCTTTATTTGGAGTTGTTTTGTTTCCTGTCTTTTATTTCTTTTGTTTTACGTAAGCTTACGTAATCTATGCTCCGGTACCTGCAGAAAGATCCGAATATTTCGTGGCATCTGTGCTTATATCAAACAAACAGTAAATGAAAATCTGACTTTGTCTCCAGAAGCCGCTTATCAATACCTGCGTAGGAAGTTAATCAATGGATTACAACAGAACAAAGAAAGGTGAAAAAAGTAATAATAAATAAATAAATATCTATTTATTTGTTATCAAAATTTTATTTATAGCCTTACAGGAGGCAACAACATTTACATTATCTTTAATTTCCCTTTCCTAGAAAGGTAGCGACAGGATGATATAAGAGCCTTAAAGACTCATTTTTACTAGTAACCATTGCAAGTTTAAGAGTATATAGCATATTGGACCCCGGTTCGAATTCGAGTGTTTCGAGCCGGAACTTAAGACTATTTCCCTTGAATTTGCCCTTCAGTCATTTACAACCAGTTATTCCGAACTCGCGCTATTTGGTTTCCCCTGAGGGTTCGGGATAGCGGAAATATGTGCGTAGGAAGTTAATCGATGGATTACAAAAGAACAAAGAAAGGTGCAAAAATTTAATAAACAAATAAATAAATCAATAAATACATTTTTATTATTCGAATTATCGACATATTTTTATTTATAGCCTTGCAAAAGAAAACATCTTTAATTTTCCTTCTCCTAGAAAGAAAGCGACAAGATGATATAAAGAGTCTTCAAGGATCCTTTCTACAAGTAATCATTGCAAGTTAAAGACTACATAACAATTTGACCCCGCGGTTCGTACTCGGTTATTTCCACTTCCCCGTTAACAAGAACTAAAAACGAATTCCGTTGAATTTGCCCTTCAGTCATTTCCTACCAATTATTTCGAACTTCTGCTATTTCGTTTTCACTGAGGGTTCGGAATAGCGGTGTTCAATAAATTTCCTTGAATGGCCTTGATTCTATATTTAGGGACACCGGTGCTTGTCGTCGAAGCTATTTCGTTTAATTACTGCTGCTGTGTAAGAAGCTTTAATTATACAAAGGATGACGTACCAAAATAAACGGCTTCCTGTATCCTATGCTTGCAGAATTTTTAATTTCACTCCAAATTTTTACTCCGAACCGGGACCGTCCAAGTGCAAATTAAACTGAACTGAGAAATTAAGTCTTTCATTTTGCAACAGTTTGGAAAGTAAATATCTCCAGATGAAAGTACTGTTCAATGGCTTTTATTTGCATGGTCATACACTACACATTAACTGACCGACAGTGGGTATGACAGAAAAACGTCATTCGCTCCAAGTACAACAATTCAAGTTGTTTCTCCAAACATTTGGTAATAAAGACTTTTGTATCGATGAAAGAAAATTTCAATTGTAGTTTCTAATTCCTTAAGTATTATTTCAGACCACATTTATAAATATAACCTAATGGCCCGAGGCTGATCATTTTAGTTAAGAATAACTTTGATTTTAATTTAAGCAGAACATTTAAAATGACAAGTTCTGCGGCAGCAGACGTTTGCTAAAGGAGTGATTTGTGCAGAGAAGCTTTCACCTGTGGTGGATATCAATGATATGCCATCTTTTTAAGGCAGTGGAATAAAGACAACCGAAAAAGAAACAGAATGACTATTTGCTACGTTAAACTACGGTCGAACCCTTTAATATATAAAGCAAAGGGCTAGGGGAGAGTGTACGTCATGATTATGGAGGTATACACTCTGTTTTTATATAAGAATATTGCTTTTTTCCGACCGAGCATAAATATTGTTCTGAAAATGTTCTTGTGAATATTTGTATAGATTATGGCGTATGACATTTCTGTTTTTGAATGTATTTGGTGTCTGCAAGGTGTTAAAGTAATGGAGCCAGCCTGCAGGCATTAAAGCCTGATATGATGCACATAACGTCCTGCAGAAATGTTATTAGCATCAAACATACATGCACGGCTAGTGCTGTTTTTCTTGCTTTTTGCCGTATAGAGAAAGAAAGTATTTTATACAGTTTAGTTGAAAACATATAACTGTATTGTATTTACAAATTTTCAACGCACAAAATTATCTTCTTTTCAAAATCTCAGCCTCGGGTTTATTCTTAAAATATTGTAAAACTTTCTCTAATTTCAGCCTCTTATAAAAGGTATCCTTATAAAACAAAAAGATAAGAGTAGAGGTAGGGTTTTTGCCAATTCTGGTTTCTCTGAGACCAAGTGAGATTTGTCCGTGTTGCGGAGGTGTCCGCAGTTAGAGGTTCAACTGTACCTACCTTTTGAAAATTTCCTCTTCTACTCTTCTCACCAAAGTGGTTTAGCAGGCACCTTCGAAAGTAATCATCAGTTGACTTGGTTTCGAATTTTGCTTAGATATTGATTGATCCAAGCAATTTAAAGGATCAGTGATATGCTTCAGTGAGCCAGACTGTTCAAAATGCTATTTTTTTTCAGGCATGCAATAAGTTATGCGTGTTATAATGCCTTGGCTTCCACAACTTGTCTAGACACGCCCGTGTTTCTGTATATTTTCATATTGGTAGTGGGTTGGTCTTCGTTTTTCATCCGTCATTAGAAAATCGTACTAAAGCTTCTTTGACGCACTGGCTGACTGAAAACACCAAAAATATAAACATTTGTTCTACAATAGGATCAGTAAACACTGAATGAAAGGTATTAAAGGAGCTCAGTCACGGTATTTTGAGATATTTTGGCAGCAAAATGTTGTGCTATGTTTGCACTTTAAGTGCATTTTAATTAGGAGATAATGGCATTTGCGCCAGGGTGTTTTTGTAAGTTACCTCTAAATTGAAAACCTAAAAATAGTGGTTTGCTTAGATAGGAAAGCACCAAATAGATAATAATAAACCATGAGGGAGCAAGGATTGTTTAGGATGGAGAAGATTAAGACGGATTACAAACGAAGAACTTGAAAAATCTGGTCTAAACTTTTCAAGATGCGCAAACCGTGACGTAGCTCCTTTAAGCCTTCCCTTACTCGCTGTAAACCTGCTTACAAATTAGGCCACGTGACGAGAAAAACACTGTCAAGACAAACACATTATCTCGTGTGCCTTTGGTAGTTTGATATGTACTTTTTTGAAGTTTATACTGCTATAACAACAGAAAACCTCAAATTATGTTTGTCTCAAAAATGATGTTAAAATGTCTCTCATGTTTAACAGGGGCAAAAGTTTGGTTTTCTCTTTGCCGATCTTTGGAACTTTCTTATTTGCTAAGATCATTCGCATGAAAATTTTGTTGCTTCTCTCATCCACTTACCCGGTGTTACTCTACAAATAAAGGGATACGATTTATTTTAAACTAAACATAGAAGTAGTACGCTGGACAAAACTGTCCTGGATCGACGTTTTGCAGCAAACATTAAAACAAGCAAAGCGATGCACATAATTTCGTGATTGTCTTTGATTCCACTTTCATTTAGTTCACGCAACGAAGACTTGCGTTACATCGTATCTAAGTTTGCGGACTGAATCACAAAAGTACGGAAAATTGCGCGATTTCTGAGAAAAAATAGTTATGGTTTACATCGACATCGTTACATGTTTGCGGATTTTTTTTCATAAATTAAACGAGGTGGTATGAGGAAGGAGCGATAGCCCATCTAAACAGCACTATAATCCTGTGATACATCAGTAATGCTACCACTGAAGGGCACGAGGCAAACTAAACAAAGTTATTTTAAGCCGTTATGCAAGAACATCCGAGAGAACGGGAAGCTCAGTGTAGATGAGCCCAGAAACAGGTCCGGAAACGTTTCTAAAAGCATAAATAGCAATGTCTGAGGTTATTGGCCGACAACGCTTTAACACAGCAGTATTTTGGGAATTGTGACAGAAATCGGGTAATTTTGCATACTTTTGTGACTCAGTTACCAAATTTGGACAAAGTGTAACGCAAGCCTTTCTTGCTTGCTTCAACATGTATTATATGTACAGCACAAAATTTTAGTTTTATTGATTTTGGGTTTTTCTGGCTATCATTACCATGACAATATCAATTTTCGCATGCCAAACGTAAATCCAAACAAGCAAACTGGGGAACGTCGAAAAGCGGGTCGAAGAAGCCAGGTATGTCCCCTCCAAAACTGTATTGAAATGCCTTATCTACAGGGAAAGAGGGGGGGGGGGCGTATTTGTATCAGCGCGTAGAAAAATAATGGGCGCACAGTTTCTGATTGTGTCTTGTAATTTCAAAGGCCCCACGTTTGCCATGGGGTGCGAATATGTGGAAAAGTTCAAATTATTTCAGGCATTCAAAAATTTCAGGCACAAAATTAAGATACAAAAGGCAGCAAGCTTTAAATGCATTTCGCTGGAGACAACTTAGGCAATGCAGTAGCCTTCAACTCTAGTTAATGATTAAAGTGCTCCACAAATTCGACTTTATTAAAAGGCATTAAAATAGGGCGATAAATCTAATATCATTGTCATCCAAGCCACATATCTCCCAGATACGTATGATCCATCACCAGGTTTGTAACTGGCTGCCAACCGTGTATTCCATGTGCTGGTGCCAATTGAGTGTGTGTAGAGAGTGTGGAGTACATACTCGTGGAACATCCAAAAGATCTCATTGAGTCTATAGGCTCGTTGTAGTTGTAATAATATGGGACCGTGTTGCACTGAAAACAAGATGGAGGGACTTGGGTCGGCGTCACTGGGCAACCAGTAGAAATATGCTCCTCGTCGCTATCGTAGCTGTCTGGTGGAAGACACGTTCTTACTTCCTTGCGATATTTGGCACGTCTGTTCTTAAACCAGACCTTAAGAGCGAGAAAGAAAGAATAAAGATCAGTTACGTTCTAAGAACAAATAATTTGAATGTAGCCTAAAACGTGAAAGTGGGTTGAAAGTTCGTTTCTGTTACCTTTGAATTAAGCTACAAACAAGCGAGTGAGAAAACGCTTATCCCGGTTACTGTAGCATAAAGCTACTAGGGAAATTTCTACTCCCCCATCATGATAGGATGCTAGTTCGTCGCAGGGTTACACCCCACAACCGTGATTATAAGAACTATTAATTGTGCCTTCTTGTAAACGTCATGCAACCTTTAGTCATCATCTATTGTGTAATCTATCTACCTGAATCCTGCTTTCTTGCAGATTGGTCTTGTCAGCCAGTTGCTCTCTGAGCTCTACGTCTGGGTAATGTGTTTTACTGAAGGATTTCTCCAGGATTCCCAACTGCTGGTGGGTAAAGGCTGTGCGCGTGCGCCGCGGTGTACGGCGACTTTTCTCTTGCCGAGCTTCTAAAATAACGTCTGATAGAGGATAGAAAATCATTGGTACAAAATGTGCTGGTAAGATTCTGATCAGCAAATCGTGCATGTGATTGGGTTTACTCCTTAGGTACACTCATTGCACTGCATGGAACATTGTGCAGCTTGTCAGTCGTTCATTATTTTAGAGGAAACCTTTCTCAAAAAGTACGATTGAACAAGAAGTATGAGGGTGTCGTGTCAAGTGGTCGAGCAGATTCAGAGGAAAGCAGAGGTCAACTTTCGCCATGAATCGAACTGGCAAAGTTAGTTATTTAGCGTCATTTAGATCCTTTCCGTCAATTCAACAGAACTGAAGAACTGCCAAGAGCACCAATGTCCTGGGGGAGGTGGGGGATCTCGTATTAAACTGACGGAATGTTCTCGTCGTCATATTCCGTTGAGATTGCCAGCACCTTATTTGGTACCGCTTAGAGATAAAAATATGACCTGGCATCCTGTAAGGTATTTTAATTTTCATAGTAACATAAGTGAGTGTTAGACTGAATATGACCAAGTCGTCATAACTGTCTAAAACAATATTTATACGTAGTCGTGACCAATGCTAATTAGACAGGATAATCAATTTTTGATTTCATCAAAGTACCTCTCAGGGGGTACAACAACAGATACACCACGCCTATCACGGGCTGCTAAGGCTTTTTAATCTAAATTTCAGACAGACGTCTCTGCATCTCTGTCAGTGTTATACAAAAAATGGCCGCCCCCACTGGACAAGCATGCTTGGGTTTCAAACGTACTGCTCCATTTTATCTAATGTAAAACCATTTTTAAATATTAACCACATTCAGTTAACTGTCCTTGAAATCAATTCGTTGAAACGGATGGCCATTTGACATTCTTTTTCGGCGCCACATTTGTTCAAAAAGAGATTTTGGTTTGATAAACTTCGCGATAACGAAATAGCCAGGTGTGGTAAATTGCTATCCTTAAAATTGTAAACGAGATTACCTCGCTCCGGTTTCATGAGCCCAGGGGTTAGCATGCATGAAGATACTTTTGACATTCTACTTATTACGCGTATTTGAAGATGGATTTCTCATTAAGATGTAGATAGCTCTTCGCTCCTTGTTAGCTTGTTTACATTGACTCTTAGCTGACATCGGTGAGTGTTCACCCATTCTGTGTTCTTCAAGAGGTGTTCTCGGATGAATTGATAAACTGTTGATTATAGCTGGTGCTGTTAGACTCTAGTCAGCTTCAACAGTCTAAATCACATCTTCAAGGCCATAGCATTTAATTAAAAGGTCTTATCAAAGTGCACAGTAACTAAACTTAGAGACATTGCGAAAGTGGGTCTGCAAAAACGCTATCTGCGACTAATGATGCTGCCAAACTATTCTTTGGAATACCATTACTGATTTTGCGGTTTGCGTTCATTAAATTAGAACTCGCTTTTCTTTTCGCTCAATTGGTAATATAGTCTCATATGATGAACCATCACTATTGAAAGATTAACAGTTGTTCGTGGAGAAAACTGAGCTTTAATTTGTAATCAATTATTCGTAGTTAAATACGGTGTTCTGTTTTGCTAAGAGGCAACTTGTTTTTGATGTGACAAAAAGCTCAATGTGTACGAAAGGATTGCTCACGTTTCGTTTCTGATGAGTCAAAAAGATTTTGAGATCGAGTAACTGAGCAGCATTATAATAATCCAGTTCTATTCTACTGAAGTACGCACTCTGTTATTCAAACATGCGATTTGTTTTGATACAGATTACAGATCTAAGAAGGCTAAAACATAAAGATTTAAATGTCGCATTCGATACCTTACTATCAGTTATTTTAAGGACGAGAGGGGTATGTTAACAGATTTAATTTGTTGCACAGTTTCTTCTCCCAGACGAGCTGATCGCAAATAATGCGTTAGTGTTCTTCTCGCATTTGGCGCGGATTCGATGATCTAACTTCATCGACACGAGACATCTTTCATTAGACACTTAGTGGTTTACTACATTTATGAACTTTCATAAGCGTCATCTTGGATAAACTACAACTTACCAGCTAGTTTCACAGCGAGTGAAAGGGCCTCCGTTGATTTCGAAGGTTTGGGTTCCTCCGTGTTATCAGTCGACGAGGACGAGTTCTTTTTCAGAATGCTTTCAATAGAGAATGGATTGGTATCCATCTTGGAATAATGTACTGATTCCTTCGGCGTACTTGATTCTTTTGACAGTCTGTCAAATTGTGTTCTATCCCTGACTGCAGCGCCTAAATACGTGCAATGCTTATACCTTCACATCGTCGACGCTCGTATGTGTGTCATGTGTGCTTTTCATAATCAGATCGTGTTAGCTTACAAGCTGCTGTAGCTGCTAATGTAATTAAGCCACGCACGTTGACATTGATAAATGCTCCAGAAACTGTCGCAGATGCCAGTAGTTAATGTACCAGCAGCTTTTGAGGACGTTTTCAATCGCGCAATACAGAAGGTGAAAAACTATAATTCACAGACATGTTTGCTCCAAAAAGAGAGAGAACATAATCATTTCCTAGTTCTTTCATCCTTACTTATTCTAAGAATGATGTGCTAATGCCATTAAATGAGCAATTAGACACCTTAACGTTTACACTCTGTCAAGGGCCGCTTATCTCCTTGTGGAGTTAAGTTGCAAGATGTTTCAACTTCGTTATCAAAAGGGCCCAGTTTTAATAAAAAAAAATGATTGCCTGGTGTGTATCAGGCAAGGCATATGTAATCGGTCTGTTACTATTCACGTGTCACGGGATTATAGTATCAATGCATACAAATCCCCCAATAGTGATACCCTTCGTAGGTATGATTTATTGGTCTCGCTTTTTCTCGACGGCATCCATCAGCAGCCATTTAGTCAGTTTATTTTAAGTTTTCGTCCTGTTTACAGGATTAAATTGTTTTCATTCTCAAATGCTTACCGACAGAGGCGGCGTGTGTGAGATAGTATTGGAATTTTGTTCATTAGTACTCGTCGATGTTTATCGCCTATCGGTTGATAAATGAAGGCATAATCCATGGTTTTAATTACGACTTAACGCCGAACATCCGCAAAGTAAAAGAAGCAGATTAAACACGTAACTATAGCGCGACAACTAGCTGTTTTATAAGTCTTTCTATATAAATGACCAGAAAAGTCGTGCAGCAGGAAAGTAGAGTGCTATCGTGTCACAGTTGTAGTGCATGTGCTGGATATCTTATTGATTCATTAATTTCGCAAAGAGAAGAAGCAACCTGTGTTCTTGGTATGCTTAACTTTGGCTTTATATGTTTCTACCCAGGATTAAGAACCAAAAAATATTGAATCTCACAATGCAGAATCAGTTTCATTGAGACTCGAAAAACAACTTTCACAAGTTTTTCAAATAACATTTGGAAGCAGTATCTACCATTGTCTATACAGTTATTTTGTACATGCTTACACATTCAGTGAAAAAAAGAACCAATATATGTGTGGGACCATTTTTGCCCCAGGTATACTTTTTCAATTTATTCAGTTCATTATGGATGATTAATTACCTAATGTTTAGGATATTGCGTGTCCATCTTACTCCAATTGCAGGAAATCGTTTTTCATTCACGATTTTCGCACATCGTATAAAAGGTTAAAGCTCAGCTTGGGATCTTGCAACATTGGTTGTTATACTTTTACTTTTACAACTTTTACATTATTTCTCGGGGATTTTACCAACAAAAAAGGAAATATTGCATCAATAAAGCACACTGATTCTCTTTATAGCTTAGTAGAAGGAAATATTACATTTCGCAAGCGGGTTGAATCGTAGAATAAAAGTTAATTTAGAATAAAACCGAACGTTCTCGAGATTCTGTCATCAATAAGTCGAAAACGTAATATTTTTTTCTAGTTCTTTAGCCGTGTAGTTTATCATTTTACCTTTTTTGAGTGAATACTATGTTTCGCTAGGTTGCATCCATCTGTTGTTTCAGACCACGGTTCCATTTAGAAATTACCATGCAGTGTTCTAATAAAGTAATTAATTAGCGCTGACCGCCTAAATGCACTCTTCGAAGAGCCGAGGTCGCCATACTGTAAGTAAATTAGTCAAATGGCCAATAGAAAAACAAAGAAGCCTTATGGTAACCACATATAGCTTATAAAATAAACCTTAAGGTAATGCTAGACGTGTACTTCATAAGATGAGAAGATAAGAATAAGATTTCATGAATAAACTAACAAAAAATGCAAAATCGATTTTTGACGTGTTTTAGATCTACATACTACATCTACATTTATCGAGTCAGCAGAAGCTCTATAACAGAAACACGTCGAAGTCTAAAAGGATTTTTGTTTCACAATTTAACTGAGTCAGTTCTCCTTAGTTAGCTACGTGTAATATTCTCAATATTTCCTTTTTATACCCCTCTAGAAGCATGTATTTTATCATCATTGTCTATCTTTGTCTTCGGGCGCCAAGGTACTTAATCTCAGAAGTGTTTCTCTGATAAAGAAATTAACTGATTAAACGAGTAGAACACGAAGTCGGCATCATGATACAAAGTTGTGGAATTACTTACATATAAGTATTACTGCTTTCCTGCTTTAATGGTTAATTCATTCATCGACATTCAAGAAAATCATTTAACAGTGTCACTTACCTCAATGGCATTAAAGCAGTGACCTCCTCACTCCTTGTTATATTGTTTACATTTTTTCTGTGTTGTACGTAGTGACCCTTCGCCACGCCAAAGGTTGCTTTCTTATAATGAGATTACCAAACACTTTTGTTGGTAAGTGTCTTAAACCGTTAATATTTTACTGTAGTTCTGTAACCGTAAGTTAGTAGCGAACGTCGTTTTGACTTTGAGGCAGCAATTTCATTATTTGACTGTTCGGAAACTTCATATGGCGGGTGGTTGGATCATTTACAATTTCCCATAAAAATACCACATCATTCCTTTTGCGGTATGTCATATTACAAGGGGAAGACGTCTATTTCACAAATTAAAAATATAGGTCCGCTTTGCGGACATGTGTGAATGATATTTTGTGCACACTACATGACGTACAACTTTGTTGACAGTACAAAATGGATGCCATGGAAGCGTGACGTAACCGCTTTAGTAGTCTGTTGCTTCGATGGATTTACTCATTCTAAATTGAGCCACTCTACCTTGGACATTTCTTGCCACCTAATTAAAACCGAAAAAAAACGAAAAAGATGGCCCAACATGTTTTCCTTGTTGCCTCAAGACGAAAGCTGGTCTGCTTTACGCGATAGATCGAGTTCTCCCAGCCTTTTATGGGTGTTTGGACAACAAATCAGGACACGTACCTTTTGCTATAACTATTCTTTAGTGAAACTATTCTTAAAGTGTCTGCCCTGTCCTCTTAGCTTCGTGCTTACTAATGACTGCGTGAACTTAACGTGAGATGGGGTTATTGGCATTTTATGCAAACGAAACAGAGTGGTTATGTACTGGTATCAGGCTCTACTTAAGCAGAGCCTGAGTGACAAGTCCAGAAAACGCGTTTCTCCAGTATTATATCCTCTAGGCGCGAAGATGCTATTTTTTCCTTGGTTTTTTTTTTGAATTTGCATTTAAAAAATGGATTAGCACTTTTACTATTTCCCTCACTTCGTGCACACGACAGACACCAAAAAGACACACATCAGTGTCTACATCAGTGTCCGTATTATCTCAGGAGTGTCCGGGAATAAAGCGAGCTTTTAGAATGACTTGCACACTCACTTAACACGGACGGTTTTGCCTGTCCTGACGAAAAGCTCTATACTTGAACCCCGCTAATTTGAATTCGGTTATTTCGAATTCCCTGTTATTTCAAACTCAAAATATTTCACTTGGATTTGCCCTTGAGTCATTTGCTATCAGTTATTTCGAACTCCGGCTATTTTGAACTGTTTTTGGTTTCCTCAAAGAGTTCGAAATAGCGGGGTTCAGCTTGTTAATACCATAATACCTCGGGCACGGGTTCGATTCTTATCGTCCGCAGTGTCGGGATTCGTCCGACGCAAGCTTCACTTCCCCATTCTGCTGAGGGTTGTTTTATGGAGGGGCTTTCTCTGTAATAAATTAAATTAAAATCCAAATTCTCCTCTTGAATCTTTGTAGATTGTGAATAGCTAGGCTTTTGAAGAAGAAAACTACAAGTAAATGAATTAAGCGAAAGGTAATTTTTTACATTAACTTTTTGTACATTTTTATTTTCAGTTTCACTTTTACCAATCTACGTTATTTGAGAAACTATTCTTTCTGTGATCGTGGCCAGCACCGTTGCTGTGCCATAATTCTGCCCGGAACACGACTCAGTGGATCTAAGCACCAAGTTCACGAGTATCGCATATCCCGATTTTCGCTATTAACATGACTAACTCTCTCTAAACGTTGTTCCCTGCAAGGGGGACAAGGCGAAGGATTTGCTCTTTCTACCTACAACTTCGATGTTCGAACCTACTATCGACTGAGACTACACTGAGGAAGCGATCACCTATCTTCCTATCCTTGTTTATCCTCGCCACACATGTCCCATGTGCGCATGATCCATTACTTGGTTATGGGTATACGACATCGGATACGATAAACTGTTTATTCCATCGACGTGTGCCAGCTGAGCATGTGAGGCTAAATGCGTACACGCAGTTGACGAAAATCCGGAGAGAGGTCTAACCGTGTCCCTGGTACCGCTGCAATTGCAGTAGCACGGTACTGGCGTGTTGAACTGAACACAAGATGACAAGTTTTGAGTTGGTATCACCTGATAGGTGGGTGGAATGTACTCATCCTCACTTTCATAGTTCTGATTGCTATGCACTGGGAGACATTTTCTTTTCTCCTTTCGATACTTGGCGCGTCTGTTTTTAAACCAAACCTAAAAAGTAAAATATGTCCCTCATTATAAAAAAAGAATGCCACAATAAAACTGAAGAAGGCGCCATGTTTATTCCCCGTAGACATCAAAAGAAGTTCAGTAGGATCTCGAGATGCATACCCAACCCCTCTCAATCCCCGCGCTTCTTTTGCTAGCTAACCCTTCGCTTTGTTGCATAGGAGAATTAAGGTAGCGGAAAGTCCTCTTGTTCCCCTCGACCCGCCCGCATTCCTTTGGATCTTAGTCCGTGAGAGAGCCAAATCAGTTGTGGCTATAACAAACAACAAGGCACAAAAGACAAAAGAAAGTTAGCTGGCACTACCAAGCAATCTGTTTAACAGTTCACCTGAATTCTACCCTCTTGCAGATTGGTCTTCTCAGCCAGTTGCTCTCTGAGCTCTACATCTGGGTAATGTGTTTTGCTGAAGGATTTCTCCAGGATTCCCAACTGCTGGTGGGTAAAGGCCGTGCGCGTGCGTCTTGGTATGCGACGAGTTTTCTCTTGTCGAGCCTCCAATATAACGTCTAAGTACGAGGTAAGCGTTTGTAAATTAATAATGTGACCATGGTCATGTGGCAAGGGAGTCAATTTGCACCATGAAATGCCCTTAAGTATGGGGAAAATTCCTTGTGGTCCACGAGTAAAATACTCGACAGTTTTTGGACAGTCATGCGCATCATCGTCCGTTAAGCCCCTTTAAATATAAGAGATGAGGTGGTAGGTAGAATTATAAACATTTCGTGCACGGGCGTAGTCGGATAGACATTGCATTCCATCGAGCTCAGATGAAGCCAGAAACTATATCTTGCTCACACATTTGATAACCGTGCCTGACGTTAGCAGCTGTTAATGCAATTAAGCCAAATTAGATTTAGTTTTGACAAATATTTCAAAACGATGCGATCTAAACTGAGTCGACGATAGACTCCTACAACTCTATCATCTGAGTCATAACTCAAATTGTTCATCGAGAAATAAGCGATAGATAATAATTCTAGAGTTCGATCGATCCTTGTGCCCAAGATATAGGGGAGCAATGAGACAGCCAACATAGCATTAGGCAACATTGAGGCCATGTTAGATTATCTACAGGTGTCTTGAATTCCAGGGGGCTTCCACGTCTTATCAGATGCGCCGTGGTTTTAAGTTAATAAATTAACAAGACATTGCCCGAAATTTGTCAAGAATCAAGCTTAACCTTTAACAACGTTCCTAAGCATTTCTCGTATCAGAGGATTAACGTATTAGTACAGAATTTCCCTCTATCACCAGACCCCGTGAAATCGTGATTTATTACGAGTCTCACTTGTTTTCCCGACAGCCATCTATCACCAGCCATTTAGTCAGTTTATTTTAAGGTATTTACTCCTGTGATTTGCAAGATTAAATTGTTTTCATTCCCAAATGCGTGCCGACAGAAGCGGCTAGAGTGCGACAGTCTTGGAATTTCGCCGAGCAGCATCTGCCATCACCTGCTTTTTCGAAGGCAGAATCCATGGTCTTAATTCTGTTTCAGTTCAAATAGAGAACAACACAAAACCCCCATTAACTATATTAACTGACCCACTGTTGTTAAAATCTTGCGGAGAGCAAAAAAGGTACTGCGTGCTCTCACTGGTTTTAGGTGCATTTCAAGGTGTTGTACACAACATGTTATCGTTTCTTAGGCAATTACATCACAACTATATGTATGACTACTTACCAATTTATTCATTAAGAATGATTAATTACTTAAAGCCTTGGAGTGTTGTATGTCCGTCTGACTTCAATCACAGGAAGTCTCCTCTTTCCTTTATTATTTTCACACATCACCACAAACTTCCGCTTTTCTTTCAATCACGTTCATTTTGTTTAAAGACTTGGTTTTTGTGTTTTTACTTCGTTCTGATTGCTTTTAAAGAATATTTGCCAATAGAACAATAACCTTCTCTTAGACTATCAAAAAAAAAGCCTATTTCGGCCAAAAAGAGCCGCTTGGACCTGCTGCACCGTAGCCTGTCTGCCCCTGTCATCACACTGCACAGAAGGCTGACCTACTAGCGTTGCTAACTATTAATCTTTTTTCGAATACCGACAAAGCCACCTTTTCCATCAGTAGGAATCCGTAGAGATTTTCTCTGTTGACACTGCCATAACAATTTATCGCGCATGTTAAAGACTGAGTAAACAGGCAGAAATGTTTGCTGTAGCCAGAAGCAGGAATGCTCAAGTTGCCAATGTCAGGTGATTGGGTCACTGATAACAAACAAAAACTAATTTCAATATTTGCTAGGAGTGGAGGACAAGCAAGAGTAGGAAAATTGGCCTGTGATTCTTTCGTAAAAGCTCTCTTGCAATTTTTCGTAGCTCCGTGGATCAGTTGGCTGAAGTTTCTGAGCGCTGTGTAAATTTCTAATGGGTGTAGAATGAAACAGTATTTTTGCTCCCGTGGGTTTGTCAGGTTTATCTAGATCTTGTATCTTTTTCTGGCGCCAACTGGGCAAACAAAAGAACCTTCAGTCTTTTGATAAACACCGATTAAAGGAAGGTCACGAAATTGGCAGATTTTCTTTGAAACAGCAATCGTTTTATTAATGTTATTTTTTGTAACTTCACTTCTATTTTCAACAATAATTCTCTTAGTATGCTGAACCGCTGTCGCAAACGGAGAACTTGAAACGTCAATTATTGCATACTGTATCAACCGAGCTCTCGCCTCAAACAAATTGGAAAATGAAGCTGTTCACTCCTTGTTATCTTGTTTACATTAACGTTGAGTTTGAAGCCTCCCCATCACTTGGGGTAAAGTTAACAAGATCATTGGTAAAGTTATTATTCCTAAAATATGTATACACCAACCAGCCTTGGCAACCTACATGTTGTGCCCCTGTGATATCTTGGAAGAGAAAATAAAGTATACCATACAATAGTCAGGTCATACCATGGCGGCCAATGTTGTGCACGTCAGTTCTGTTTGAGTGCGCTTTGCTTGTTTAAAGTTATAGATGTTCAATTGGCTGCAAATAGTCATTTATCCAATTGACTTGATAGATTATTCTACTTCAGGTATTCTTGTAACGTCACTCGTAACGAGAAAACAGTTTATTTTTGTTATCAATTTCGAGCGTTGAAGAAGCCCTTAATCTTTGAAGCAATCGGCGTAACTAAAATCCATCAGCACAAGACAGGAGCGATCCTCGTTTGAAAAGAAGTATTTAAATTATTAAAGAAATCTGTAAATTATTATTATAGGTTTGACAATGTATCGTTTTAAATCATTAGCTGAGATAGAATAGCTTAAAACATATCCCAAGGGTCATTGCAGAAATGAACGCTACGTTTGCTAATGAGTGGTTAATGTACAAGTACTGAGAAGGCAAATGCTCTTCTTTCGCATCGGAGAACTTTTGACATCGAAGCTCCATCGCTAGCTAAAACTACATTTGTTCTAGTTCAAGTGGACTTACCAGCCAACTTCACTGCTAATGATAGGGCGTCATTGGATCTCGAGGGTTGAGTTTCTGTCGTCTCTTCGACGCTCGAGGTAGAGCTCTTCTTCAAAATACTTTCTATAGAAAATGGATTGGCTTCCATGGACTGTGCCTCTACCTTTCTCTGCAAATAACAAGAGCTTCTTTGTTGATAAGACTGAGATCTAATTGCAAGGTTACATCAGTCAGTGCACGCCAGTGTGTACTAGTGGTGATGGTGTGAGCTTACCAGCTGTTAATGTAATTACACGGACTGACTTGACATTGATAAATGTACCCGGAAACCGTCCAATAAAGGCCAACAGAATGGCTAGTCGGGTCCTTTTTTATCATGCAAGGAAGACACCGTGTGTGGTTGTGATTTCCAAACTAAAATCATAGCAACTCTCCCCTGATATCTAAGTGTTAAGGTAGATTTGAAGAACTGTTTTATTGACCTGAATTTTCTTTCATCCTAAGCTGAATTTATAGTGTGCTAATGCTATTAAGTGGGCAATTAAACACCTTGGGTTTGCTTATATTCCAAGTTCTAGTCCTTGAGCGAACGAAACATTAAAGTGACGTAACGTGACATCGGTGAACTGAACGTCACTGAAACGGGCATTCAAATGCTTCGTTTGGACTCATACCCTTCCAAAATGCTCAACCCGGGGGTAGTTTATCTTAAGTTCTGATCAGTAGGCAAATCTTTCAGCCAAGAATTTTACAAGGATCCTCGAGTTACAAGATTAGAATTTTGGAACAGAATAATCGTCTTGTGCTACAGTGAAGTATTATGACGTTTTGTATTTCCGACAATCATCTATCAACAGTCATTAAGATAGTATATTTTAGGTATTTACCCCTGGATTAAATTGTCCCCATTCCCAAGTGCGTATCGATCACCCTTTGTTGTGGTCTTCTGGCTAAGAAGTTAGTATCCGTTCGGTTTAGTGTTGTTTCGGTCGAACATTCTTATATACTCTTAAACTGATCTAGACAGGTTCTTTAGATTCAGCCCTTAGTTCGAAGAATCAAAATATTATTCCTACATGATTTTTTTTTTGTTAGTTCGGAGAATATTTGGTGACAATTTTGTTTCACGATGCATCGCTACTGTGATGAAGGTCTTTAAACCTTAGAAAGCTTTGTTGATGAAATGCACTTAGGTATGGTTAAAGATCGAGTCATTTCGGTCAAAGTGGTCAAGTGCCACATCCAAACGTGAATTTATCCTATGAACGCCTTTGCCCGACTTTTTGCAGTCACTATCAGGTTGAATGTAAAATAATTTTAGCAGCACATTTTCGACTTATTACGTACCAAAATTATCATCAAAAGAATGCATGAAAAAGCCTGAAAGTCTATGTTTGCTTGTCGAGGTCGGCTATAATCTACGTTGCAGCAATATCTCCGACATTTCGATCCAACTATGGTGACTGTTGAGAAACCAAAGATTACTAACAGAGAGTCCTTTGTCTTTGTATTCCGAGCAAACTTGTTATCTTGTATTGTTAGTAGGAGCTTGTGACATAAAGCCTGTTAGACATGCCGTGCTAATCTATATATTTCGTCGTTTGAGATAAATTCTATCATTGCGTGCAGTAGTCTTGTTGTCTAGTGTTCCACCATAGTTTTGACTCTGGTTCATTTAGACATCGACCATGACTGGATTAATGCATTAAGACGATTAAAACCATGATTATATTCTTATCGCGATTAACCCTAATCGGCTTCCGAACAACTGGGAAATAAAGATAATTAATTATTTAGTTTAGAAACAAGTTGGGATCACTTTTTAGCGGATGTGGAAGACTGCCATGCCTGGTTAACACACGCAAGAATTAAATATATATATACTTTATAGTTGCCTGCGAATTACGATAAATTCAATACAAGAACAGTAAGGACTTAGTTGTATCCCTGGTTAATTTCCCTTGTCCCAGTATCTGTACAAGGCTAAAAATAGTCCATCATTTCTTATGGTTTGTCTAGTGACCAAGCACGCGAAACGTCGTTATGTCTCGAATTTTTCCCGTTATCTTGCCTTAGTGATTGGGGCTTTTCCCGCCTCTCCCAATCTTTAAGGAAAAAGCTCTTGAAACGAGTTTGTATATCGAAAGAAAACTTGCTAGCTCCTTCAGTAAGCGTCCACAAATTTTGTAACTGCCGATGTCAGGAGCCGGTCACCCCCTGGCCGGTGTGCTATGTAGTCCATCATTGCTATGCACTAGTCGACCTCTTTCCGTAGTATGAAGCGATTAGGACTATTTTTACTTCCCACTGGATGGGATTGCTGGGATGCAAGTACAACGAGAGGGTACATCCATCCTCCCCCCCCACCCCCTAAAAAAAGAAAAATTTTTATTAACATTTTTAAGGTGTCTGGAAACAGTTTCCAGTACTTTCAAAGACTTATATTGTGATGGGTAATTATATCCACTCTATCCGTCGATGCCAACATGGTAACAAAAAACTGCCCATTCTTTGGTGAACAAGTTGCTGACAATTTTGTGGCACAATAGGTTACCATAGCAACTATATAACCTGCTAAAAGCACCCATAATTTTTGCTTGAAGCGCTTATAACTCAAGAGCCTGCTCGGTGACCCCCATTTTCTATTATCGAATTGTAATCAGCATGATAAGATGCAACTTTTTGCAAAGTTTAAAAAAATTAAAAAAAAGACAATTATTACATCACGCATGAAACTCGGCCACCATTTGAAAAGTATCGAATCTCGGCTTCCAGTGGTCAACAGAAGTAGTTTAACCTCTCATTTTAAAGCTCTCAAAACGCTCTAGTTTACTAAATGAAAATCTATGTCAACATTTTGAGACGAAAAGTTTAGGTCTTCCTCAAAAATGTCGCACCTTTTTCCAGATCAGATTAAACGAACGCGTCCGATAGCTCTTCGGCATGACTTTCGACAACACCGAAGACATTCCCCAAAGGAATAAACTGAGCCTTCAGGGTAAAAAATGCCAGCGGCTTCACCCATTTCTGAATAACGCACTTAAATCGACGTGAAGTTGTAATGAGGAGTCTGCGGTCCTCCCCAGACTCCAGAGAGCGGTGGAAATCAAGCCTAAAATCAGGACTGCCCGATCCGCAGTCCAGCGCGCTAGCTCTTAGGCTACTGCGCCCTTTCCTCGGCCACTTAATACTTGTCATTTATTAAATCCATTTTGAAATCACTGGTTATCCTTGCAATATGATTGGTTCTCAGCGGTGCGATTTATTCACGAATCGCACTATCTTTTGCTCTAAATCTCATCTTTTTCTCGGCCAATGAGAATGGGACAGTAAAACAAAACAACCAATCAGATTTTAAGGCTTTTTTAAACTCACCAATCACATTGCAAGAAAATAAAAGACAAAAAAGACATTGTTTTGCAAATTTGGCAACTTGGTTCAATAAATATTGGTCCTGACCAAAATCTTGTTCCTGTATTTAGGCTATTAAATTGTGTGATTTAAAAATGGATCTAATAAAGTGGTAATTAAACTTCGGGTTGTATGATTTCAGACCAAATTGCACTCCTCTCAGTTCAATTACCATTATTTATTGTTATGATATTAAACCGGAGAGTGGCAGTATGCTTGTAGCCAGATGAGTCGGAACAGGATTTGGTATTAGCAGACTTTAACAAACGAGATAAACGAGATAGTTAACTCCCGAGAAAATCCTATAGATATACAACACTGCCACGATATGCCCGCAGACTGGAGTTTGAATTGTTTAAACGTCTCTCCTTCAAAAAACAAGGTGGGATCAGTATACTGAACCTCACCTAAAACATCGTAGATTACCCACCTCCCCAGGTGATCGTGACATGCGTTAAAGTTAGTTCACGTTTATTACGAATTGGCATGTTTTACAAATGTAAATTTTAATAAACTGGAGGAAGGTACGAAAGGCACTGGCATTCACTTAAATATATTACAAAAATGTTTATAAAAAACTCAGCTGCTACGCGCGCTCCCATTGGCCGATAGATGTGTTAAGATGAAAGTATGTAAACTTATTATCCAACTCTGCATCCTAGAGTACAAATAACGCGCGAAACGAGTACAAATATCACACGATATTTGTACTCGCCTCATTCCTCCCGGCCGCGTGAAGCTCAAAACCTTTGCAAGTCAGAATTTTGGGAAAAGAAATCGTTGGATAATAAATCTCTTATTAGACGTTTTGGTGTGTAGTATCGCTGTATATTTTTACTCGTTGTTTGCATTTTGACTCGCCCTACGGGCTCGTCAAAATACTGCACAACTCGTAAAAATATACAGCGATACTACACACCAAAACGTCTAATAAGATATATATGGTTGTGACGTTCTAGATTTGCGCGTATTTTTGAGAATTATATTACAAAAGCAATAAAGCACTTTTTGCATGTTAACATAGCCTCTTCTTAACACTTGGGGGCTGGGAGAATTGTCGAAAGTTATGCAAACCCTCCTCGTGTTTAGATGAGGCTATGTAAACACGGACAAAGTGCTCTATTGCATAAGCATAAATTACAATAAATAAGACCTTTCCTATGAGCTTATTGTGTCGTTAGTGGGAGATTTATGTAATATTTACAGTTGTTTTATTGTTGTCTACTTTTGTTATGGTCATAATTTTATTTGCGGGCCTTGTTATTGTTGTTTAGTTTTCGTTTTTTCTTGGTGCATGGTGGAGAAAGAAGAGTACCTGGGAATTTAGAAGTGCTTTGCGTGGCACCAAATGACGACAGCAAGGTAATCTCTGGGAAGTGTGTTATTCGCGATAATAAGCTACTTTAAGTACGTATTATATGACTTGCGTTTGTAGCTGATATAACGCGCGCTCTGATTGGCTAATACTACGGCATTATTCTCCCCATAAAGCACGCGGGCTGATTACGGGCCAGCAAAAGCTAAGCAAAAAGCCATATAATAAACAACTTATTAACCTCGAACGGTCGGTCTTTGCGGGAAATACGGCAAGGTGTCCGTCTGAGATTTTCCCGTAAAAACCTCACTCTCGGTTAATAAGTAGTTAATATTGCATCGGAACAGTAACTAGCGCTTTTACAACATATAATATAAACTAAAAATAACAGTCTCTCAAATAGCGGAAAACACGCTTTAGATTAGATTATACAAAGTTTAAGAAGTAACATGAAGGAGAATAGTTAACAGTACCATATAAAACTATGAAAGTGTGCATTAATTACTGTAATGGTGAAGTAATCATAAAGAATCATGGTTTTTATATTATTTAGAAACTGTCTATGATACCTTAACGCGTGTAATACGTCTTTAATGAACCAACAAGCACTACTGTAGTTATTTTATTCTTTATAGCTTCCTTTTATAAATTTATAGCGTACCACACATCTGCTATGTATAAATAAATTAATGCGTGTTAAATCGCACAGCAAAGACTCTTGCGTAAAAGTCAATGAATAATTCCCACGTTTGGATACAGTTGTTGCACGGACAGCGGACACTGGTGGTAATTAACACTGTCGTAATAAACCCAGTCGGGCACATAAGGGCTGCCATACCCTGACGCTAATCTTGGGTCAAGCTGTAAAGATCTCTGCGAGTAAGGCGATGAGATGTAAGCAGAGCTCAATGGTGTAGGGCGTGCGGGTGTAACGGTATTACGGTCTTCCAGATCTCTGTCTACCTTCTGTCTCTTGTTTGACGGGTGAGATTGATGCTGGTGCCCAACAAGTGTCCCTTCCTCCTCCTGAAGATCAGTCTCTTCCTTGGTCTCATTCGTTTTCGTTTCCGGCCTGTCCTCCGATTCCTGATCTTCGCTTTCTTTGGATCCTTTCAGTTTGCGGTACTTGGCGCGGCGATTTTTGAACCACACCTAAATTAACGGCAAATGTAAGTTGTAATTCGCATATCGAAGACGATTTTGGTCGAGTAGAGAATGTGACTATTCTACATTATTTCCCGGCAACTGCCTAATTAAGTATGCACATCTAATTTCAACACAATAGTTGTACAGGTACATGTTGTTAAGTGATGCAAACAAAGAAAATTGTACCACCAATTCAAAGTAGGGACAGTTTTAGAGCATTGTGCGACAAGTTGTGAGGAGAATCACAATAGAATTCCATCCCATGAGAGAGTCATCCCATAAATAGATTAGCTGTTTACCCAGAGTGCATATTCTTGTGAGCTTTGTGATATAAGCTTGAGAATACCACAGGATACAAAGAGCAACAAAACAGACTTGAAACAGTTTTGTGAGTGCATGGAAGTGAAAATTTACAAATTTTAAAGTAACATGTACTGTAAGCATCGCTGCGAAACGCATTTCCATTCTAAATTGTTTTTTTTTTATCCGTAAGCCCTTACGCTGCAGCTCATTTCACTATATTTAATTAGTTCGACTCAGCTCTACATCGAGTTGTCAAGGTGTTTTTTCTACAAGTCGGGGAGGTAACTCACAAATGATGGACTGAAATTTTGATTATAATCCTTTTTAAAATGAATTGTGTTGACTCCTTTTGTCAGGGGCTATTGCTTTTAAGCTTATGTTGAAGCAACTAACATCCATTATATGCTCCGTTTGTAGATTTCGCTTAATCCTTTAAATCCCTTTGTTATCGCTTAGTAGTTAATTAAAAGACTAAGGGAAATCGAAGTTATTTTTGGAGTAAAGCATGCAATTTATCTCCCACAAAAAGCCTAAAAATAGCACAGCCACATAATCTCATCGCGCAAGGAAGGATTTTGAGCCTTTGTCCAGTTATGCAAATGAGATTCATTTATGTGGATAACGCACAGAAACGGCCCCAAAACAAAAAGAAAGCTACGAGATTTCCGTGGCACTTATCGCTTAATTGAAAACCGTTCAGGGATTTGTGTTGTTTTTGAGCCACAGGATTTACTTTGCGCTTTCTCTGCAGCTACTTCCGTAGCATCGCGTTTGCGACTCTCATTCGTGCACTGCATGTTTATCACAGTTCACATTGAGTATTGCCATATTGTGTGATTAGCAAACAATTTACTTCATGAGTTTTACATCTTTGTTAAGAAGGTTCCGTCCATTCAAAAAGTAATCACTGTTCAGTGAAAGCGAACTAAGGTACTAACTACCCAACTGGTAATTTTGTTTCTGTTGTCGCTCGTGGCGAACTGGTTTTTGTTTCTTTCTCAGCAATAGGTGACATGGAAATTTTTTATAGTCTCCGCCTCACTTTTACTATACACAATACAGCACTCGCGGTAATAACTGGTCAGATCTGCATCTTGATTGTACATTTTTGTTTGTCAGATTAATTTCATCTCAAATTAAGAATACTGGCTGAAAATTATCTGCTGGAAAACTGGTTGCTATAAATGCTTCTGTCCAATGGCAATTCATAAGCAGCGCGCACAATAATAACATTAAAACCTCAGAAGCTGTGTGATGCTAACTTTGAAGTAACTGCGCTGTAACTCTTGGTGATAAGTTTAACCAGCTTCAAACTAAACTCTTAAAGGATAACCTAAAACTTTACAGCTTTTATGTTCCTTAATATTGCTAACTTAGTGCCATTCACACTGGGGAATTCTTTTGGCGTAAAATCAATGAAACTTCTGAAACGGACCTGGATTCTTGATTCAGGCAGACTGGTGTAGGCTGCTAACTGCTCCCGTAGCATCAGATCTGGATAATGAGTTCTAGCAAACGTCCTCTCGAGGGTCTCTAGCTGGAACTGGTTAAAGGTGGTCCTTGTACGTCGAATCTTTCTTCCCTCCATGCAGCTGACCTT
The DNA here is from genome assembly GCA_964020085.1 of Micromussa lordhowensis. NCBI lineage: Eukaryota > Metazoa > Cnidaria > Anthozoa > Scleractinia > Lobophylliidae > Micromussa > Micromussa lordhowensis. The sequence goes on from OZ026603.1 coordinate 10,686,491, forward strand.
TAATATGATATCTGCAATGAAGAGTTTGTTATCACGTGAGAAACAATGGCACAAACCTTCAACTTTTAATTTCTCTTAACATTACGACAACATCGGTCAAAAAACGACAAGAAGAACGAAAGTCGTCAGCTGGGCGGATAATGCCTTAACAAATATATCGCAAATTCTCGGAAGCACATAGCAATCTGCAGAAAGAACAACCGATAGTTTGAGCATATCACCCAGTAAGTAACATTGTAACTTTGTGATCATCATCCAAGAAGCTTCGGGCTCATCCAGAATTGATTTCCAGTGTTAATCAGTGGATGTCAATGTAAAACATTGCACGGACTGAAACTACTTTAAAGTTTTCCTAATCTATAAATGGACAGCCCAGCTACTCGACTCTGTGTCGAACTACCTTCTTTTACTAATAACTTCCTGTTAGACTTCTCGCTAGAGATAAACGAAAGAAAATTAAAAATGGGGCGAAAGGTTCTTTCTCATTGTTGTTCCTTAACACAGACACCTTGCAATGTAACGTTTCCTATTTTTGGTCTGTCTGGTACAGGTACAGCTGTTAGATAAATACTTGACACTTAATTAATACACCTTGGCTAGACACTTGTGAATACGTACAGCCAAATTTAAACGGCATCTTAATCTGGTTTCTTAGACTTTCTTAGACTTTCTTAGATGCGAATCTGACATTCCAATTCGCTTGGGAGAATCGGATTATGGCAACAGTGGTTTCCTGAGAAGAGGGGGCTATTGATTCCTTGTTAAAAAGTTAAATGGTAAGATGAAAACTGATCAAGTCAGTAGGCCATCTGTAGGTTTGCAATCTATTCTTTGGGACGTCTATTCATATATTTCTTAAAGAACCTAACGAGATTATGCACCTATTTACCATCTAAAATAAACCACATCTTTTGAGTCTAAGAAGACATTGGCTATGATTACAATTTTATGTCCACCACATGCACAGGTGCTACCTTTGTAATAACTTTGTATAACTAAACCTGGTTAATCACATGGACGTTATACACTTTAGCATTGTTTTTGTGAAATGAATTTAACGCACTTGTTTATACAGATTTTTGATTTGGAATTCACGGTGGTGGAAGTCGGAACTGCTTGTGATGTGACAGCTCAGTATTCAAAGCACCCTCCCTTTTGTTACTGTTTAGTTGCAATTTCCGGCGTCCTTTGCAGCGTGTAGCATAACCAGACAATCAACGACTAATCGGTGATTATAAATATGAAAAGGTTCTGATTACGGAGATTTATGTTTTCCGGACCGTCCGTTAACATCAAGGTAAGTGTACGCGGTGTTTCGATCAAAATGAGCTCAACGCCAGTGTTTATTGTTCAGAAACGAATAATGTTTGGAAAGCTAATTCTTGCCCAATAAATAAGAGCAACTTACTTAAATATTGTTCGTAAACGCCTCTATGGTTGGTCTATCCTTTCCTCCTTGTCAAACACGATGCACTTCATTAAACCCGAATGCGAGCTCTCCACCAGGAAACTAAATAAACACGTCTCGCTCTGAGACTGGCGAAGAATAAGCTATTAGAGTTATCAATGTATCTCTTCACAGCTGAGACACAAACCCAATGCAATTAAGAGCTTTCTCTGTACGCTATTTGAGAACGCCGCGGGGCTGTCAGACAACGTACGCGATCGAAACAGAAAAAATACCCGTGTACACACAAATCGAACTGCTAATTTAAGTTCTCTCATCAAGTTAGAGCGCTTGTGTAAACTCCGCCACCTGGAGCTGTCCAGAACTGTAATTAATTGTTCCTTGCAACCCGACAAAGTGTGCTAATAAATCTGATTAAGTGTTCTTGTGTTGACTTACGGTGTACCGATCGAGTGTAAACAGGGCTTTATGAGTTTGTCAGAACTGACATTTCCAATTAGGCACAGTAACCAGCGAACAAAGGCAAACCCCAGATCGTGATTAATGGGACTTTCGATGGATCAGTGCTAAAGAAATTGCGATATTAGGATTGCATATCGTAAACAGGGGCAACGCCCTTGGAATTTGTGGCCTCGATGTAGTCACACTCATTCGTGAAAAGAAATTCCGCACTTAAACAACTGACACCACTTACTAATAAAAACACGTTTGGTTGAAGTGTGTTGTTTGAGTACAAGGACATTAACAGTTGCAATGTTTCACATCGCTGTACCAGAGTTGAGACGAGTATCGTTAAGTTTCTATGAACGTTGAGGGCTGCATTCTTAGATTACCGAAGTCACATGATCAGAGCACACACGCTCCTTCGTCAGTGAATTAGTATTAAATTTGGTTGAACGGCAGACTTCATCACATACAATACCAGCACCCACAAGGAGAATGAATCAGCTCAGTCTCATTTCATGGCGTTCAACCACAGCATTACTCAGAGGTATATGCGGTTGACTAGTTGCGGTAATGCTTAGTAGATTAAGTCTTGTTTCAGGATACCGCTTAAACAATGCGCATTTCCGTACAAATGGCTATCGGCTATTATGAAGTAGTCAATAGTCACGAACTCAGTTTGCTTCCATTTTACGTAGTGAATAAATAACCAGTTCCGCGCTTCGCTGGATGGCACTCAATTGAACAAAGGAAAGTTTCCTGAGGCGCATGTTTGCTTTGTAGTGAGGTTTTAAAATCCCCTGTATATAAAAGATTGAGGAAATTAAAATGGAAACGAAAATCCGAACTGTGAACGGGGACAATGACAGGCGTGCTTTTTCACACGAGACTCAGGATTACCAACTTGCCACAAGCAAACCGACCATTTTTCGTTGATGATTTCAATCGTCTAGAATAAACCCCATCAATTTCTCTAACGCATGAATTACTTCATTTCTTTAGAAACATAAACATTTGCTCAGTTTCATTGATCGTACTACTGGGAAAAAATTCAGTTTGATTAGAAGTCTAAGAATTTTGGTTTAACCACATGTATGAGCTTTCCGATGACCCTTCCAACTCTCGCAAAAAGCTCAGTCAGTCTATGTCCATGAATTGTTGGCACTGCCTAAAACTTCCGTTCTGGAGGAGACTACTGGCCTAGCCAAATACAATCCAACATTATTGGCTCCTTAAATTCAGTTCCGCCTCTGATTATGTGGTTTTGAAACGAAAAGACTTCAAACAAGGAGTTAACGGAACGATTCGAGAATTTCTGGGACGAATTTTCCCGGCTGGGATTCCAAATCGTCTTCCAGCGAGATCTTTCTTTCCACGAATGAAGGATAAGAATATTTAGTGTTAGTTTCCGGCAATTGAATGCATAATACTTCGTTTTCTAAAGGAACGCTTGAATAAAAACCGTTCATGACCACCTAAGCCTTCTGTCCTTTACAACTACTTCTATGTTTATTTCTGCTTCTTCTACAACTCTATTGAAGAGAATACGTTGGCGCCAGGACAGTAAAGTTCTCTGTCAAGTGGCAAATTATACAAAGTTGACTAACCTGCCATTCGCTCAGCCAGAGCTAACGCTTCGGAAGTCGGTGCTATTTTCAAAATACTGCCCGCACCTCGTGTGTCTTTCAAAATGTTTTCAATAGAGAAAGGATGGCGCTCCATGTCTCGCTCTTGCTGTTCAGTTGGCTGTAAGTACAATGAGGTAAACAATTCAGTTACTTTGACCATATGGTTACGCGATATGTTTTATCCGAAAAGAATGTTGTTTTACGAATGTGATGAAAAGTTTGATAATCCTCTTAAGATGAATGTATTGCATTTGTTCTAGCAGGGTTAAATTTTGGAGAAGTGACAATTTCTTTGCCACTTAAACAGTACAGGACAACGTCCTAATTTCAAGCAAGGCCAGAATCACATCAACAGAACCTTGGTCCGACATTGATAATTAACATGTTCCTTTTCTGAAGTTTACCACCAACTCGCAACTCACAGTGTTATCGAATATACGCCAGCAACGGCGCACAAAGCGAATACTCCTTGACGTATATGTTTGCAAATATTATTTGAGGCCATTGGGAAGGTTCGACTTGATTCACGCAAGTTGTGTAGTGGACTAATTTCTCAAGTAATAACAAGCGCCGACCACTTCTCGAGTATTCAGCAAAGTCCCACAATAACCTTGACGATAGATTTTCGTTTGTAAGTGGGCCCTTCAAGAAGTTTAATTTAAAAAGGCACTTGGAAATTAAATCAAAGCAAACACTTTTGTAGAGGCTCGTAAGTTGAGTACACGATAAAGTAAAATAAAGTTCACCGTAATTATCTCGTAATTAAGTTGAATAGCTACCTGAAGATGTCAATAGCACGTACCGTGTTCTACGTTTCAGTGCTCCTTTTCAGTGTATTGGTAAACTGGTAGACTATTGCGTGGTTCTCATCACCTCTGATTTTAAACTAACTGACTGGGAGTGGCCTAATGATAACATAATAAGCTTGCTGTCAGGAAACTGTCGTGGTAAATGATGTCGGCAAGTTCATGAACACAACGTCGCAGACTTGTCTTTTATTTTATTCCTGTGATTACAATTCACCGAAAAGCGCGTGCGGAAAGTAATGTTGCGACTCCGTCATTGTCTGCAACGCTTCGTGGCTTAATCAAAGCGAATTATTTATTTTAACTTTAATTCACAAAGTGGCGGACGATGGATGCCAATGCGAAGATTTAATTTAGTGCTGGCTAAACGCCTGAAGGAGCACCGAGTTATGTTAATTCCTAGTTCAATAAGAAGCACGATTTCAGTCAAAAGAAGCGGGAAAAAAAACAAATAACGAATTCAAACAAGGTACGGGATTGAAATATTCTCACACGAGGCACAGTGTTCTGTCGGTTAAGGTTTGTAACTTTCGTGGCGCACCTGCTTGTAATCATTTGTAATAGCAAAAAGTGTTGTTTAAGAGTTTTAGGAAAATGATTGCTTTAGACTGCGGAAACATAAATCGTTTTATCTGAACAATGGATTCCTTTCAGGGCTCTTTGCCGATCAATGTGATACTCGCCCACATCCTGCAAGTGTAAATACCTGGTTAGCACATCTTATTGTGTCAGCAGAGGATTTCATATTTCGGCCGGAGGATTACTTTAATTCTCTTATTAACCCGGGTCACGCATCAAGACTGACGTCATCAAACTTTGGGCTTTTGGAAACAAACAAATAATCTAATTATGGTTAAATTACCACTTGTCTTCGAGTAGTTAGAGGTTCAAATGGGATTTCACTTTCTGAGCGTGGAATAGCTAAGTTTTCAAACCGTGCGTTATAAAGCGAACGGCTGTAATAGCATTGGAGAAGTAATAGCTTAATAGCGAATTACCCTTTAAATGTTTCTCGAGCCAATCGGAAATACTTGATTTTTCCTACCTGCCCCCTGCTTGGTATTAAGAACATCGCATTATCTCCTGATCACGTATTCCTTGTCATAGTGTCTTACTGATTTATTAGACTCCTCAGTCCCTGGTATCTGTGGCAACCAAGGCGTTAGTCGTTTGCGGTTACGCTTGCGGATTCATAACAAGAGCTTATAGCCCAATGGAAATCCGTTTAATTGGTTCATTATGATCAGATTAGATCAAAAGGGAGCAATAGATTTTCAATAAAAGAATTCATTAGCACAACTTTGACTCGGTAAAGTGGATCTAGCACGTCATTCACAAAAGAAGAGACGCTAGGATCGTGTCGGCAAAAGAAATCCGCTCTTTCGGAATCGCGTGAGCTTGTTGAAGGAAGTAATTCCCGACGAACCGAACAAAGAATACAATATAACACCTTTTAAATTAATTATTTGCCGACACTCAAAGAAGAAAACTTATTAACTAGATGCTGCTGGCAGATTGATCAAAAAACTCTACTTAGTACCTTCTTGAAGACCTGCACGAACATTGAGTCATGTCCAAAAGTTACCATTATTATATTCTAAGGATATTATTTTTTACGATATATTTGTGAAGAAAGCGATCCGTTGCGTGCTCAATCGCAAGTGGATGATCAGGTGTTCGCGCGGTGTAAAAACGTGTAAGAGTTGTTATTCAGTCAACCACCAGTCCGCTCTTTTTCAACTCCTCCAATTCCCAAGGTCATGGTGTCCTGACTGGTGTCTATCTCCGTTTATTCTCGGCATAGTGTTGATGCAATGATAAGTTCGTTCTCACAATTACTATACTGTATCCGCCACCTTTCAAAGTAGTTCATAGAGACATTAATTTTAGTTTAGTTACCTCAAAGATTGTTTTTCACCTCGTCATTATTGAGACTAACTACTAGTCAAAACGACGTTAGTATAAACTTTCGGCGCGAATGTTAAGGTAACCTTTCGTTTTTAAAGAATTTTAAACAGTTTCTTTAAGTATCATGTCCATCTTGTAGTGACGCTTGCTCAAAAACTAATTGATCTCTTCTATATAGTAAACTGTAGGTAATTGGCGAAAAATTCTCTGCTTGTATTCGTTCGAGTTCAGTTTTCGTTATCACAAAGGAACAGAACGAATCAATGCAATTTAGACGGTCGTTTCAATGATTTTCAAAAGAAAAAGTGAAGTACGTTTCTGTCTGTATGCAAAATAATTCAATTTCTATTACCTAATGAAAGATGACCTTCTTTTAAAACCGCTGAAGTATGGATTACCGGATCATGAAAGAGTTATGTCAAATCAACAATTGAAAAGCAATATATTTTGAGAAACACGTACGCTTACCTATAAGGAAATGGTCGCAGGTGTTGGGAAGCACCGAATGTGTGACGTCGTTTCCTTCGTTGGCGGTTTGCTCGTTAACTTTGCCGAAACGAGTAACAAACAAAGGGCTTTAACACTGAAAAAGGTCACCGTTTTCATTACCCTTCTCATCGGTCTCTGAGATTCCTATCATACTTTTGTCACCGTTTTAAACAGTAGATTTATCAGAAATGTCCAATACTTTTATTTCAGACAGACATTCAGTACTGAGACAAACTGAGTTTCAACAAGTTTTTCCAAGACGTAGGTTCCTCAATTGGTGGCGATTTAAAATTCAAAATTCGTTTTGCAAAGTTAAGTTTGATACTATTGCCGTGCGGTGCTGACTAAATTTATTCTTTTCATCACACATCTATGTTTCTTTGCTCAATTGTTTCTTCATTAGCAGACACTAAAGACCATTTACTGACGCAGCCGCCATTTGTAACGTTTCGTCAACCATTTATGTAACGTTTGGCGTCTTTCAAAGTTGAAAAGGACAAACCATAGTTGAGCCACGCAGGCAAAATGCTTTAAACACCATTGTACTCAAAGCTTAATCAAAGCCAGGGCTAAACGTATAAATAAGCAAAAGGAGATTAAAGTTATATTATTTCTTCACGCCCAAAGGAAAAACAGTTGAACAGCGGGAAGAAATTTGGCGGTAATCAGCTATATTTACAACTAGAAGTGTAAGAAAACAACTGTGCAAGGTACAGCGTAAAAAGAACAATGGATAAACCTCGTCTTCTTCTTCTATTTCATTACTCGATTATTAGATCGTCTAAAGATTAGCCCCCTAGAGAAAAAGACGTGTTTACTGTACTGTCTAACCCCTCGATTCAAATATCCCACACGGTGATTGAGAATTAACGGCCCAATTAGATAGGCACTTGTCAAGAGGCACAATGCGAACTTAAAGGCTTCCGGAAGTGATACTAGTTTAAAAGATTAAGAGGCAATAATAAAGAAATTTAATGAAAGTTTCGTGTACGCAGACCGAGACTAAAGGAATAAAAACTTTGTGTATATTTTGTTTCATACTTTCAACGGCGTACCACTTGACATGAAATAGCATGCATGCATGAGTTTGCTTGTCAGAAATGCTACGCCCATCATCTAAGAAGTAAATCTGGCTTAATCGGTCTTGCCACAGTTTTGAAAATATAAAATGACGGACCTATTAAGAAAAGTTGGATATCCGAAGTCATATAAATATACACCGCTATTTACCGACAGTGATCTGAAAGTGGATAAATGTTTAAAAATAAACTGCGACAGTGCCTAAACATCACTTATACTCTCGACTGCTAATGTAACGCTTTAATTACGAATAAAACGCTTAACAAACATGGAATTTAGACAGGTTTTCACGACCTTGGCCATTCTGCAGAAACTGTCACAATCTAAGCCACATAAGATTAAAAATACAATACCTAGAAAATTTGATCGGGGACAGACAGATTGGGAGGTCCTTTGATGCTGCTCTGTGTGCCAGTTTGCATGACGGGCAGTGAGTTAGTGAGACGTAAAACGGCTGAACGGTATTGATGTCTGACCTACCTTAAGTTTGGAAACTTCCAACCTGAAAAGTTTCAGACGAGGTGCGTCCTTTCAAGTCTTATCTCTTTGCTCATTACACCGAGCAATAAGGAGTGACTTGGTGAAATGTACGCGCAGACGAAATAAACAGAAATTACATTAACAAAGGCTGAGAGTTCGAGACTAGTGCCCAATCTTTCTTCCAGCCTGTTTATACAAGGGAAGAAAACTTACGATTTTTATCGATCGAGGTACCTTGATTACAAAACTGGTCTTACCTTTTACGTTTCACTTGAAAGCATCTGAAACTCTTGATCAGATTGTTAAAACTCTGCAAAATTTCTGTCTTACTCACGCTAATGGCAATTGCACAAAAAGAAAACGGGGTCACCGAGCGCGATTTTGAGATAGAGGCACTAAAAAAGCTCACGTCAAGGTTGTTCTTAACAGGTTGTAGTGTTGCTATGGTAACCTATTATATAGAAAGGATGACCATAACATCTTTACAAATGATTTGGGAATTTGCCGTGTACAATGATCATCTAACAAAGAGTGGTAGTACTGATCCATCAAAGTACAAGTAGTAGAACGAATGAATTATTTCGAATACCTATATCTCTACTGAATAAACGAAGCACTCTGTTCTTGTTCTTATTTTACTTTGCCATATATAAATATATTTACAACACATCAATGTATGTTAGGCAAGGGACCCTAAGGAAGCCAATAAGGCTTACGTAAAGGACTACCTTTAATGTTGTCATCATAATTTAGGATAAAAAGTCCTTAAGCAAAGCTTAATGCGCGAATGCACAAAAGTAAAGCGGACACAAGCACACTAAGAGAAGTAAAATATACTTATACCAAGAAAGATGACTTGATTTTAGAGGGGAACACAGCAATACCATTTCAGTGCTTAGAGAGTTTAATAATTTGGGGCCATGAAAACGGAGTGTCAATTTCTTTACATTTGTCCTACAGGAGGGCAAAAAGAAAGAATTCTTAGTTCTAGTATTGTATTTATAATACGTGAGGTATAAACAGTCATTGAAACGTTCAGGAAGAAGTCGATTTTTGTAAAGGTGCATAACTTTACCTATTTGAAATTTGATAGTGTTTTCAAATTTTAGGATTTTTAACCTCACAAATAGGATTGGTATGGTGTAGTAAAGGTACTTCTCGAAATAATCCTAATGAGTCGTTTCTGAAGTGTAATTAAACGTTTGAGATTTGATTGATAAGTCGTACCCCAGATGCTCGTACAGTAGTGCAAATAGGGATTAACTAAACTATAATAACAACTAGAGTCACACTAAAGTGTTGCGCCTATGCTAAAAGAACAGCCTCGCGGGATCAATAGTTTTAAATTTCCAGTTTTCAACGACGCCTTGGTCATTTTTTGTAAATCATCCTAAATTTTCACTCATACTTCTTATAATTTGTTGATATGGTTACTTGCACTACTTACGCTACTAATTAAGTTACTTACACTACTCTTAATACAATACGATTACTTACAATACTTACAATTCTCATACTAAAAGTTACACAACAGTCCCGTAGCCAGACTTCAGAACAAGACGAGGCAAGTTTCGAGCGCCGAAGGCGCGAGCCCCTTTAGGGGTCTGGGGCATGTTCCCTCCCCCCCCCCCCCGAAATTTTTTACATCTAGAGGCTCGGAAATGCTCTTTTATGCATTTTCAGTGGCATTTTTCATCAGAAAAGTCAATCTTGGGCAAGTGTAGAAGTTCATTTTTTTTATTGCTGAGCGATACTGGTGCTTGCTAAGTTAATGACCATCAGCGTTTTAAAGCATTGAAATGTTGTAACACGTATTATAACAATAAAATGAACCCCCGAGAGTAGCCAACGTTTATGGATTCTATACTTTAGATAATCAGGAGAAGTCTTAGGTAACACTTTTTTAAACATTTTTCTTTTAAATTTTCTTTTCGCTAAAACGTTCAATATTATAGTGTTTGCAATAAATCGATTGCAAGCAAACGACCTTTTGTTCTTTTACGACAGTTGTATCAGAAAGATCGCACACCTGCTATTAGCATCACAAATAAGACACGGGAATAATGGTGACCTTTGATGTCACGCGGTCTGTCACGGTTATGTCACGATACGTCTCCTTAATGCCCCCTCTGTAACCTTAAATCATAGTTAATGGGTCCCCTCCATTAACTATGCTTAAATCATTTGAAAACCTGCTACTCACAGTTCACATGAAACGAATTAACCTCATTAAAATGCTTTTCCCCTCAATCCAACCGCCTTATATTAGCTGGTTGTATTTTAACTAACCCAGTTTTTTCTAGGGATTATTTCTCAATTAAACGTTTCTTCAAAAAAAGGCCAAAATCAAGACGAGGCACTTTCTACGGCTCTACATACATCTCTTTTGTTTTCTTCATCCCCCGGTTATCTCATTCCATTGACAGGTATTTATATGCCATTGGTTTTGAACGTGACATTCAAAATTGCGAATTTTACTTGTAAACAATACACCAAAAGGACCCCTATGAACATGATCAACGAAGAAGTAACAATATGTTGATAATTTGTTCGATAATATTTCTCTCGAGGATGTTTTACCAATATTACACAAGACTTATCAGTTTTGTAATTGTTTATTTATTGGCTCTTCTTTGGATCTTGAAGACTCATCTTCCCTAAACTACAAGCTTATGTCATTTTCTTTCTTCAGTTCTTTTTTCCCATTTCTTTCATTCCCTTTCTTTTCTTTACGTGTTTTCTCTTCTAAGCGCTATTTTAACAATATTCCCTTGAGAGCACATCCACCTCATGAGACAAAGGCAGCTATTGTCATTTTAACGCTTTGGATAAAAAGGTTCGTTAAATAAATAGATAGATATAGATATTTCAACAGGGAGCCCACTTCACAGTAAAGTGATTTTCATAGAGGCCCCGTATGATACAAATATTACAAGGACGTAAAACATATGTAGTATAAAGAAGTATTTAAGAAAAGATAATCATAATCATAATCATAGTCATAATAATAATAATAATAATAATAATAATAATAATAATAATAATAATAAAGATTAAATCCAGTCTATAGCGAGTTTCCTGCCAGCTTTTTTTAAGCTTCCTCGACACTCAATGGTGTTCATTTGTACAAGCAAAGTGTTTAATTGCGCCCTAACCTGTGTGACTGCCTCCCCAGAAGTGTATCAGCTCTCGTAAGTTTGTAATTATTTCGCTTGTTAGCATATGTTATTGTTTTAGGGCTAGGAGTATAGTTTCTGTTATTTGTTCTGTTGCTTAATTGTCCTTTCAAAGGGTATCAAGCCAACAGGACAGTGTTACTCTGGTTTCTGTTACATGGTGTTCTTAGGAAGAGAATTTTCCAGTTTTCTCGACAATTTAAATAAACATGTGATGGCAGGATAACTCGAGGACAATAGGTATGCCCAATGGCAAAAAAGCGGGCTATATAAGGCGAGTACGGCTGCCATTTGTTTTGAAGGTGAAGGTGCATACAAACCAAGTGGCCTATCAGACCGGAGCTAATCTCAGTTTCTGTCGCATGAAGCGACTAGGACTATTTCAAACCTCTTTTTGTTTATTGTTGGTTGCTTGGTTTGTAGAGTTTGGTTTGATGTTTGGTTGGTTGGTTAATTGCATGTTCGCTTTTTAAAATTACGACCATAACGTTTCACGCTTGCGAAGTTTTTAAAGCGTGCTTGCGATTAGATTATTTTTTGAGCCAGAACTCATTCAAAGTTGCATTCCTCGGCACCGCATTTCCTCGTTAAACTATAAATGAAATAAATTACATCGCTCGTGTAGAGCTCGAAATCATACTATCGATGAATGATGCGTTTTTTTCATTTACGTTTAAAAAAAACTTTTTGTTGACTTGGGCCCAGTCTATCCGCGTTTGGAGCAAAAACAGAAAGAAACTTTTCCACTTTGAAGAAGAAAACTGAAAATAAATTCATCCACTTAAGTATCCAATGTTTTCTACGAAAAAGAATTTCTTAGTTACTGCACTGTGATGTGGTCTTGACTAAAGATAGTACACTTTGGCTAATCTGCGACTGTCATTTGCAGCCACGTACCTCTCCCCAATTCCCACACGGGTGGTTTTCACCAGAGAGGTTGATTCATAACCATGGCAACCGTGATGACCGTATATAACTGAGTTAAAGAGCGTTTGAATGATGAGCAAGTAAATGGCAGGCTTTCAAACAAATTAAAAAGAGATGACACCTTGTGGACTGGTTTGAGGAGTTTTGTACCCATAGCCAGTTTAAATAATTTGTATTGAAAATATGTGGAATTTTTTTGTTCCTTCAGCCGGTAAGGAACCAACAAGGATGCATTCTGCAGGCTTGGATCGCGTTTATGTCCGGCAATCGACAACACTACAAGCACGGCACGGCATGTTCACGTACGAACATTGCATGCATTCTCTCAGTTGTTATGTTAATCGAGCATGGAATAACGGCTACAAACTGTTAAAACATCCAGAAAGAATGAAAATGATCCATTCTTTGCAACCTTCGCTGAAATGATGGCCGATAACAGACTTGGTTTGTAATATGATGGATGTTTTCCTATTAATTAAAAGTCATGTTGGGTCTTCTTGTCCAGTTGAATTGGTTTAGTACGTGCTTTCAAGTTATTTTTTAGCTTTGTTGTTTGTTATTATCATACCTGTTTTTGCGTTGCCGAGCAACAAAAGTATTATGAAGACTTTGATTTTAGACTTTGTTTATGGAGTGTCATGAAAGTTGGTTTAAAACAAAGCACAGACTAACTAAATACTTGATTATCTTGGCATGAAGTAAAACGCTCGTGTAGAGGGAAAAATAACGAGTTTTAAGTTGATTTGGCTTTGTGCCAAAAGATAAGAAAATCGGTTTGCTTATTTTAAAGCAAAGAACTGAAAAGACGCCCCCGTTATCACGGAAAAAATTATTCCACCAAGTATCTCTTTCTTTCTCAAACGATCAATTTTTGTCTGGATTAATCTGAAGCTTTGAAACATTTACAAAAGTCCCTTCTTTATCAGCTATCGTAACTTTTGAAATTTAGCTCGGAGTGAGCTAGGAAGGCCTTCCGTGCGACAAATTAAAGCGATAAGCTTGATTACACTGATAGTACAACGGATCTCTTTTGTGACCAGCCATCTGTGCGGAGGTCCAAGTACCACAAAAGATATATTTGGACAAAAATAAGAGTTGGTATTTTGCATAAAATGCGAGTTGCTGATTAGCACCATTCCATCAGGAAATTGTACCAATTCCGGTCAGTACTTTTTCCATTAAATTTAAACAAAAGCCCCGTTCCTTTTAACTGATTGCCAATGAACGGAGGAAACGTGTTGGAAATTGCATATCCGTACCGTAGATAACATAGATTTTTCTGGAATATACTTACCCGAGTAACAACCTAGTCCCATTACCTAGGTTTTATTATTCACGCTGTCTAAGAAAAGTTGGTATTGTGTATAAATTTAATGACATCCAAATTTAATTTTTCGATTTAAATGGTGCAACTAAATTGTTCAGTTCTTGGTTCATCCTGATTGCTTGGAATACCGAAGTGTATCATCGACATCATCACAATCTGGAATATTATGGTTCCTCAGTGCTGCGACTGTTGGAAGGACGATGAGAAATTGTGAAGTAAACCAGCACATTGGTGCTGCCATGTTCAGTTTACCTTTAGTGTGTAATTTAGTAATATCCCTGTTAATAAATTGAACGGAAGAAATTTAGTTACCAAGTAATGTGACCAAAATTACAAACGTTATTTTTTATTATTTTGCCCCTGTCTGTTTGACAAACATGCTTCCTTCTGTAGCTAATTGGAAAAGAGTTGACACTTTGGCTTCGTTTTTATTATTTACAAACCAAAAATCAGATACGGTATGCATATGAATGGCGCGGCGCTGGTATCCGGCCGATAATCGATGTAAAAATCTATTCGCTCGACTCAAATTTTCTTAATATTCCTTTAAAGGTGTTTTGCTTTTTATTATCCTTTTTTCTAAATTGTCTGTTTTGAAATACAATATTTGCTCAGGTTTAATGCTTTCCAGGTAGCAAATCGACAAGTGTGAAAAAATTGGTTACTTTGGGACTTGTTAAGCACCGAGTCTTCATCATGAAAGAACTCGCAAAGTGCTGAGGAGGTGGTTACTGTATTCCTGAAAACCTTTTGTCCTGAGTGAAATGATAATAATATACATTTTATCGATACATTAACAGGAAAAAAAAGAAAACAGCAGATGATTTTTTGTTTTCGTTTCTCTTTACCTAGCTTGTTAATATGTACCAGGTGATGACAGGTTTGGACAGAGTTCAGTTAATTACCTGGCGGTGCGTAAAGATAGCCGACTGAATTAAGATGGAAATTTTCTTTCCTACCAAGCTCATCTGCTTTGTAATATATTAGCTTTAAAGATCCAGTATAATTGTGTGCATTAAACATGAAACATTCTACCGAATGTATTTCCGTTAACATTTGGTATTATTCATTTACATTTATATGAAAAAAATAATGATAATCAATTGTTTTCTTGATGTCAGATACATGGCTGTATATTTATCTGATATTCTCCGGTGTCGAACAAAACTAACTTAAAGCTTTACCAGTGAAATTTCCTGGTAATTTTCTTTTGGCTTGAGGATATCATTAGTCTTTATTCAAAAGATATAACGTACAACGTAAAGTGAAATTTTATTTGTCATAACAACTTTTGGATTAAGGCTCCTGTCCAGTGATATTTTTTTTAAATGATGCATGTCCAGTAAATAAGTAACGTAAATGTTGTATGTCAGGGGATAGGTTTAAAGGCGATATTAGGTCAAGTGGCTTGATGGGAAAAGTAAACACAATAAACAGTTGAATGAATTTTCAAGGAGTTTAAGTCAGAAAATTCAAAACTTTCGAGTGTCGATGAGTAGGATTGTCATGAATCTGTGCATGATCTCAGAATATAAAGTGATGCCAAAGTGGTTACGATAAATTCAGGACTGTCTTCGGTGATGAAAATCAGAACGAGAAATATTCTGGAGAAAAACAAGGGCTTTTGAAATTTCACATAGTACTCATTGTTAAACTGAAGTTGTGGTGCTTGATGGTTTTTTCGTGCACTTATTAATTCAGCAATTAAATACGTTGAGGTCAGTTTGAGGTCTTATTTAATACAGGTTTGGAAGAAAGAGGCGAATTTTTAATACTTTCTAGACCAAATTGTAACCAGTTCGGCAAAGCCTTTTTTGTTTGAAAGCGATTTTTCAAGACACCATCATAAGCGCTGGGCGTAAATTTAACATTAACTTTAGTGAATCCAATTTACACCGCCAACATAATGGTCGATTTGCAAGTGTGTGATAAAAATGCTTATTTCCATGGCAAACCAGATGTGTAATACGATCACAAGCTATTGTGATTTTACCGAAACTAGCGGATATATGGAAGAAAGTACCACGTAATTGCCACACAATGGCGGTAACCTCTGCATCGCCCAACAAAGATATTAAAGTTTTCAGAAAAAAAAAATATAGAAGAAACC
Organism: Micromussa lordhowensis; assembly: GCA_964020085.1. Classification (NCBI taxonomy): domain Eukaryota; kingdom Metazoa; phylum Cnidaria; class Anthozoa; order Scleractinia; family Lobophylliidae; genus Micromussa; species Micromussa lordhowensis. Next base: position 10,702,274 of record OZ026603.1, read on the forward strand.
CGAAATCGGAAAAGCAATTAAAGTGAAGCCTTCAAAAAGGCTTTTGTTCCAACGTCTGAATAATCAGCAATCGTTTTAATAAATCTTTTTCGAAGTGAATCTGATACGATTCAACACATTTCGCAGTTTTGCAAACAGTTAAGTGATTGCGCCAACACTTCGTGTTGTTGTTGTTGTTTTTTTCTTTCCTGGAAATTGTGCCACATATTAATCTCGGTTGACAAAGATCTATAACTTTGCGACCATGTCAAATTACAATAAACAAAGATGGTCTCACAGCGATTCAGAAAGAAGTCCTGTATATTTTAAGCATTTGCAGTTTTGTTCTTGTTTAGCCAAGAGGAAAAGTGAGACACGGCGTTGGCTTGCTAATTGTACATCGAAATAATGCTTGTCAAACATTTCGTCTCGCTTTTGAAAATGTCAAAGTGATTCCGTGCGGAGTCCACCTCCGGAGAAAGTGGGCAATTTACTTTTGCGCAAGACGTTTTGTGGACAAATTTGATGTATTTATCTCATTTTATCAGATACATCACTGTAATGGTTCTATTTAGCCGTATCCGTCCGGGAAACTGCGAATATTTATCGCTTTTTTGACATCCATGATGAATAGAATTTGAATAGATGTTAAGTCAATTTGCATTTTTCTTTCTTCTCTAGCTTTCTAATTTTTGGAATTCAGCGATTCTGTCTAGAATGGTCCACACACGCAAGCCAACGAAAACATTTTGTCTTTTTTTGTAAAATTTCTCGGCCTCAACGTAAGACACAAGTAGTCATTAAAAAGATCCTTCGAAATCGAAGCGCTTTTCAGCGGCTCCTTTACAGGCTGAAGGCAAATATACAATAGATTTCTCTTCTTTGTCTCGGTATGTGAAAAGAGTGAATTAAGACACAAAGATTGCGCACAACATTTAGGTCTTTTATTGACTGTACAAACTTAAATACAGCTGAAAATTCCCAGGGCAAAACAACACGGCCTCTAGAGACTGCATTCAAACATTGTTGGTCTTGTGGTCTCGCAAGCAACCCTGTAAAACTGAAAGTAGTTTGCTTTTCGAAATTTCCTTTAAAGAGCGCGTACTTTTCGAAAGTGTCTGTTAAGATCAGGCGTGCCGCTTGTAAACGCGTGCTAGTTGTGACTTCTCACAGCTAAGATTAAAAGGAAAGACTTAATTCATTTTAGTTAGCACTTTTCAACAGCTCATCGCCTTACACAAGAATGGTTTGATATTACCTTAATAACTTAGTCAATGTAGAACGGGATTAAGAAGCGAGAACTACACGGGCGCAAGACAAAACCATTATTAGGAAACGCTTATAACCGGTATCAAAACGTTCTTAGCTGAATGAGAAGATAGATTTACGCGAATTAACTTCAGCAAATATACCCGACTTCTTCATTTCGCCAACCCAAAATTATGCGACGAGAGTCTGCTAAGAACAAAAGAGAAATTTGAATGTCGGTGAAGCGTGGTCCTTTATAGTGTCTACGTAGAATATTGAGCAATTCTAACCAAGAGAGAATTCAAGATCATTTAAAACTATCTTCCTATAATTTCAACTACTTTTAGTACTTTGTTCGTCCAAGAACTAACATGGCAATCTTTTCTTTAACAACTTTAAATACATTGAATCTTGTAACTAAAACCTTTTAATAATTTGTATTCAGCATTCACTAAAACACCCAAACCTCACCTAGATTGAATCTATTAACGTCAAGAGATTGTTTTCGCTTTGTAATTACGCTTTGGTGCTAGCTTCGGTTTTAAACCTTTGAATCAAACTTAAAAAAAGAAACCAAACAGTTTTGCTTCTAGCGACTGCTTTTCTGACAGAAAGCACCTTAAAGACAATGTTGTTAAAACTCCTTCAGTTGCTACGTGCATTCGTTTGAGTTACTCCATTGTTAGATATTGTTTGTCAGCTCTAAATATTGATCGGTATGTCGGCCATCCCGTATGGGTATGAACTGTACGGGTTCGGCTGTGAGTAGTTCGGATGGTGATTCAGCGAGGAGCCTTTACCTTTTAAATAAACCGAAGTTTGATCTTGGTATCCATAAGTTGGCGGGTAGCCACAAGGAACGCTCGGTACACTTGAAGAGTTGGGAGCATACGATGTCAAAGTGTTATCGCTTGACATCGGAGTCGAGAAAGGACTCAGCGAGCCCGATATTTGCGGTGGCACCGGGCAGGGTGGAGGTATTTGGCTGAACGAGTTGTAACCCAGACTGTTACTGCTCTGCTGTAAGGAGGTGTAGCCAATACTAGGAGCAGCTTTGCTCCAGTAGTTTGCTCCATAATTGGGATAAACCGACGGTGGGGTCTCGGAGCTATCGTAACGAATAGAACTCGAACTCTCGAAAAATCCATTGACACTGGGAATAATTCCACTGCTTTTGTCTTGTCCCAGCATATTCGGCGGGTTGTTCTTCTCCTTTTTGCGCCATTTCGCTCGACGATTTTTGAACCACACCTGGAAGAAAAAAAGCATATATTTGTCAAATCTATTGAAACCGTCGTTGTCTTCTGCTGTTACGTGTACATTGATGTACAGATGCATTAGCCGATGAAAAGTGATGCGCAATCTAATAAATAATGTGGTGATAAATTGCAGTTGTGAGTGTTTTGTGAATCTCTTCGTTAATAAAATGAGATACAAACACAAAGGTCTGACATTTATTTAATAGTCTACTTAAAAATCAAGCTTCCCTTCTGGCTAAAAACCGAACGTTCTTAAGAGATAAACGTTTTTAATGTCATCAATGAAAATGTTGAAGTACTGAGTTTTAAAGGGGCTATATGAAACCAGAGTAAAATGTCGACGAGCTACTGTTTTTGAAAGCCCAGTTAAGACAGGGCTTTTATTCCTCGAAGCTAAGTGTGAAAAGAGAAATGAGTCCCAACAAGTTTTTTTCTCACATTTGAGTTTGTAATTAGGCAGCTTTCATAAAGAGAAGACGTCGACAGGGCGCAGCAAACTACCATTAAGCTTTCTTTAAGACCGGATGTTTCAGAGAGTTCGTGTATCGATATATTTTCGAGATTTCGCCGAGTTCTTTTAAAAGGAAACCAAATTTTACTTGTTGTTTAGCGTTTTCTATAACCATTTCAGAAAATTCACCTGTCTTTGCTAATCGCCACAATACAGGTACAGTTGGTATTCAGGTATTTGCAAAGGTGTTAACACCGAAAGCCTTCCAGTTCTATCGTGTAGGTGGTACAGAAGATTTAACGGGTCAAAAAAGGCTTAAGAAGTCTGACAAGAAATCTGAGCACGAGATGTTCGACTCCTTGATACTTTTTTTCGGTCGTCCCGCAACTAAATGGACGGGAATCAAACCCTGGCGGTCTGTTGACTGCCAGGTGCTTTTGAAACGGTTTGGCGAATCCTGAAGTAAACAATGTAATTGCACGGAAATACATTTTGAAGAAATGCATTAAAAAAGCAAACATCTTGACGATATTCGAGTCTTTAAAGTGATTCTAATCCCAATTTACTAGCTCTCTGCGCGATCGCAGTATTATATCAACCAAGAGAATGAATGCATTGCCAGAGTTTCTTTTAAGGCGGTACCATTAGCTTGAATATGTTCCAGGTTATTCTGTGGTGATGTAAATAATTTACGCATCGAAGCACAAGTAGGACCAGCCTGTTCGCCTTTTTCATTCCGTATTCAAAATGCAGGACTTAAGTGGCGCTTGTTTTTATGCAAACAAACATGCCATGTTCCTTGTAAGCTTAGCGATAATAAAAACCGATCTCTTTTTGGCTGGAAATAGAGCAGTACCTCGGTGATATTTCTGCAGGCCGCTTTCGTGCATAAAACCAAGCGTTTGATGATTCCGTTGTGTTTCAATTATTCAACATCGCCCAACTGAGACTTCGCCCAAGCGAGCGCCGGCCCCGACCCGAACTGAGTGTTTGTCTAATTACACTCTACATACCCTGACTCGCGCTTCAGTCAGACTTGTCCACATGGCGATCTCTTCTCGGACAGCCATGTCGGGATAGCGATTCCTAGAGAACATTGCCTCCAGTTCCTGAAGCTGATACGAGGTGAAGTGCGTCCTTTGTCTTCGCTGCTTTCGCTTCTGCTTCAATCCATCGCCATCCATGGAGGCACTCTCTGCAGGACAAAACGTAAACAACATTTAACGAATGATTAGCACCTTCCGGGAAATAAGAGGAAACAGAACAAGACACTGAGTGCGTTCTTCCTGGAATGTGCCAAAAGTGCTCATTTCACTGCGCACAGCGCGTTCGCACGTTCAATTGTGAAAAGTAAGAACACATATTGTTGTTTCAGGCAAGATTAACACTTAATCCCTGAGAAATCCTGAACTAATTAGAACTTAGTTATCTAGAATCCTGGAAGGTAATCTACGTTCTTTTTTCCCGAGAGGAAACTCTTACCTTCAAGCGAGTCTACGCACTTTTCTGACAAGTCTTTGCTCGGCTGATTGTTGTTGATGTCGTACGACGGCATTTCAGGCGAGTCTCTTGGGGAACTCATCTTACTCGCGAGTGTTTTTTACTGCTGAAATTACTCTGCCGATGATTTCTTGTGACACTGCAAGAATCTTTAAATCACCCTAGGTGCTGAGCTGGACTTTCGTATGGTATTCCTTGATTGCGGAGGTAAGCTGACACACTATAGGCCGGGCCGCGATCCAACCGGCATGCGTCCAAGATGGGTCTGTGACTTTATGCGTCACTGAGTTTCTTTACAAACCGTACTTCGAAGCTAAAAGTTCCGTCAGCCAATCAGAGCACGGCCTGATTATAAATAAACTCATATCTATATTAATTACATTTTAACGCTTTCAATTGTTTAGTTTGAAAAATACTTCGCAAATGTCAATTGCGGTGTGTGGCGCCGACTCTTTTGTAAGGTGCCGTTGGCTAATTATCCGCCGGAAAATTTCATTCACGTCTTTGCGCCACACAGCAGAAAAGAACCGAGGAAGACACGGAACCTCGAAACGACGGAATCTTTATCGAAGCGATTTATTTCAGGCAAATTCAAGCCAGTGGTTCTTTGAAGAGCTTGTTCGATTTTTTTACTAGGGCGCGCGATTGGACGAGAGAACCAGTCTGCGCTTACTTAATAAAGTATCGTATTCCTAATAATGTGTAAATAAAGTTGACTGTGCCTTCGCGAACAGGCAAAACAAAATTTGACAAGAATTTGTTGATTAAATTTTATTCAAGTACTTCATTGTCGAGCTAATACGTCTTGATAGGAAGCCATCGAGTTGTAATTAGGCGTGCTGGGTTTTGATTTGTAAACCGTTTGACTTTTAGCTAGCAAGAGGCTTTTTCTGTCATTCTTGTTTTGCATCCAATTGTAAATTCAAGGACATTTAGGCCGTCTTCAAACAGTTTAACGGTTAAGTGTCGGGTGATAAAAATGGCCTAAATAGAAATCCATAATGTCAGTCGCGAAAAAAAGCTTTTGCTATGTTTTTTTGCACATGTCGATGTCACGGCATAGCCTGGTTTCCCACTTCTTACTGATTAGATTTTTTAATGTTTGTTTAACGCACAAAGGCAAAATTTTCGTGAAGTCAAAACTTTATTAAAGTCCATGTATCGATTAATTCGTTATAAAAGACAGTGGTGAGTAAACAGAACCTTTTGAAACCGCTTTGTGTTGTCTACAATGAATAGTTTATTAAATTCGGTCTTGGCGCCTTCCGCAGATTTGCTTCATGCATGTATTTTTGTCATTTTATTGGATTCACAATGACGCTTGGATGTGCGAGAAATTCGTGAATTCAAAATTGAGACTTGACGTATGCGATTTAAGAAAATTGTTTTGGTATTAGCTACAAATGCTAGAAGGCTTACAAGATTCTGGTTAATTTTCTCATCACAAATAAAGCTCTTACTAAATTTTATTCGATAAGAAATTATTTCCTAGGCGAAATTTGTTAATATATTCACTATTTGTAGAACTAGTTCCTCTACCGACAGAGCGGGTAATGTTTACAGAAATCGTTTTTGCTTTTTCCGATTACGTCAAATAGATCTGAACAGTGTCTCTGCTCTTGTTTTAGTTAGCTTTGAGAGTGTGCGTGGCTTAGCGAAAAGCCACTTCTTCGATTTTTGTACACTGTCTAATCTTCTCATGGGGAAGAAAATTATATCCATCAAATACTTAGGGACTATCTGTGTTGTCCGTCGGCTTGCTCTATCGCTTGCTAATTAGCTATTAATCTCGAGAAAAGCTAACAAAGATTTTTTAATTAACTAGAAACACTTTGGAAAGTACAAGTGAAACGTCTTTCTTCCTGAAGTAAGCTTGTGTTCCTGTGTGTACAGCTAAAACGTCCATTTATAAAACAAGCTGCCTTAATTGGACTTTTAAAGGGAGAGTATATGTTTTACACCCAGCATTGTAACCGACGACAAACAAAAGACTGAATCACTTTGCAGGGTACCATTTCCTTCCGAAAGGAACCGATTGGCGAGAGCTGTCATTTACACGGAGTTTGATAACTCTACCAACGGATGGTATGGACAACACAGAAAGTGCGTGGAGTCGTTCCAATTCGTGACTCTGTGTTCTTCGAGGGAAAAAAAAACGGTCTGTAAAATCTAAAATTCGCTACATAATATTTTTGAAGAGAAAAGCTTGATTTTCTATTGTCCCATAACTACTTTACATGTGTATAAATTCAAAAATGACAAGGTGAAGGCCATGTCCTCTAGTTCTACATCTACATTTATGGAGTCAACAGAAACTATCATGAACTTATATAATCGCAGATATAACTCTTCTTGTGAAAAAAATATTCGGGTTTGTAAACTTGTGAAGTACATTCTGAATATAAAAATACTTATTCCTGGTGAATTAATTTGGATTAATTCAGGTGCGCAATGATTGCTGTATCTCTCAGTGTTTGTGCGACATAAACTGTATATATTCCACTGTCTCCCAGACAACATCAAGAAAGCGTCATGTTGTGCCGATTTGTAAGGAATAAAATGGCTTTATTGACTAGCTTTGTAAAGCTGATGAATGTCTCGCATTAATTTCAACGTAAAAAAATGTCCAGGATTTCTGATTTCGGGATTTGATATTTAGGTCTCCCTGAATTCTTTTTCCACGGCCGATAGCAAAATATTTTCGATCGAGAAGGGATTTACCCTTCAGGAGCCAGGCATACAATATCAATTCTTGTTCCACAGATTGCCAAACGTAACTGATTAATAATACCTAAAGTTCGAGAGTGCATCAAGACACGCTCCACGTTGATGATTTCAGTTCTTAATTTCCTTACCTGTTCGCGTGAGGAAAAAGAAAACAGTTCGACAATCTTCAGACGGCTACTAAAAGAGGATCGAGTTCACTGCATAAAGCGCCGGAGGTCAGTATTCAGTTCGAGTCTCCACCGTGCAATGGTGGGACGCTTATCGAACTGAGGTTTGATGCAGGTATATTGCTTCTTAATGTGGCAAAACATAAAAGGCACAAATTTTGTCAACGAGTAAACAATTTTTATTCCAGTCAAAAGGAATCAGGGCTACTCAAAAGCCCGTTAGGATGCGGGAATTTGTGTCTGCATATCCTTCAGAAAACTTATCCGACCAAGGAATTTTTCAATTAACAGGAAACTTCGACCTATTATTACTTTCTTTGTCTTGTGGCCGGTTACCCTTGTAGTGAAGCGATGACAAACATAGTGGATTGTCACAAGTGATGACTGCCAAGACATTGATCCGAAATTAAAAAGTTATTACCTCTTTTCAGTGGACTGAGGGAAGCGCAAACAAGGCATTGTTATAGGCAAGTGACGTCTGGTGCAGACTCCACTGGAGCAATAAACGGTATGGCTTTCGCGGTTTACTAAAGCAATAAGATGAATAAAACACAACAAAAAGCTTTCTCGTTGACAGATCTTTGGGTCTGTTAGCTTTTCGAGTTGGAAACATTGAATAAATTACGTGGGTTTTGATAAATAAACCCACCATTTGGGCGATTCATCTTCGTTTGCTGTTAACTTGCTGTTAAATTGTTGTCTGTGGAAAGGCTAGATACATCTCTAGCAGACTGCTATCTTACCCTTGTCTTGCTTTTATAGAGCTTAAACAATTTGTTCTTAACTAAGATGTTTGCTTGTTTTTTTTTCTGAATCTTAATGACTTTATCCCATTGAGACTAGGCGAAGGACAATTCAATTTTTCACAGCGAGCGACCTCGAGATCAAGAGCACCAAATCGTCAAAACGGAACTGGCCTGCCCATCTGTGGTTGTTCTAGACTAATCGAACAGGAAAAAAAAACTAGAAAAATCTACACTTAGGAAAAAGGTGAAACGATTTCAATTGCCCTTAGAGGATGAGTGCAATCAATGCCTCGGAAAATTCTCATATACCTTCATTACTGTGTATGTACTATGTTACCCCCAGCCGAGCCTATAAATCTCAGAATAACTTTTCAAAACGAGGAAGCTCTTCAAACCTTAAACGTATGAAAGAATATCCTATAAAATAGTTACACCATAAGTACAAATCGTCTCTAGTACAGTAAACAAGTCAAGTGTTTTAGTGGTGTGTTGTATAGTCCAGGTGTCTATCCCATCCATTTAAACTGGCGGCTTAGGAGATTACGCTGTTGACATCAGATCTTCATTTCGTGACCCTTTTGTTCGAAAATCTTGTACACTTCGATGAACGAGCCTAGAGACAAGGTTTTGGCTTAAAAACAGAACGATCTCTCGTCAAGGATATCACTGAGCTGGCCTGGGCAAAGGGTGCACTGGTGACCTACTGTAAGTCGGCAAACAGACGCCTTGTCTTCGATGACTTGGCTGATGTTTGGCAAAATGTTGGTTCCTTCTGATGTTCAAGAAGAAGGAAGTACAACGTTCCGGACGTTGCTTGAAATGAAATGAGTTCTAGTGGGCCAGTAACGCGGTCAGCCTTCCGACAAGTTGATGTCGGCCTTCAGGTCGTTCATGTTATTTACGGTTTACACCGTTTTAGAATCTGCATTCCGCTCCAATACTGTTGAGCTCAGTTATCTAAAAGAAGGATTCTAACAGTTCCAGCATTCCTCATTGGTCATTGTGCAACTGTGTACACATTTACTGTTTAAAATCAGAGCAATTTACGCTAACACACTGAATAAGGAAAGTTTATCACGTGTTTTGGCAACTGAGATCGGGACAAAGCAATTTGTATCCATCGTTTGAAACAGTGGTTTAGACCTACAGACAAAAACAGATAAGCAGTAATTACATTGAGGTATGAAATTCTTAACTAACCATGTCACATAAAGGCGGTGGCTTTTACTTTTATTGTCAGTTCTTCAATTAATGCATCAAGAGAAAAACGCCTGAGAGTAGCTCTTTGGTTTTAGTTAATTTCTTGTTGTCAGTTTACCGCCGCAAAAGAAACATTTCCTTACGGTTGCCACTTTGAAAAAACACCCGTACTTCATTCCCTAGTTTCATTTCATACTAGGTATAATATCAAGCTGTTGTTTAATGGCTTGCAAGGGTTTATCACACAGAAACAAGGAATATAAATGTCGATGTTATAGAACTATCATATTTGACTCTAGGACGGAGGTTCTAAACGTGCTTTTTGACTGACATCATAATGTATTCATGGTCGGAAACCGCGTGTTTACCCCTTATGTAAACTTTTTCAAACGCTTAATGACAAGACTGCATAAAGACACCAAAAAACACGAAACACTTCTTTTCAGAGCAGAACAAAGGAAATGAAATTGCCGTAGCGGTTTCTTTTGAAATGGCTGCCATCGACACTCCATTGACGTCAGTGCACGCGCTGTTGATAAACGCAATCATTATTGTTAGCTTTTTATGGGCCGTCTCACAACAATGGGAAAATAATAACACAGATCCCTTAGTTGATATTAAATACGTGCTGTATTGGGAGTCTGCCTTCGTTAGTATGCCATTTAGACCATTCAGTGCAAGCTGCATAGCATTTGAAGGGCGTGGTGTATTTTTCACAGGTCGGGTGATACAACTGCGCTCGTGTGCGCTATTTCACACAGTTATAATTTTCTTTTCTCGTTGAAATAAGCTGCAATCGAGAGTCAATTTCTCTGTTAACCTGTCACCAGTTAAGCTCCTATTACTGTTGTGTATGAAATTAATTAGTTTCCTCAAGTGTTACGTCAAGTATAGACCCATGCTAAGGAGGGCTTGTCGACACACCTCTCCCATTTCAAGTGGTCCACTTGATCTTTGCGATCACTTGGAATTCAAGAGTAAATTAAATTATTTTATCCCTTATGTCATGTACCCACTTCAAGTTATTAAATATCATTTGATTTAAAACTTTCAAGTCATTTCGAACTTAGCCGTCTTGTATATTCCGTTTTCAGTATTAGTTGCTTTTTGCCTTCAGAAACTTTACTGTCGAAAATATAGATCACTAAGGACACTGGCACCCACCGCACATTTTTCACTTAAATCAATTGCAATAGCTCCTTTTTATGTAAAGTGAGGTAAAAACCGAGTCATTTTATGAACTTGGCACGTGAGAGTGTTTTGTGTAAACTGTGAACTGCATAGCTTATAGAATTAAACGTTTTACAAATTATATGAAGAAGGAAGTATGCACAGGAACCATTGACTAAAATCTCCTTCCGAGACAATGCTTTATGTGAAGTCCTGGAGCTAAAAAGAAAATGACATAATATTTGTCGATGTTAGTCGTAGCTGTTACAAAGCGTCAGCCTAGCTTCACTGAATGATTTGTCTAAAGTTTGTGTTACTGAACTTTCCTATGACGTTCCAAGACAAGGAGCAGACTGTTTCAGCACAAGCAACAGACCTTCCTAACATGAAATTGGAGTTTGGTCGTAAACATTTATTTTCCTTTTTAGGTGCTTCAATTTATAGTAGCTAGGGGGTCCGGGGGCATGCACCTCCGGGAAATTTGTAAATTGGACTCTCTAAAATGCAATTTCCTGCGTTCCCTGGACCGGAATTGGTTAACCGGGAAGATCTTTTAAGGCGTTAAAAAATCCTTACAAAAATGAAATATGTGACTGATTTAGCAATTATAATTATCAGTTTGCAGTTGTTCGTTTTTTTAGTTGATTCCAAAATGGACTCCAATCGGAAAGAGTGTACGAATCCCATTTTATTATTTGTCATCGGATTCTTCTACAAACACTGTAATTTCTGATGGCGGTGCCTACCCGTCAAGATGGCGTCTAAAAGCGTGAAAAGGTTTATTAGAATTTTCTTTCTTGCCTGTGACGATAATCCCTGTGGCTCACCCCTTCCTGGAGATGAATGTCCTACACTTTCGAAAGCAATTTTATTGATGTATACTCATAATTGAAATTAAGACAAATCACCTGCTGCGCCTAGGAGAAATCAAAAAAGACATTCTGTGAACTGGTAAACCACTTTATGCTTTGCACACATCTCCCCGCTCCACATCTTATATCACAAATATAAACTGTTGTTTGCTTGAGAAAGAATACGCTGTTACTATCGCTGAGAATATTAAAAACAGGAAGGTGGTCTAGCACCGAGTGATCGATCAATTTCATGCACGGTTATTATGCGGACTGAAAGTCTGAGAACCTTGCAAAGCTGCGGCAAAATAGCTCTCTCTCTCTCTCACTCCCGCAAATGAAACGCGAGAAAGACTGATTAGGACAGATGCTGTCTGATCAAAGTTCAGGGTCAGTTGTCGGCGAACTTGTCTGGTCAGTTATTATAGCTGGCAGGGAAGGGGGGAAGGGATGGGGAATCAGTGATGAATAATGATTTTATCATACATGTGTATGACAGGAATTATCTATTTTTTTCGGTTGTATACATTACATAACTAAATGAGTAAAATAATGGTCAAGTCTTTCTTTGGTTAATAAACGGGGAAAAAACGGTTTTCAAACGGCACCAAGTTCCTCACGGAACTCATTTTGCAACGTTCACGGCGCCATATTGGAATAGTAACCGCGCAACACGATAACGAGGCTGAGGTTGACCCAGCGACTGACTAAAAAGGTTAACTCTCGAAATGTACGCTTTACTAGCTCGCTGGATAGCGGTTAATGGACCTAACCCAAAATACAAGTTGATAAATCGCTTTATAACATAAGGTAGCTTTAAATATTTAATTATGGCATGAAGCAACTTTGATTGTTTAGTTTTAATTTATAATTTATTTAACAAATAAAGAAGCCTAAGTCGTGTATTACTGCGGCTCGTGTTTTCTGCATTTCCCTCGTGTTCTCAAATGCCCGTCGTGTTTTGTCATAGTATAAATACACGGCTTAGGCTTCTTCATTTGCTTTATGATATAGATTTTACGCGCGCAAAAAATAAAACACGCTTTTTCTATGTTTTATACTCTGATGAAAAGAAAAAAAAAGAACTGAAGCAAAATTAAATTTCTTTTAGTATAGTAATAACTAAGGTACTAGAGCCTGTGATCCATAAAAGCAGTGGGCCATATGAAGAAGCTGAAACCCTGCAAGGATTTTTTGACTTGGAAACTATTATCCTTATAATTAAAATCTAAAAACGATCTCTGGCTAAAATGCTTAGAAACTACGAGCTTTCGACTGCCCGACCTGCAGTCTTCGACGGGTAAAATGAATGAGAAGAAAGCGATGAGAAAATTTGAATAAAAAGCGCGAGTTACGAAATAATGAGAATGTAAATAATTATGGATGTTTGTTAAAAAGAATGTTGTATTGCGCGGGTAACGGACAAGAATTGTTATCTGCGTTAGGTGTCACTTTGGTATGCCACGCTTCTAATGTTTTTCGGGTTCTAAAAGTGCCTTTGTCAATAATTGACGCGTTTTCAAAATCAATGGCGTGGTTGTTGGACCAGGCATGATTAGCGATTCTAGAACCTGTGGCTGCAGTTTTGGTGTTTCTCAATGATGTTCCTTTTTTCGGGTGTTAAAAGCTCTGCCGGTTTCCCCAATGTAGCACCACGAACAATTTGTACAGGGAATTTTGTAGACGACGTTGGTCTGCGATTCCATCGAAGGTCGGAATTTCGGAGCTGGGAACTGTTGTTGTAGGGTAGTAAATGGTTTGTTTACAACTGTGACATCGTGTTTTTTGAGGACACGTCTCAAAGGTTCAGTTACTCCTTTGATGTAGGGAAGAGAAGCGAAAGACTTGCGTGGCTCGGTTGGTTCAACCATCTTGAACGTAGTTTCTAAGCATTTTAGCCAGAAATCGTTTTTAGATTTTAATTATGTCTCATCCTGGCTGCGGCCCTTCAATATTTTTACATATTATCCTTATGTTGTCATTTTTCAAAGAAGACATGACTAGAACGTACTTCAATCAGAAATAATTCAAACTCTTCCGACTTTAACATTCAAACAAAGAAATAAACCTCACCGACGGATTTATCATGCCGAACCTGATTTAGTATATATGCGAAGTTTCCTGAGAATCCGTTGAAAATTCATGAAAATATGGAAGTCTCACTGACCCGAAAGTTGTTAATTTTTACCCCTGGCTTTTATTTCTTTGCAAAAATTGAAACTGATTCGTATATTTTCATGAGTTTGCAACGGGTTATTTTTTAAATTTGGCGTGATAACTTGAACAGTGGAGGTGGTTCTTTCGTTTTCATGAAAAATAATACGAAAAAATTATTGATAATGCGTGACTCCGAGAAAATGGCGCATTAATTATGTTAAGATCTTAGAGCACCGAAAGAGGTTTTTTTTTTCCTTTTGTGGCTGACCAAGTTAACTATTCAAAATTTTGAGTTTTACAGATTACCATACCTTGTATCTTAGAACTGTGTTCATCAAGTCATAATCGCTTTTTCCTTTCAAAGTACTGCCGAAGCATTTTCGTGCTAGTCGCATATTCGTTGTGAGAATTTGAACTTGCATGGTTGCTTAGACAGCCTAAAACCTCAAGAAAACACTCGAGAGAATGTTGCTTGGTTTCTATTGTAATTTAAAAATCTATTCTTGAAAGACCAGGAGACAGAATAATGTCGTATTCGGCATGAACTGAACTAGTTTGAAAGCAGCAGCAAAGAACCACTTTTTGCAGTCTGCTAAAAGTAGACGAGTCGGATAGTTGTGTCGCATCGTGGCATGACTCAACGAAGGTAAGATATCAATTCTGATTGAACTGAGTATTTTTGCAGTGTTTTATTACTTAAAGAGTTCTCATTAAATAAGACATAAACAGTACGCCGTGTAAACAGTAAATTCAGATGTCCAGTTATAATAAAAAAAATGTAATAGAAAAGGAAACGATAAAATTAGAGAGATCCCACAAGTAGCTCAGAACTTTTAAAGTGATAAATTTAAGTTTAAAATATTCCTCAATTTTCATCAACCATATCGAACTCGCTAGAAATGTGTCTCGATCAAGAGATTTTCAATCTCTTGGTTTCGATACAAAGTCACTCACTGCTTATAGGTCCTTTAACGGCAGTAAAAAGAATAAAGAAATTTGAATTGGCTCCCATATCCTACTATCTGGGATTTACTCAGTAAAGTAACCTCCTGTAAAACCAGTCGAATGAGAAGTTGATTTCGATTGTTAATGCTATCAACGTTTTTGATAACAACGCACTAGTTACGATGATCATCCCTGAACTGTAGCCATCGTGCAAGAGACCCTCTTCGGCGATCAGTTGTGTGGATCACGGCAATCTTTTCAACTTTGGCTTTGATCTAGTGACGTCTTCAGCTTCAAACTTAAGATTAGTTTTTCTTGCTGAGGGAAATTTCCCCGTTTGCTGTTAGACTTTGATCCTTTTCTGCATGACGTATCTATATTAATTTGCACGAAAAAATTGCCTTAGGCCATGAGAAAAGGCTACTTTTAAAAAAATAGACCACATCAAAACAGCATAAAATTTATCACTCGAAGAGCAGTTTGTCACCCAAACACACTTTTATAATGAATTAAGCTATTGACACGACTTCATAGCGTCATATTTTAAAAAGGGTTTTAACGTCTTATTCTATCTATCCACATTACAATTATTGCCTTAAAGGAGTCGGTATTTTCGTTTTCTGTTTACTACGTATTGTTTCATCTTTGTTTTTATTTTCATTTTTTTATTATTTTTTAAATGCATCTACGATGATCTTTTCGTCATTTCACCGTTCAGATAACATTCAGATTTTCACCCTCGTTTTCACACTCGTATTCCCAAATCTGGATTCCAAATGAAAAAAATACATTAAATGAGAAATACGTTGCTTTGCAGGAAGTTACTGCGCAAACCATTCTTCCGTCTTTTCTCTGGCTTAATTGTTCTTTTGGTGGTCATTAATGGTATATGGATAACTAGACGTCACCATAAATCAACTTTAGACAAACACTTTCATGATGAGGAAAATGCACCAATACGTGTCGGGTGGGGTGGTGATATCTGCAATCATCTGCTGGATTGCTACACGCTCGGAGCATGGGAGTTTAAACCTGGATTGACAAAGACAATGATTCGTGAGAGACGAGAGGTGGACAAAAGAATCCTTGAAAGCCTTAACTTTCCAAGGGAGCTGCACAGGGAAGATGGTCGCTGCGGTCAAATATATCGTCTTTTTCCATCGGGATTGCCGTCACTCTGCGATGAGGAAAGCGAGAAGCCTTGTTGCAACGAAGCCACGGGATTCTGTGGGAATTCTAGCGCGGACTGCTTGTGCCCTAACTGTAAGGACTTTAATAAGTATTTCGCCGCGGAGCTTGCTGAGTGGAAGCCCTCTAGCCAAGAGTGCCCGTTTCGACCTTTTAACAGCGAAAGCATCTGTGCACTGTTGAACGAACACGTGTCGGACTTGGTCTTCATCGGAGATTCATTCATCGGGCATTTATTCTTGACTCTGACATTGCTGATCACTGGTGATCCGGAAAGGGGAGCGTTCAGGAGCACTCTTTCTGAGGAGGAAAAAGAGCAATGCAGTGGAGAAATGCAGTTTTTCGCAGGAAAGCACTCGTGCCATCTCAAGCCCATCCGTGATTTGGAGGAGCTCGATGCAAATCAACTTTGCAATGGAAATGCGCGATTTAAAAGTTATTTCGTCGAAGCATACAATGTGAACCAAATTTCGTTAGCCTTGAAAACGATGAAGAGTCTTCTCGGGAAAAGAAAGGCGATCATTGTTCTGGGAGTAGGTACTCACATCCATTTAAATGCCACAATGGTTATCGCGAAATACCTTATGCCTTTTCTTTCTTTGATTGAAAACAGTGGTAACGAGAGACCACTATTAATCTGGGCGAATATCCATCAAGTCGACAACTTCCTCACTTCTGACATCGTGAAGATTTACTCACCCATTGCAAAGTTCAATAAAGAAATGTCGGAGTTTTGCCGTGCAAGAAATATCCCTGTGTTTGAGACTTCCACGCTTACTCGAGACATTAAGAGCAACGATGGACAACACGTTGGTTATGGCGGAAACAAAGCAAAAGTGCAGATACTTTTGAACTATTTGAGGAGCCGCTTTGAGATGTGCCAAAATTCAGGACCTAAATCATGATTCGGACCGGTGTGGAAATTTTCCCAGGCGATTTCTATATGCTGTTTCATTTCATCCCTTTGCTAATACGTCTCACGCTAATTACATATTTCACAGAACGTAACAGTAAAATAAGTACATTATTATTTCCAAACGTCTCTTACAAAAAACTTATGGAAGCCAATTAATTTAAGTCCGACTAACACAGCTAATTATTTCATCTAGTCAATGTAATTTGCAACTATTAAAAAGATATTTTAATTCTATTTAAGAAATAGAAAACACGTGCCGTGTTTTTATCGCGTTTTAGTATAAATCTACTAGCGTTCTATCACGAATGCCGTTCACTGATTGGAGCTACGCTCTACTCACTATCTCTATTCAGTTGTAGATAGTAAGTAACCTAGCAGTGTGCGGTTGTCAAAATGACGATCAATTATTTACGTTTTCGAAGAGGATTTAAATAATGTTCTGATCGACAAGTAGATTTATACTAAAACAATTAGATTAATCGCTCTCGATTTCTATGCGTGATATTTGACTCGGGCTGTGCCTCCGTTAACTATCACGCGATAGAAATCTCAAGCTCATAATGTAATTTTTTAATACAAACACGATTTTTAACCAATTAGCGCGCGTATTTTCTTTAGGCTATTTTCCAATGTATCTTATTGTCAGTCTTATCATTCAAATGAGCTTGGCTCGTACACTAACGCCCCGTCCGTCAGCCCTGCACTGGAGGAATTTAAAAACGCAACAATCACCAGTCATTTTGGATTTGTGTTTGAGGAAAACTCGTTCAGGGAATTCACATCATTATCATGACACCATCGTTTTTGAAAAGCTCCTTTTTCAAAATGTTTTCCGCCTACACGAAAACGAAAAGCCCGCGTTTTAAAATTACTCCGGTTTGAAAAGCTCCGTTTTCGTGACGTATTAGTGTAGACGGTAGGCCTAACCGTGGAAATAAAGCCGCGTTTTCAAATTCTTCCGGCGTTGTGTGTGGACGCAGCATTCATCTAAGCAATGCCGTGGCATTTCAACTTTCCTAAGGTATGAAAGCCTTTCTCTACTCTTGGATCGCCCGTGTCACCGAAACGTAGCTGCGTCACCGGCAGTTTGGACTTGTCAGTCAACAGCCCACTATCTTCACGCCAAGTCATATCATTTGCGTCGCAGTTACAAGCTCCGCCAGTTGCGCACGAGTCGTTCATTCCGCACGCGCACATGTCACTCTCAGGAGAGGCTCCTCCCCAATACATCATCTTCTCTTTGTCACGTGACACCCACCAACCATAACGCAATCCTTCCCACAGTAGCACCGAATGATGGCATTCGTATTTTATGAATTGTTCGCAGTGGGCTGAAGCTTGGATAAGGTGTGTGATCTGAGCCATGGTGACTCCGTCGTAAGTCACATTTTTTACATAGCTCCCAGGAGACACGTATCCTTTAACGGCGGTCCTTTGCTCTGAGTTGTGACTGACAACCGATACACCCACACCACCCTTATCAGTCATGTTGCAACGTACTTGGAAATATGCCGAATCCTGATCTGGCTTAATATCGAAAACACCGCTCTGATTGTAACCCGCTAATCTCAACTCACTACACGATCTTACGTGAACCATTAAAACAGAACTGACGTTTATGCCAGCAACTTCGCTTTTCGCTGAGCAGATGTACAACCCGCCGTCGTTAACAGAAGTGACGTTGATCAATAGCGTTCCGTTGCGCAAAATCTTGTGAGCGTCTGGCATAGAAGAGCCCTGCCTAGACCAAGTCAATATACCACTATTCGCTTGGCACAGGAGTGAAACTTCGCCGCCAATATAAGAAGTTAGCTCCGCGACTGGGTGAACAAGGAACTTTAGTTTAGGGAGTACGGAAATGTGAGCAGAAGCTTTGACCTCGTTGACGTCATTTTTTGCAGTGCATGTGTACCTATCACTATCTTTCAATGTAGCATTGTTGATCATGAGTGTTCCCTCAACTGAGTTCTTTGCGAGCATGCGCCCCCTCGCTGATGACGCTGACCAACTGATCACAGGATTAGGAAATCCAGACGCTTTACAGTTCAGAGTGGCGTTCTGGCCTTCCTCGATCACTACGGGGTGTGGCGTCTTTGTGAATTGAACTGAAACTAGAAAGGAATAAAGGAAAGGTTTTGTTTTGTGTGGCTTCTTACTTTGCGTCTACTATAACTGGGGCCAAGTGATCAAATCCACCTCACATTTCAAATTTAATTTGGTTCGAAAAATCGAATAGTTCGTTATAATCGTCACTTCTGAAGATGTCTTCATACATTAAGTTTTTTTACACCATGCGTTGTTTGTAACCGCTGTTTGTTTTCTTTACCTCGCATCTCCTCATCGCCAAAAGAATCTCTGCGTAGAAAGTTACTATGCAGCAAGCAATCAGGACTGGAGGTAAAACCCACTTTTGTGACTATTCCAATGGAAGCCCGAAAGCACTACTTTCTTGAGGTGCTGTTTGAAAAGAAAACTACGATCTTTTAAAAAAATTGAACTTGGGAGTGAATTTTGTACAAGTGCAATAGCATTACTCATACCATGAACGATCAACAAGTTGGTTGATTTTGTCATCCCCAGAACATTCTTAGCTTGGCACACGTACATTCCAGCATCCTGTTGCAGTATTCCACTTATGACCAACGTACCATTATTATGTATCACGTGACGACCTCCTGGTAAAGATCCATACAGTCGCACCCAGGTTACGTCTGGCAAAGGAAGTCCCTCGGCTTTGCACGATAACGAGGTTGAGTGTGTCTCTTGGACGGTTATCACTTTAGAAGGTGTAGTGATTGTAGGAATGGAAACCGAAACGCCCGGGTCACCTGGATTAATATAACAGAGTTAAAGGAAAGAAAATTGATACAGTGATATTAATAGTAAAAATGACAGATAACTGATACGATATGTGGATACCTGATTGCGTCACAGAA
This sequence comes from Micromussa lordhowensis, assembly GCA_964020085.1. Classification (NCBI taxonomy): domain Eukaryota; kingdom Metazoa; phylum Cnidaria; class Anthozoa; order Scleractinia; family Lobophylliidae; genus Micromussa; species Micromussa lordhowensis. The sequence goes on from OZ026603.1 coordinate 10,721,714, forward strand.
AACACTGAAGAGGGCCTCAGAATTTGAGCAGCTAATTTGACCTACCCAAGCATGTAAGAGGATTTACCGCCAGAGAGTGTGGAGTAAAACTTATTTCTCTGACGATATTGCAGAGAAATAATAGTCTGGGTTGAAGCATTGACCAGGTTCGTTGTGTTATTAGCTAACACACTGTTACTGTGTTGAGGGGAATCGAGGCGAGGGAATCTGGAATCTGGACCTGACTGGCATCCCATTTGATGGTGAGTCACAATACCCATAATGCTCCATGCTATGAAAAACCAGGATAAACTCCAATACAGTGGGTCATTGTGGCCCTAGAGTAGCTTTACCTTATATTGAGGCCGGTAACAATTAGAGACTTAGCACCTAAAATCAATTTACCTTTTTGTCCTTTCGGGCCCAAAGGTCCAGCCAGACCTCTTTCTCCACGGATTCCAGGATTTCCTTGAGTTCCTTCTTCGCCCTTATCGCCTTTAGGACCTCTAAAACAAAGTCTTTCCTCTGTTGCACAGAACAATTGAGTTAAAGATCCTATCACAGTGCGAACCTCATTCTCTATTTCCAGTTTTATCTTACGATTGATGCCTTTCCTGTGTTTTTCCCGTGGCTTGGTCTCGTTACCAGGCCCCAGATCTCTACTGAACCTTCTGTGGTGATCTGTAGGATTACTTTCCTGTAATTTCTCTGTATGATCTAATCAAGAGATATTTGCAAGGTAACGGTTATGTAGACTGTTATTTAGTAGACTGCTTTTGAGAGAAAAATCTCCACAATTCCTCTATAGCTAAGTTTTGGCTTAAATAAATGGTCCATAATTTATTTTTACCGTTATTTTCAGATATTTTCTTTTATTATACAAAATATCTTGTTTCTGATTGGCCAATGGCGAATGCATAAATAGGTTATAGAGTGCAATCCAGGTTATAGAGTGCAATACGGAAGTTGCTATGGAAACACCGGGGAAGCGCCAAATTTTCTATATATTTTCTGAGATACTTTCTGAACTTTTTTCAAAATCCTTCAAAAACTTTACGCTTGAATTGCCTGTCACAACAGTATATTTCTGATTGGTTCAAATAAAACACGTGAGCATATTGGAAACCATTGAAGCGTTTAATGTAGTACGTAACGCGTACAAAGTAGCGCGTTTGAGTAATTTGTTGAGAATATAATAAATAACAAATCGTATGAACCTGCTCGTGCATGCATTTCGCGATCTATGGTCACTCGTGATGTTTTGAAAGTTCTCAACTTGCACTCGCCTACGGCTCGTGCAATTTTGAGAACTTTCAAAACATCACTTGTACCCATAAATCACGAAATGCACTCGCGTTCATACGATTTCCTATACTTATTGTATGGAGGAGAGTGTTTTACTGGGAACTAAACCACTCGTAGATTCCATACGCCACTTCATCCGGGGCCCGAGTGGCGTATTTTCCGTATGTCCGAGTGTCGTATCTTTCAGTGACGTCACGATTCCCGCCTTTTGTTTTATATTTATGCTTTTGTTTTATGTTTTATATCTCCATATAATAAAAAGAGCATTACACGTTGGCTCGAAGATATGAATTTTATGTTCTCGTGGAAAGAACAATATCTCACTCGTTGGCTTCGCTCACTCGTGAGATATTGTTCTTGCCACTCGAACATAAAATTCATATCTTCTCCCCCACCGTGTAATATCCTCTATTTCTTCGCCGGGGAACTACTTTGCATCTTTGCATAGTATGAGCTAGTAACAATTTTATGAATAACACTCGGCAATCTGTTCTGTTGTTGTAGTACACAAAGAATAAGACATCAAAACTCGATTGCAGGGAGCATATTTGGACAGGAAGCGTGAGTGATTTACTGAGAACTGACATGACGGCAAAACTTTATTCTAAATACGTGATGGGTCGATGCCTGACCTGTCATCCCCTGCCAACTTAAAAACAACGCATACGAGAAACGACACCAACGTTTCCAGCCGGCAACTATTATTTATATTTCGTCGTTTAAGCTCTCTCAATAACACTAACACCGGTAGGAAACTAAGACGACCTGTGCAAAGTTCGTGTCTCTCTGCGGGAATTTGGCAGCAGTTTCAGTAGGCGCACATCAAGCAGTTATTTAGCCTGAAAAAACAGCCGTCCTTCTTCGCTCCCGGCCCGAGTGGCGTTTCGCGCGAAACGCCACTCGGGCCGGGAGCGAAGAAGGACGGCTGTTTTCGCAGGCTAGCAGTTATTAAATCCTTAATTCTCATAACCGTTTACGCAAAATCAGTCGAGAAGGCGTGCAGTGACATGGAGAACTGAGGACTTTGTTTTCGATTATCATCTCTTCACAAGACATAAAGAGTTCTCCAAAAGAGCAAACAGAAAGCGGTGACGCAAAACACAAAAAGAGTAATTTCATGAGATATTACTTTTTCTACTCCAAACTGTCAATATTACTCTCACGAAGATCTTCTGTTGCATGCTTTCAGCTAGTGTCATTGCATTGTTTTCTCTCAAGGAGAATCCCACTGGGAGATTTGAGGCGATCGTACATTTAGAACTAGGCCATTTCCGAAATTACCTTTAGCCTCTTTCTCAAAGCGAGTCTTGGTGCACATCCTTTCATATGAAAATGAGATTTCATTCACATGCAAATTAAAATCATTTTCATATGAATGGTTGTGCACCCGGCCTCGCTTTGAAAGAGAGGCTTTAGGTAACTCGGAAATGGTCAATTGAAATGTGGAAACGTAATAGAGATTTACAGATTAAGGTGAATTTTGGCATCTTTGAGACGGTGCTAAATATAATGTTCTGAAACAATTGTCGGTTTCATTGTGTCCGTTTAAAGAACTGGCAGGAATGAATGTACAGTGAATATACATCAAGTAAGCTTTTGTAATCTGCTAACTTAGAATTACCGCTGCGAAGGTGATGAAACTGAACGGGAGAAAAATGATGGTGGAAGTTTCCTTTTGAAACGGGCAGAAGGTAGAAACATTGTTTCTCCATCCTCCGTCATCAAAATCTAACCTGACATATGCTAGCAATCTAACAACAATTGCTGAACTACTTACCGGGTTCACGGGGGAAATCTGGGATGGCGAATCCTTCAGAAAACTGAATCTCCAGCTTTTCAATTCTTCTCTGGATAAGAAATAATTCGGCTGAGGTGTTGATAGATCGCATGAGAGAGACAGCAGAAAGCAGCAAAGCGAAAGTGATCAGAACAAAGACGACACTTTGAAACGCATCCATCACAGATAGTCTCCTGATTTCAGGTCAATGACACTGGCAAGTCTAGCACGTCTAGTTCGGTAAATAAACACACAGCATCAAGAAAAATAAATCGCTGCAGGATATATGACAAGTTCATGGCCCCTGCAGGAAGTGGAATTTTGTTTCAACCTAAAAACAAAAGCTTAGTGCACTAAATCGGTCCGAGACTGAGGAAGCTCAAATACTATGAGGAGGGCAGCTTTGCAGAACCGACGTTGTTCCGAATCCCCTTCAAACGAAACAAATATTTATTAATACGTTAACTCTACATGTTTACGGTAATTCAACTTTATTTTCAACGATATGTAGTGGAACCCCTTTAATCCAATGCGCCACAAAAACGGCAGGGCGGCCATAGGGCGGGGATTCTGCTGTAATTTCATTTTAGTTCCTCAATAGACCATTTTACAGTTGTTGGCAAAGTGACCTGGCCTCTGACTGGCAGCGAGGCTTGTTTCGATACAGACCTCTCTGCTTTTATTGTGCAAATCAAGTTGTTCTCATGCTAACTAGTTTACATTTACATGAGAAAAGCTTGAAGGTCTGTATCAAAGCAAGGTCACCTCCAGCCTCGCTTGCATTCATGGCCAGGTAACTAAGCACACAACTGTAAAATGGCCTATTCTGGGGAAGGGCATTCCTTGTACTGGGGGTGGGGAGAGGGTGTACCACTCGAGTTTCTAAGCCCAGGCCCTGTTGTCGTTTCAGACAAACATCCATGCTCATTTTTGAGGCAAAACCTATAATATTGGTGACAGTCATTAATGCAAGTGCGGCCGTAACACTACTAGAACAGAGACCTGAAAAAAATTCAGGCTATGAGCGGGATTCGAACCCAGGACCTCTGCGATGCCGGTGCAGTGCTCTCCCAACTGAGCTATCAAAGCCACATGAGAGCGGTCGTACGCTTGTTAGCCCTTTATATATGGACGTTGTACTTGGCCCAAGTATAGTGTGGAGTGAAATTAATTTTGTCCATTGGTAGCAACTGAGTGATGACGGTCATTAATGCAAGTGCGGCCGTAACACTACTAGAGCAGAGACCTGAAAAAAATTCAGGCTCTGAGCGGGATTCGAACCCACGACCTCTGCGATTGCTACTAACGAACAAAATTAATTTCACTCCTATAATCTTGGTTGCAACCAAAACAGCTCCGGGACGCACGGTTCCTACATAGCTTGTAAAGGAGAGTATCTTGCTCCAGGGCAAGTAAAGTGTCTTCTTGGTACAATAACTCAACACTTTATTATTTAAATTTGTTTTATTTTTAGACAAAAAATAGTAACTGCTCACAAAATTTAGTTAACTGTAGGATAAATATATTCCAATAAATAGTATTGAAAAAAAAAAACAAAGTTGGTCACCTCAAATACACAAAACTATTAATAAATTAATTTGGTTTTATCAACTGAGTTGATGTGAAGTGGCCAATTCACATCAACTCAGTTGATAAAACCAAATTATCTTGTAATACTGCCCACAGACGCAGCACCACAGTTTCTTTAGAAACTCACCCCCTTTATTAAAAAAAACTTATATCTTATTATTAAGTCAATTTAGATGCAATTCATAAGATGCATAGTGTGACGATCAGTGAATACCATCTCATGGCAACTGTTTGTTACAAAAGGTACAAAAACGTTCAGTTTAATTATTACTTAATAAAATTGCTACTTAATAAACTCGAAGCGTTTACTTTATCATACCTCTTTCATTGTTTGTCCTATTATAAAAAAATGTATTTATTAAATTAATGAACCTAATTTTAATAAAACAAGTATTAAATGAAAACCAAAAAAGACTGAGAGATGCAATATTTATGTGATAAAGCTGGCACATTAATTTTCTTTAGACCTCAAGCAGTGACTATTAACCAAATTAAGAAACTTGTCCGCACTTCAGTTAGGTATCACTCAATACATGTACTTCAAATCAACCTGTTTTTAAATCAGTTCAATTATGTTAGGAAATTCTTCTGACCACTATCACATGTACAATGCACACTGACCAGCATTTAGACTTTGAATGTTGGCAAGAAGTCTTGCAGTGCTACGCACCTTACTGTTGCCACATAGGAAAGGTTTTGATTGTTTTTTGACAACTTCTGACTGATGGTTTTGGTTTCAAATAGCCAATCAAACTACAACAGCTTTCTGCTGGTTTCAAATGTTTGCAGGTGGAAACTTTAAATTCCCAGGAGATTGAATGGTGAATTTGACAATTTAACATCTCCACCCTCAACAGCTCCCATGTTTTGATTGGCTTGTTCAAAAAGAAGCCACCTAAAGGTTACCAAAAGTTGTCAAACATATGTCAACATTTAATCAAAAACTTACAAGTGGCAAAAGCGAGGTGTGTAGTGCTGCAACAGGTTATGAAATATGACTAATAGGGTGCAATGTTTGTCTATGTCATTGCCCTGTTAATTAAATTTTATAGAAAGATGACATAGGAAGACTCTGTCCCATAGAGTAATCAGAACAAATGTTTAAAAAGTATGCAGAGTATTCTTGCTCAATGAAATACAACTACTAAATGCATGGTTTGAAGCAAATTTCATAAACTTGAACCAATCAATAACTTCAGTAAATTAGTCCTTTCTTTAGTACAGTTGGTTATTCTACATCATGTTGCTGAATCTCTCAATCTGTAAAAAGAAAAAAAGGGCAACAAAAGAATTAGAAATGAGGAGATTGAAATAACCTTTAACTGATTTAGCATATTTATTTCTTAATGATCAGTGCTTCATAATAACATTCTTTAACATGAAACTGAAAAATTGAAACTTACATAATTATGTATGTAACATGCATCCTCGTGACTTGGGCTTTCAACTGCAATCCAACTCCTCAGGTTTTCCTCTTGTCCGCTTCTCTCTGCTGTTCTTTATCTTCTTTCCCCTCAAACGATCCACACACCAGCATTTACTGTTGTCCATCATGCATTGCATTGGTGCATAGTTGCCTTTTTCATCGCACTGTGGCATGTACTTTGGCTGAAACATGGGTACTCCTTGACTCAAAATGCTCTTCAGTAAGTCTGCTTTGTGTGCCATCTTTTTTATTTTATGTAAACAACGTCCTCCTTGGTGTTCTTGTTCTTCAGCTGAAGAATTTAACTCTTTATCAACTGAAAGAAATTGTACTCATTATAAACAAATTAAAACACAACAATAATTGCAGGGAAGAGATCTTCAAGCTCAGCACATTATTTCTCATTCTGTTTGTACATGTGTTAGTCCTTGTCAAGGTTCGACACTAACACTTACCCGCTTTCCACTGGAAAGTAAATTAATTTTACTTCTTGGAAAGTAAAAAAATGGACAACGAACCAAAATACTTACCCGATCTGGAAGTAAATTTTGGATTAAGCTGGAAAGTAACTTTTACGCTAAAAGGCTTTAGTGAAAAACGTGTGTATAAAAATAATGAAATGATAAAAATAACCATCTGACAATGATGGAAAGTAACTTTTGCACTAAAAGGCTTAAGTGAAAAACATGTGTATAATCTGATAACGATTTTCAGTCTTCAAAAGGACCAGTTTACACCATTCTAGCATAAGTGCTAATCCGCATATTGGAGTATCAAGAGAGCTCGCGGTTGGGTCTAGGTGCCGCACTCCAATTTGGTAATGAAAATGTTGAGATGGAAAGTAGACTTTAAAATCTACTATCCAAAGTCAATCAAGGGTAGATACCATAACTGCAATTTCCTCTTGTTAGGAAGTAATGTAGGATGACAAGTCTGAACAAATGTCAGGAATGAACCAGTTTTACAGTCAAACCAGATGTTTTTGATGGCAACCTTGCAAACTTCTGTCACAACATAAGTAATTTGACAGTTTGAGAGGAGCAAGTTGCAACTGTTACTCAGTTCATTTCATACCTTGTTGTTGCGGCACAGTTGCAACTTGCTCCACTCAAACTGTCAGTCAAATTACCAATGTTGCGGCAGAAGTTTGCAAGGTCGCCATCAAAAGAACATCTGGTTTGCCTGTAACTAACTTTACACAAGGTCACGACCCTTGATGAGATTTTGTGCACAAAATTTTTGTTTTTTGTAATCATTAATATTGTTGTATATCTTCAGATTTAATTTTTTTTCTTCCGAGGCTTTAATGCTACATCAATGTGCAAGTTTCAGGCTTACAATGAGTTACATTCTGCATGCTCCCTGAATTCCTTCTTTTGTCTCAAGTTGTTTTTGGCCTATATTAGCTTCAATGTAATTAAATATACCAGCAGGTTTAAATCATACCTGAATGAGTGTAGGAGGATCTTTCTTCCTCTTCCTCCTGGTCATGGGAAGACTGTAATTCTCTGTCATCTGAAAGTAGTCATGTAAAAGCAAACATACATTGGTAAAGTGAAAGCACAGAAGATAGATCTAACTACACAGGGGTGTAGTGGCACATTATGTCACATAGCATTTACTCTTATCAGTGGTTGAATCTGGCCAGAAAAGAGAGCAATGCTGTTGAAACGAAGTTGTTTACTCCTTGCCTGGCCTGCACTGAATGAAGTGTTGTGTTCCTTGAACTATGTCCCAACCTGTCTACAGGAAGAGAGAGAGGCAGAGGGGGACGGGGAAGGAGTGAGAGAGATCAACAAGAGGCAGAATAGAAAAAAAAACATCAACATAGGGAACCTGTCTCAAACAACACACCACCAAAATCATCAAGCAATGTACTTTGAACCAGATTACTGAAAGACTCACTTGCATGCAGGCATCTCTCCTCACATTCCTTCATGGTCACGAAGTTGTTTCCATTTTTCTGGCAACCTCCGTAGGTGAATTTCTTGCACTTGTTCAACGTACTGTTGAAGTACCATCTTGGAAAATATCCCATGCACATACCTGGTTGGACTCTCTGCTGGCAAACATCTATTTGACAACAAAATGAAGACTTATGTATAAGTTCAAAATGTATTCAACATGTAATGACCATGAATTCACACTGTACAAACAACTGGCACTGCAGTATGCCTGTCTCTTGAATGTTTTACTCTTACAGGCCTTTGAAGCAACCAAACAGATGATGAACAAAAAAAATGGGCGCAATCATGTGACAGTAGATGGCCGCAATATACAAAGTTTGAATGCCCTTCCAACCCTAAAATCTGGGGATTAACTGGATTTTCCCCTTGTTTACCAGGTAGGATACATGTAGTTTACTTACACGAGAATGTAATAACTGATTAGAATGAATTTCAATTTACTTGGCTTATGGTAAAATCCTTGTTATACATGTATACAAGGAAATGGGGTAACCCTGTGTTAGTAAGAGCAGTAAGTCTGGTCCATCAAACCATCAAAACTTCCCAGGGCAGTAACCTTTTATATGTTTGACTGGATTTACAAAACCATGCCTAAGGAAATAATTATCCCTACATAATTTTCTGCATCTAGGAGGCAACCCAAACATTCCATACTGATGAATTATTTGTCACACTGCATCATGTTCAATCATCTGATTGGTGATAAAACCATCCAACAAGCAATATGATACATATTTCCATTTATTATTCAACAAATTGTAACACTATCCAAATATGGTCATGATGCTCTCGATATCTGTCATCCGTAGGTAACAGATATCCGGCGGTATACATAGCTTCGTACGTGGGAAGAAAAAGTGAAGTGAGAAAATGTCGACAGAGAGATTTAAAAATGTTAGGCTGTTTTGTTATCAATTTGTTGAATAATAAAACAATTATCCTGCTCAATCTCGCGGAATATCATCTGATTTTAGCCGACGAGGCCGTAGGCCGAGTCGGCTAAGTATCAGACGATATTCCGCGCGATTTCGCGGGATAATTGTTAAGTATTCCAGAGAGTCAGGTGAGCGAAAACGCGACCCTGATGAGGTGGCAGAGTATAAAGTTATGCAGGAAAATTCTCAGATTTTCTCAGCTTGAATTTGGTAAGTCATTTCCTATGTGCAGTGAGATCTTTTTGGCCATATATTAGGATGTAGTCAGATGTTGTTAATATTTGGGACGAGCCAACCAGAACAATATTTTCCTTCCGGACGTCAAACCTTTAAGAAGATCATTTCAGGTTGTTTTTCAGCATTGAGTCGTTTGGGCATGGATATATTGTTTATTTCAGTTTATTAGCCTGAAATTTTGTTTCTTTAAAGGGCCTATTAAAGACTATTGAACAGTGACCGCTGTTAGGTGCTGCTGGTCAATCATTTTCCTACTCCTTATCACAACTGAGAATGAATATGAATGTTGGTGAATAGAATACTATAGGAAAATTCATTACCTGACGAGGGAATTCCGCGTTAAATTGCACGCGAAAACCGATATTGCACGAATCGCGAAGCGATGAGTGCGATATCGGTTTTCAAGTGCAATTTAACGCGGAATTCACGAGTCAGGTATTGAATTTTCCTTGAATCGCATAATTGAATAACATTGTAGAAAAAGACATTGTAGAAAAACGTTTTGCAGTTGTTGTGTTACAATTTGACGACAGTTGTTACGTAGATGCGAAGCAATATCACTTAGCCTCGTTTTCAACTCGCAATTCCACACTAAATACCTCGCTTCGTAAACCAATCAGAATGCAAGATTTTATTCAATTATGCGATTCTATTTAGAATTGTTTGGCATTTCTGAACAAATATCTACAACAAGAAACTTGTGCTGTATGTCGAAAAGAAATAGAGCTTCCTTCTCAAAATCGCCTAAATTACAACTTCTCATATTTTAAACATTTCAAACAAATATAAATTCTACCGAAAACCATTCCATGTCTGGTCTTTCTTTGGCAACAATTCAGTGCATCTACGTGTTTATATAAAATACTTACTAACAACCATTATCCTCATCAACTATGGTTCATTCGCTCGTTGGCATTTACCGATAGGTACATCCAGTATGTTTGAGTTTCATTCCCAGTCAGCTCTGTTACCCTAAGAAACCTCTTACAACTCTACAGCAATGCTCGTACAGCATAGTTGAAATAACTTAACAACCCCTCTTTTCTTATTAATTTGCTAAAAATTACGAACAAAGCTTCACGTTCAACACAACATTACCTGGCTTTCCACCGCCCTCGCTGCTGATAATGACACCGACCTATGTGAAATGAGTGTAGGGAGAATAATCAGCAAATTAGAAACAACTGGTTAACCTAACTGAAGCACGAAGACCACTAACTATAAACTTACCAGTAACACGGAAAGCAAGCGAAATAACCCGTAATTCGTCGCCATGTTTGATACTTTCTTGTTGTTTCCCGAGAGCCTTCACCGGTATAAATAGCAGCTGTCAAAATCTGACGTCACTTCCCGGAATTCACACCGGAAATGCCATATCCCGTGTGTCACTTACTTGTCTCGTACTTTCGGAATTGCTCTCAAAGTTAGCCGCAAAAGGTAAAAGGTGACTCTGACGAAGGTGAACGCCCTCCTCGCCCCCAGCCCCCATGACCGCCGATATGAAATATTTCCAAAAATAAGTCTCATGAAAGTTGTTCTTTTTCTCCTTCGCCTAGCCTGTGTACAGCCACCCCCTCCGCGCAAAAAAATAAATTCTTGAGGGGAGGGGGGTGGCTATATTGCAGGCTACCTTTGCCTTGAAGTCTATAGGGAAGATATTTGTTTACAAACATTGTTTTTGTTATTAATTTTAAATGTTCAAAACGTTAAACAAGAGAATTCTTTGTTTCACCAGCAAATAGTTCTCTGGTTGGCATATTAATAACAATAGGTGACGTCACAGATATCTTTGTTATTAAAAGGTCTTGTTCCCCTCGGCAATAAGTAAATATAAAATATCCCTTGCTCCTTATTTCATGATCAAGTTCTTTTGCTCCTCAAAACCCCTGGGAGGCCGTCAGAACTTAATGCTTTGCTTATCGCGTTTAGTCCTTCTTCGTTCGAATTATAGGGATGGAAAACAATTCTTCGAAAAGTGCGCTTCTCATAGAATTCCAGTCAAATTTCATGGTTCTCACAGTCTTAATTTTATTCAAGAAATCGTCTATGTGTCTCCATTTCTTTTTCAAGGCTGAGACAGTCCTTGGCTGTAGTCCTTGGCTGTGGGGCAAGTCTTCAGGGCCTTCCATGGGTTCTGGTTACAAGGGGAACTATTTCAAGTGAAAGAGGGATAATTTGTCGATATATTTGAGGTAACAAGGGATATCTCTACTATAAATGGGAACTTTGACAATTTTTTCGGATAAAATGACATTTATTAATAGGGAAAAAGGGATAAAAAGTGAAATTTTCAAGGATCATGGGAACATGCTACCCCTCCCCCCCCCCCAACCCCCCTTTCTGGGAGGCGCTTAGTCTTCCTACTACAGGTGACAAAAAGCCTCTTATTTTTGCTTTATTTCAAATATTTCTTAAGCAAAAAAAATCCCTTCACATTCCCTTACTAGCCAAAACACTTCACTTGATTTGGACGTCATTATAAACAATAACTACAGGATCAATTTACTCTTGACAAGTTACATTTCTTTCTAATTTTTCAACACAAACCTGTAATATTCAGTATGCTTAGCTTAAAGTTACAATATTATTAGCACTTGTTACTAGTGTTTATAAAATTAATGCAATAGTAGCTGCTGGAGAAGGAACTTCTCTTGAATCTACTTTCATGGATTCACAACAGGTTCCTCTTCTGTTTCTTCTTCCTTGGGAGGTTCTGTGTTGTCCACTAAAAACAAGTAAACAGTTATAATTAACATCAACATCATTTCTGTAAGATCAAAAAAATGTAAATAAATGTAAATAAATTTTCTAGAGGGGTGGGGAAGGTGTGGATATGTTGTGTAACTACACCAATGTGTCATAGGGCTAAAAACATGATTTACATTTAAGGTTACTATGCACCTTCAGACCGACCATTTTTTCGAAATTTTGATTTTTAGGTTAATGTATAGGTCTACGCATGAACTTTCATCCAAAAAAAAAATTCTCAAAAATATTAAATGATGGCAGAGAAAATACGGTTTTTCGTTTTTACCGGAAATAAAACTTTCGTGTCTGATTGACAGGCTGTAGGAAACCTGTTGACGTATATGCAGTCAACCGTGACACTAAACACTAAGGGTTGATGGAAGATTACGCGGGAAAATTTCACCAGGAAGCCAACGGAGGTAAACTTTCCAAGCGCTGATTGGCTCAGTTATCTGAGAACCCAGTTGACTGTGTTTGTGGGCGGAGTTTGTTTGCGAAGCAGGAAAATTTTTCAGCGCTGTTTTCTCGAAACAACTTTTTCACCAAAAGGGGACACTTTAAAGAGCTACAAGTCAACGGGAATTTGTTCGATTGCTCTCAAATTTTGACAGTAGCTAGTTTTACATGTAAACAACAAAAACGTGTCTCCGAATTTTTTATTTCAAAATACTTTTTTTTCGAGAGCGATTTTTGTACGATCAATCCACATTTTCTTTATCCTATTTCAAAAATGTTCTGTAACTTTTCACTGAAATTGAATATGGCAAATCGGAGACACGTTTTTTTAGCGCTTTGGCCCCGGAAGCGGAGGAACACATTAAATAAGCGAAAAACAAAATTCGCTTTGACAGGGAGCGCTCAAAAGGTGATTTGGGCGCTCGCATTTAGGAGTCGTGAAAAATTCGACAATTCATTTTTTTTCAAAATTTTTGGTATAGTCTGATAGCCAGTCCTATAAGCTTTAATTTGATATAGGGGTTTAGATATCTACAGTTTAAACTGGACGCGCTACATCGCTTGCACGCGAGACACCCCTGAAGGTGCATAGTAACCTTAATTTCAAGTTATTCATGACAATAATAATTATTACAAACAAATTAGTCAATTTGATTTACACAAAACAATTCACATCATAAACTTGTTGTCAAAATTGTTGCATTGCCACAAAGATTAAGTTAATACCATCTAAATGACAATAGAGAAATGATAGTTTTAAGTCCAATGAAAAAAAAAACAAACTTCACTCCACCAATCAATGACATCTTTTCATCAAATTTTGATGAAAAACTGAGAAAATTAGAATAAACTGAGTGAAAAGGACTGAATGGAAACCTATTTCATCAAGGTTTTAAAGCAATTCAAAAACAAAATAGCTAATGAAAGTTTGGTCTGCATTATTTTGAATACTTACCACACTCTGCCAGTCCTTCAATCTTGCTTCCATTTCTGTCCACACACCAGCATTCTTTATTACCACTTCTGTCGGTAGCTCTGCATTGACGGGGCAGGTAAAATCCATCTTCATCGCAGGATGGAGTGTAAATGCCAGGAAGTGGGCGGGACTCTCCTCTCAACAGTATGGATGGCATTTTGCGCAATTTGTTTAAGCATGGGGGTTCTGTAAGATAGGGGTAAAGATTGACATCATTTTGTTTAAAGCACTGAATATGTGGACCTGTGAGGAAGTAACATGAGTTTCCAATGTGGAAGGACTCATCCTTGGGAGTTGGCACATCTGGGGCTGGAGGGGGGGGGGGGGGGGGGAGTTAGATGCATTTTCTCTTTCCTGAAGAATATCAAGGCCCAAATGAGCTAAAAAAAAGTCCCCTTAGTGTCTTGCCCAAAACATGTACAGTTGTAACATTAGCAGAGGCTCAAATGTTAGTCTGAAAATCTGAAATCCATCTGTACCTATCAAACCACAGAAAAGACGATAACCAGTGCCACGGTATAATCCCAAAAAATATCTTTTCACTTTTAGGATTTTTAGAATACTGGTATAAAAAGTTCTTCCTTACCAGCTGTGGTGAAACAAGAACAAAATTCAGCTTCTGTGAAAGTCTCTCTTCCTTTGGCACAGTCCTTAAAGAATGCTTTTATGCAGGGCTCTGTTCCAATCTCATAAATGTCTGCCAGCTCAGATTCGTCCAAAACACCATCAGCATTTTGATCCAAAACATAGCTGAACACAGAGTGTATTGGTTCACGGCACACTGTTTCTCCAGAGCCTGACAGAAACAATAACATAAATTTAAAGTAAACATGTGATAAACAAGTTTCATCATGTGATTTGTGCCAGGAGTAAATGTGAAGAAATGACGAGGAAAAGACTTGGCCTCAGGGTTCCTACCTGAAGGGAAAGGCATTTTTGCTTCCTTCATCTTTAAGTGTGGTAGAACCTCTCCAAGCTTAGGCAACTCAAACCCATTGAGCTTCCACTGTTCCTTCTGATGCACAGAACGAAGAATATGGAACCAATCCAACAGACGTGCCTGGAGCTTTCTGCAGCTTTCTACGTGAAAAGAAAATTAAGAGAACACATCTAACAATTTTTCACACTGTGCATGTAGCAGATTTAATAAAATGAGACTCAAATTACCACAGTGAAAGTAGATGACAAAACGTTAAATAGAATGTTCCAATAAAACATGACTACAGTCATTTTTCCCTGGTGCTTTTTCCATGTTTTTCAGGAAATCAGGTCACTGTGCTCAATATCAAGGCTGTAACACTAAGTGCACCAAGTGTTAAATAGCAATGAGCTATAGAGTACTAGAGGTGGGGGATGTAGTATATATGTAAGTACAAAGGCCACAGGAAACCAGAAACAAAAAAATATGTTAGCCCAGAAGAGGAGGATTAGGGGGAGGAAATATCAAAAATGGCCATTTTAAAAACTAGTTATTTTTGGGATTACAACAAGACCCTATTCACATCTGCAAATTCAGTCCACTCTTGTTATCCTTATCGCCCACCCTGCCAACCCACACCCCTCTATTCCTGGCCCCTCCAACACCAATAGGTAGACATTGCTGTTTTGTTTGAGTTGGTCGGGGTGAGTATCATTTTGTCAAATTAGGTCTGGACAGTTAACTCGGAAATGCTATGTTGGTCTGCAAAAAGATATAAGCTTTTGCAAGGCCAGCTGGCTGCATAACCGAGGATCCCAAATAGCTTCCAAGGCAGTCTTGTCTAGTTTGTTAGAAGCCCCTTCGAGGCCCTTAATAATGTATTGCCACAGAAAATTACCATACCTTCCATGTGTTTTGGTTTGAATTCCCCCACCCCTTCCCCTCCCTTTGCACCACATGCATACTCTCTCTCACACACACACCCTCTACAAATTCCAGTTTAGCTTCATTAACTTTCCTTTAAAAATATTGTGCCATTTTAGATCCCTCATCTGTGATCTCTAATCTAGTGGCCTTTGATGGTGTGTTAATGGATATTTTCTGCAATTAATGTTGACTATTGATTTACATCTAATTCCTGAAAACTAAAAGAACTTCTAATAAGAGAGACAGTGAAATCTTGATTTCTCAAACCCTTGAATTTATTTTTGAAACCTCCAGATACCTCCAACCAAAAGTTGTTTGGAACATGGTAATTTTAACCCTGATTTTTAGAACAACCCAATTTTCCAAACCTATTTTCATTTCCCATGGAGTTTCCAAAAATCGGGATTTCACTGTATATACGGTATCTCTTCCTTAAATGCTACAAGGCAGGACTGTCAGCAAGGGCCATAGCCAGCAACACCTGTTGTGGCTGACTATGCTCGATGTTCCCTTGGCGTTACGGGTGAATTTGCATTGTTGATAGAAGCAGATTTCAACTGAGTGCTGTGAAACCAAACCAAACCAATTAATTACATACCAATTAGACTACTCAGCCAATCTCAAACCGTAGTAAAACCAAAACCAAGGTAATTGCCTGATTACTTTCAACACTCAATTGAGAACCGCTATTTCACCCACAAAGTTTGCTATGGGTGCAAGGAGAACAAGACAACAGGTGACTCAAAACTCAGTGACAGCCCTGCAAGGGGAAACTTATAACAAATGAATCTCACTATCAGAATCATGCTGTTCAGGAATGGCTTTCTTGATGTGATTCCACTGTTTCCATTTTTTCAGATTTTGACCTCTGTGCTGTGTAAGAATGAACAAAAAAAAACCAGTATAATTTCAAGCCACATCAATGCGGTCTATTAAAATTCCTGATTCCACAACTTTGACAGGAGCACCCTTGTCCTACATTTTTGTCAATGTTAGAAAATGTGTTTTTTTGGTTTTAGCAAAAATTTATCATTCATTCTAAGGGGCGTGTCATTGCTCTTGCTATTCTGCACAACACCGCATCAGGGCTCGAAAAATATTTAAACTCCTCCTTGCCCTTTGAGCAAGTAACTCTCAAGTTTTGCTTGCCTGGAGCACTTCCCTGCTTGCGGCATAATTAAAAGAACAGCAAGTTATATAGCGAAGATATCTGTTTACAAACATTGACGTCATTTTCGCTCACGCGCGCAAAATCACCGGTGCGTGTGGTTGGCAGAAGCTCTTTCGAGCTGGTCAAATCCTTTACTCACAGACGAATTTCCAACCCGATTTTCGACACGTGTCGATACTCGGATTTCCTTTAAACTTTAACAGTGAAGCATTATCCTGATATTCTAACTTTCCTCCAGGTTTCAGAATGAAATCTAGCATATATGTGAAGCGACAGTCCTTTGAAGTACACGAATTTTCAGTCATTTCTTTTGTTTTGATCACTTTTTGCCAACCATAAATATTGCGTAACAGTGCTCGTGACGTCACTGATATCTTCGCTATACCTCTCCCAGTGGAAATGTGGATACTGCACTTATAAAGCTTCATAAAAATTTTGTTAACCATGAGTCAAGGAGAGCATTCCAGTAAGAGGCAATAAAATAATAAAACAAACACACTCAATAATATTGAATTTAAGACATCTCTGACAGTCCAAAATGTCATATCCATACATCATAGACCATACATTGTCTGCTCTGTGACAGCTTTTTTTAGAACACAGCGTAAAATGTCTGACGTTTCTACGTTTCTAAACTAATAGAAGAGAAACAACAAAAATAACAACAAGTGTCCAAAGGAAAAATTATTCCATTGATAGAATTCCTGGAATCTGAGAGATGTTTTACCTTCACAATCGCGCACGATGCCTAGCCAATGTGTGTATTCGACTCGGAAAGCTTCGCACAAATTGCAGTTAATTTTTAGGTATATTATATGCAGTTTCGACTCGTTGCCTAAAATCTGTTAGTCTTTTACCTTACAAGGAATTTAACAAATGTAAGAATCGGATCATCATACACTAAGGATTAAAAAATCTCATCCTAAATTATAAAGCTGTAATCGAAAACATTCTAACTTCGCCGCCAGCGATATAAGTGCCAGCCCGTGTCCATACGTTCTTTAGCTTCAAAAAAAGGAATCAATGAAATTCTCTGCATTTCAACTGGACATTTCAAAGAGTGGTTAGTTCTGTAAGTTTTTTTACACAGAATGTTTATCGAGCGAGAACAGAGAGTCTTTTATAATCGCAAATTATTACCGACTATAAAAACGACATTGCAGCAAATCTCACCTTTTTCGCGTCCACCACGAAAATGGCCAAGCACACGAGAGCCAGAATGCACAATGTTTTCATCTTCGCTTATCAAAAACCCGCCTTCTTGAAAATAAACGGCAGAAAGATTGCAAAATCGCCAGAAAATCAGAAGAAACTCACAGCGAATGACTACAACGTCTGCATTCAGATGCCACAACCTGAAATCCAACACTTCTGTGGATTTCAGCAGCAGGCAGTTGATTGGTCGTTGCTGCGCGGGTTTTTTTCCCACCCAGGCGGGACCGGAAGTTTGGAATTTCTCCACATTTCTGAGGTTGGATGAAAGGTGTGAGACATCCGTTCAGCAAATTTGCTATGAATGCCTCGTTATAACCTCCAAAAAATACTCTCAGCAGGGAGAGGATACAGAGTAAAAATTTACAAAATTGTAAAATCCGTTCAAGTTTACAAGCTTTTTAAACATGTAAAAGAGATTTTACCTAAAAATGAATGGTGATTGATATGGGAAATTCAGACATGCCCCGCTCTATATGACATGAAAACAGACGAAAAAAAGTACATCTGTTTATAGCAACAACATGGGCTCACTGTTCAGCTATCATTTTATAATTTTTTCAGACCTGACAACTGGCACTGTATTTCACAAGGAGAGGAGCTGACAAATATTATAAGTCCAAACAAACAAAACGTTTTCACTAACGTTAGTGACACAGGCCAACAAAACGCACAAAGTCTTCTTATGCGGATTTCGGAGATAGCACAGATTATCAACTGAAGCAACAATAAGCTTTTAAAAAATAAATTGCACTCCCGAAAAACCGGTCATATTATTCCCCCTACTTCCCCATAAAGTTTTATAGCTACCAAACGCTTTACTGTGCGCTTGCAGCGCACTGCCGTCCCCACCTCTACCCCGCTTAGTACGAGAATACCAAGCACGCAATGGATCTTGGAAAGGCTTTGCTCGTTCAGCGGTGTTGCCCTGTAGAAGAACATGGCGTCTTTCTCGTCAACATCGTAGAAGTAATCTATCATTTCCGACCTAAAATTCTCGTTATTTAGAGGGTTCTCTGACTAAATTAGTTCGAATATGTGCCGTAATTGTGCCTTGCCTGAATGGGGGGAGCCGCTGAAAATTGCCGTTGCGGAACTTCCACAGTTTTTCTCGAAGCAGATTAGCTGGAACTTCGAACGATTGAACTACGGTGGTGGAGCTGTTATGGAAACCGTGTCTGGTCGTCCAGAGCGTCCTTCGGTGACGGGACGACTTGGCTGCAGGCTAAGGGAAGGCATGCAACCTCCAACGAGGGGAAAACGAACTGAGAGGTACCTTCTGGTGAGTGAATGTTTGTACTGTCCTGGGAAGAGGTATGCATGCACTCCGAGAGCGAATTGCACGGGAAAGCGTCGTAACTGTTACGCGATGTGTAAGGTCACTGTGTACGCCGATTCCCCGGATATTGCTGAGGTTTCTTTCTCTGGGAGTCACGGAAGTGGAAACGTCACCGATCCAACGCTGCACAGAAACCCTCACGACTCGAAAAGGAGAAGATTTTTCGACGAAGATGGCAATGCTAACGACCATCCGGTTCATCCACAGGTTAGTGGGAACTGTTCTGTTATGGTCAGAACTGATTACCATGGTTTAAAATAGCATCATGAACCTGTGAAAAGGGCAAGGGACTCTCGACTGTGAAAAGTTTGGGAAAGTTAGCTGTATCAAGTGAAAATGGTTGATAGAAATGAAACCCCCTGACCAGATCTGTATTTGGCAAACGTTCTGTACTCAATTTGGTCAAAAACAGTGAAATCTAAACCAAGCAGCAAATCAATGACATTATGAAAATAATTCTGATTTTACTGTTTGTTTCACAGAGGGATAAGACTTGTGGCATAATTAATGTAAATCCGTACAGGCATCTCAGTTTATTTTGCTTTTTGATGGAAAATTTCAGTACCATTGTGAATGCTTTTAATCCAGAAGTGTAATAACTTTGTTAAGTCCCGGGGGGGGGAGTACTCTCAGGAAAATTGGGTGGGGCTGTGCGGCCTGCTTCCCAGAACCCTTACTCTATTTATTTCCCTACGCTACCTGTATTTATGACCTGAAAAAGTAGCTTCTCCTCAAAAACGTACCCAGTTTAAGACTAGAGTGGAAAAACCATACCCTATTTATGACCAAAATGCCCAATATCAATACCTGTATTTATGGCCAAACAGCTGAAAACCATACCCTACCTTTTGGGTCTGCACATACAGTGTACCTATTTTGCCCATATAAGGGAGTACCCCTCTCTCCTGGGGTTGAGTGCAAAACCACAAAATCTTGGCAAATAACACAGTGTCACAGTTAACCTAGTTAGTAGTTGGTGTTTTTATTGCCACAAGTGTAAAAATATTAAAGGAGCAATGAGCACATAGGCGCAAAACTGCAATGACACAACATGCATCTCATCCAGAGGAGAGAAGCAGCACTTTTCATGCTTTACTGACAGGGATAAGCTCAAGTGGAGTGGGTCACTTTGCCTCACGTGCAGACTTTTTGAGGGATATACATGTAACAGTGACATGATAAATGGTATTGTCTTTTTGTAAACGCAATATTCTGATCTGCTTTTTGTTTGTTTCAGAAATGGAAACCAAATGATCGGCCGACAATGGTAGAGTCATTCAGTTCAGAGGGGCTAAATCTTGATCGCTCAAGTACAGAGGTCGTTGCTCTAGACGTTGGGCATAACATCATGTTGACAAGCAATAGTGTGGACGTGATAAATGCGCATCGCACATCAAATTCACCAGAAATTGTAATCTGGACAACAACAGCCTCTGGAGTACAGCCTGGATCTAGCACAAGTTGGGTTACCAGTAATGGTACGACCACCAGCAGCCCCACAACTCCTAGCACCCCACTGAATACACCTTTATCAGCGACTGGGGCAACTCCTCCACCCTTTAGTCAAAGTAGCTCACGAGGATCTCAAGCCAAGGTGCCTTCTTTTAACACACCACCAACAATAGCTTCTTCAGCAGCAAAGAGCAGCTCAGGACACCCATCTTGGTCTCCACCTTGGAGAGCAGAGTCAAAGTTTTCAGGATCAAAGATGCGTGTAAATCAGGTATATCTGTAGTCTCTCCTCAAGTTTGAACACCTGTTTCTGAATCATACATTGACAATGAGAGTGCTGCTACTTCCCTGCCTCAGTAAGATGCTAATCAGTCAATTGCAGCATACCCACCAACATTTTGTTACAATGTAGGTTGTTTTTTTGATCATTTGCTGATATCCATTTACACATGGGAGTCCATAATAGTGGGAGTTGTTCCCATACATTGCTTTGTAGCTCCAGCCAGTTATCTAGCTTCTGTACTTAATAGTGAAGTATCCATGATGGTGGCGTGTCTGCAAGATGAGAGTTGACTATACTACTTTAAATACATGTACATGTATGTGCTCTTCACGGTTACTTAGGGCCGAATGAGTCAACAAAATCTGTTTCTTGCAGCAACATCAGCATTCAGAGAAGAATCAAGAAATCCTAACTTTGAGACGGCACATTCAGATTCTCCAGCAAGAGCATCTAAGCAAGATCTCGCGGATAGCTGAACTAGAGGCTCAGCTTCAAAGTCTCAAGGTACAAAAGGGATAACAATCACCATATTGTTATTTCTTATTAAAAGTATCATTGCTACTGTTTTTAGCTTGGCATCATTTTCACTTTGCTATTGTTAACATACAATTAGTATAGGCAATCATATGAATGCGAGTGCAATTATGAAGGATTTACACTACGAGTGATATATGAAAATTCTCTCAAAATTGCACAAGCCTTATTAGGCGAGTGCAATTTGAAATAATTTTCAAATATCACGAGTAGTGTAAATCCTTATTTACTTTCATATGATTACTCATTTATTATATGACTGAGATACTTGGGAACACGTGCCCATTTATTTGCACTGCAGTGCAAATTAAGAAATAATGATAAATTGGCTTGCTCTCAGCCAATCACAATGGGGTAATTTTCTCAGTCGTATAATATAATTAATCTTTAGCAGGGATTTCATTAGCATTTTCAGCAGAACAGCAAGTGTTTTTCACAGGCATGCAAAACGTTTTGAACTGAACTTCTTTATAAGAAAAACTTTTCTGTAGATGTTTCAAACGAGGCAAGCAAAATCGTCCTCACAACCCTTCAACTGCACTGTGCCTGACCCTTTCTGAACCCTTAAGATCAAAGAAACATTTGTTGATACCCAAGACTAATGTTACCAGACTGAATATAAAGTTGTTTTCATTTGAATGTTTAAATTGCATTACTATGCTTTGTAATTTGTTTAAAAACTTGTGCCACATTCTCTACTGATTAGAACAAAAACAAAAACCAACATTATTGTGACTCATAAAGGAACAGGGAGAGATGGCGGGAGAGTGAGAGCTGTCTACTGTAGTTATCGTTATCTCCATCTGTCTTAAAGATGCTATACTTGCGCTTAACCTATATTCTGGCCTGGAAGTTGGAGGATTTTTATTATTATTTTTTTCATTTGGCACTCAGGACTCTAGACTACTACTCCGTGGCACAAGTTCTGTTTGAATTGACATTCTGCTACCTTAAAATGTTCACCTTTCATTTGATGCTGTCAATTAATCAATTTGATCTTGTGCTGTCTGTAAGTTTGGAAACTATGTTAGACTACATGTACATTAAGTTACATTTTGTTTCTTTTCCTCAGGAAGGAGAAGTTTACAGACTAGAACATCAAGTTCAAAGATTGGAAACAGAGATCCTGAGAAAGGATGTGAAGATTCTGCAACTTGAGAAACAGTTACAAACAGCTTTATACTCTAGAACACAGGTAAGATGACAATGACAGGGAGAGGAGTGCAGGGGGTGGAGTACATGATGAGTCGCAGCTGGGTCTATCTGGAAGTAACTCAAAATAATTCAGGGTAGTTATCACTGCATTGCTTTCATATTTGAATTACACCCTGTCAGAGCATCTACAGCTGTACGCTTATAAAACAATAGGCATTAAAATTCCCAGCAGCTACTGTCAAAAAGAGTTTTGTCACTGGAAACACAGTGATGATGTATAAAGGTCAAGATCATTTACTAATTCGGAAATCAAGTACTTCCAGTCCAGACCCAGTTGCCTCTCGTCATGGTGCACCATAGTTACAAACGCTTTGACAAATCACCCATGTGTTGCTATGCTAAATGAAATGATATGCCTCTGCATTTCTGCATGATTTTGCGCATGATTTTATCAAGAAGCTCATGTTTTATTGTACTCATTTTGCAACAAAAAAGAACACAGATGTTTTCTTTCAGAAAATGCTTCCTTGTTTGTCCAGTATTTCTTTTAATGTAATAATAACGTGCAGTTTAATACCCGTTTACAGTACAGCACATTCGCAGTAACGTGATACGTGTACAATGAAATTCTGACCTTGTTTCCAAGAAGAGTGTTAATTAATTTGTGCTTGTCTTCATTGAGGAAAACGGAAACTAGTTCAGCCAATTTCGTTTCACTTCATTTCTACTAGTCTGTGGCTAGTTGGCTACCGTTAGTGTAAAGCCGTGCTAGTTATATTGGTGCAATAGACCTTTTTACCGATACGGCGGCCATCTTGAATTCTATTGTTTTGACTGAGAAATTATGGGCTGCCGAGGGGGCAATCGCTGGAAAATTTATCGTATACACAGCTTTCAGGATAAATTTTTACTGCTTGTCTCTCATATTCCATAACAAATATTACAAGCGTTACATCTTTCCGTCACGATATTTGGCAGTTGTTCCTATGGTTATCGAAAAATTATTGTTAAAAGTTATCACGCCACAGTATTCTTTTTAATTATTTCTCATCTGCCCCCTGGGCATCCCATAATTTCCTCGGAATTCAAGACGGCCGCCGTATCGGTAAAAAGGTCTATTGTCATTTAATAAATTTTAAAGCGGAAGTGTAATAAAAATTCTTGACTGGTAGTTGTATTCAAATGATGACACTGTACAAGTGTGCTATCATTCACTTTGCACCTGCATAACCATGCAGATAATTTGGCCTTGATGCCCATCTATATAGAGTGTGTGCGGCTGTCACACAATAAAAAATAAAATAAAAACTATGCAACGGACAAAGTAAAAAAATTGTGATATTGTAGACGATAAATAAAGAAAACAGTTCTCCAAGTTTAAGCTGTGTGCGTTGTCCCAAAGCTGAGATATTCGTCGGAATGTTCCGCACTAAATTACAGAGCGTAGTATGGAGCCGCCATGTTGGAGGACCTCTTTAGTCCTCCAACATGGCGGCCAGTAAATAGTGTAAACATCTGGAACTTAATTTGGCTCTCTAGTCAACTGATTATCTAAACCGAACCAAAAAATATTTACAAAAACACTTTTCCTGATACTTAAACTCCTAAAATGGACGAAAATCACGAGATAAGTGTATATTTTTTGACAAAAGCGAGCTTCGCATTATGTCACGCACCGCCATAACTTCGACATTCAAAATGTTATGGTTTCCAAACGAAGGATGCTATTGAGCTGGAAAGTTGTAAACAGAGCTAAATTTGGAACCTCTTAAGCCTGATGAGGATAAAACATTTAGTGGCTCTTTAGTTTTGGATTTGAGAATTTGATGACGTCACCCGCACACACTCTATACAGTACCGCTCAAATGTAAGTTACCACCTCTCGTCTCGTTTCTCGCGAGGCGGGTCTCGTTTCTCGCGAGGCGGGTCTCGTTTCTCGCGAGACGTTTCTCGTTTCTCGCGAGTCGCTTCTCGTTTCTCTCGAGAATCACTGATGCGTTTAGTATGGCATATATTACGCGTAAGAAACCGGACATGTATAACGGTTGCTGCTCTGCAGTTCGTTGGCAAATCGATGGGACCGTCCAACATAAGATGTGCATCGGTTTTATATCTGCATTAACTTCATGTATAAGAAGAATTAAATGCATTTCAATTCATGCGAACACGAGGGCAAAGAGTTGATTTTGCGAATCTTGTTCTCTATAATTTTTCAATCCTGATACTGTGAGTATTTTCGCACTAGATATAATTTACTCATAATTCAGTTGCCTACATTTGTTTGCTCTCCAATAACCGCTAACTCAAACGACCACTTAATTTTGTGTAGGAGAAAAATGTTCCGACTTTCAACACGCGCCGGCGAGACACTTGTCTTTTCATGTAAATGGAGTCACAAGAGCGTCACGGAAATTATTAAAGAAATTCTATCTCCGGTTCTGTGTGGTACAAATCGTTCATTCAAACGCCAATTTAAAAAAAAACATGTATCTTTGATGACAGGAGTTCAAATCAAGGTTTCTGAGATGTGCCGTTTGCAATACACTGTAGTTTCAATTTTTTCTGCCAGGGAAAGTTTCGTCTAGCGTAGGAGACGACGAGTCGGTAACGTAAATGAACTTTCCCACGTGTGAATGTAAACACTAAAAATATCTCCGGCTCTATTTGGCATAAATCGTTCATTCAAACGCCAAAATACGGCTCATGGCTCGTGTACGATGACCTGACTGACGTCATAGCATAGCATGAATTGTCATAAAACGATCTCATGAAACACAGGAACAGTAGGAACATGGCATCAGTAGGAACACAGGATCAGTAGGAACATAAAATCGGTAGGAACATAGGATCAGTGGTAACATAGGATCCGTAGGAACATAGGATCAGTGGGAACATAGGATCAGTAGGAAAACAGGATCAGTAGGAACACAGGATCAGTAGGAACACAGGATCAGTAGGAACACAGGATCAGTAGGAACACGGGATCAGTAGGAACACGGGATCAGTAGGAACACAGGATCAGTAGAAACATAGGATCAGTAGAAACAATGCACACTATCAGCCATTTGAGATCGTTCTTGCTTTTCTGATGTTCCTACTGATCCTATGTTCCCACTGATCCTGTGTTCCTACTGATCCTGTGTTCCTACTGATCCTATGTTCTTACTGATCCTGTGTTCCTACTGATCCTGTGTTCCTACTGATCCTGTGTTCCTACTGATCCTGTGTTCCTACCGATCCTATGTTCCTACTGACCCTGTGTTCCTACTGATCCTGTGTTCCTACTGATTCTGTGTTCCTACTGATCCTGTGTTCCTACTGATCCTGTGTTCCTACTGATCCTGTCCTACTGATCCTATGTTCCTACTGATCCTGTGTTCCTACTGATTCTGTGTTCTTACTGATCCTGTGTTCCTACTGATCCTGTGTTCCTACTCATCCTGTGTTCCTACTGATCCTATGTTCCTACTGATCCTGTGTTCCTACTGATCCTGTTTTCCTACTGATCCTATGTTCCTACTGATCCTGTGTTCCTACCGATCCTGTGTTCCTACTGACCCTGTGTTCCTACTGATCCTGTGTTCCTACCGATCCTATGTTCCTACTGACCCTGTGTTCCTACTGATCCTGTGTTCCTACTGATTCTGTGTTCCTACTGATCCTGTGTTCCTACTGATCCTGTGTTCCTACTGATCCTGTGTTCCTACTGATCCTATGTTCCTACTGATCCTGTGTTCCTACTGATCCTGTGTTCCTACCGATCCTACGTTCCTACTGATCCTGTGTTCCTACTGTTCCTGTGTTCCTACTGATCCTATGTTCCTACTGATCCTGTGTTCCTAATGATCCTGTGTTCTTACTGATCCTGTGTTCCTACCGATCCTGTGTTCCTACTGATCCTGTGTTCCTACCGATCCTACGTTCCTACTGATCCTGTGTTCCTACTGTTCCTGTGTTCCTCCTGATCCTATGTTCCTCCTGATCCTATGTTCCTACTGATCCTGTGTTCCTAATGATCCTGTGTTCTTACTGATCCTGTGTTCCTACCGATCCTGTGTTCCTACTGATCCTGTGTTTCTACTGATCCTATGTTCCTACTGATCCTGTGTTACCACTGATCCTATGTTTCTACCAATCCTATGTTCCTACTGATCCTATGTTCCTACTAATCCTGTGTTCCTACTGATGCCATGTTCCTACTGTTCCTGTGTTTCATGAGATCGTTTTATGACAATTCATGCTATGCTATGAAGACAGGGGTTTTAATCAAAGTTTCTGAGATGCGCTGTTTGCATTAATTTCAGATTTTTCTGCCAGGGAAAGTTTTGTTTAGCGGCACAAGACGACGAGTCAGTAGTGTAATGAACTTTATTGTTGTCCGAAGCGTCACGGCAAACTGAAACACGAAAAAAGATTTCCCGTTCTATTTGGCATAAATCGTTCATTCAAACGCCAAAATACTATATCTTTGAAGACAGCAGTTTTAATGAACGTTTCCGAGATGCGCCGTTTGCATTAATTTCAGATTTTTCTGCCAGGGAAAGTTTTGTCTAGCGGCACAAGACGACGAGTCGGTAGCGTAAAAAACTTTATCCGAAGCGTCACGGCAAACACGAAAAATATCTCCCGTTCTATTTGGCATAAATCGTTCATTCAAACACCAAAATACTATACCTTTAAAGACAGGAGTTTTAATCAAAGTTTCTGAGATGCGCCGTTTGCATTAATTTTAGATTTGTTTTGTCTAGCGGCACAAGACGACGAGTCGGTAGCGTAAAACTTTATTGTTGTCTGAAGCGTCACGGCAAACACGAAGAATATCTCCCGTTCTATTTGGCATAAAATCGTTCATTCAAACTCCAAAACACCATATCTTTGAAAACTGGAATTTTAATCAAATTTGAATGAAATGTTAGTCGAGGTTTCATGATCAAAGCGTGGTGTCTCATGTTTACAAGTTGAATAAAATGTTAATCGAGGTTTCATGATCAAAGCGTGGTTTCTCATGTTTACAAGTTCGAATAAAATGTTAGTCGAGGTTTCATGATCAAAGCGTGGTTTCTCATGTTCACAAGTTTGAACAAAATGTTATAGTCGAGGTTTCATGATCAAAGCATGGTGTCGCTTGTTCACAAGTTTGAATAAAATGTTAGTCGAGGTTTCATGATCAAAGCGTGGTTTCTCATGTTCACAAGTTTGAACAAAATGTAATAGTCGAGGTTTCATGATCAAAGCATGGTGTCGCTTGTTCACAAGTTTGAATAAAATGTTAGTCAAGAAGGTTTCATGATCAAAGTGTGGTGTCGCTTGTTCACAAGTTTGAATAAAATGTTGGTCGAGGTTTCAAGATTAAAGCGTTGTTTCGCATGTTTACCAGTGTGAATAAAAAACGAGTCAAGGTTTGATGGTCAATCCTTTCGCGTATTGGTACTTCCAGTGCACTCGCGAAAAACGAGACACGTCTCGCGAGAAACGAGACGCGTCTCGCGAGACGGTGGTAACTTACTTTTGAGCGGTACTGTACATGCAGACTCATTATCTGTCTCAGCCAAGTTTGTCGCTTAGTTTATCATTCAAGATGCACTTCTAAAACAGAGAAGAACATAGATCAGCTTTATGTATGCGAAGGCATAACCAGATGTGTTAAATAAATTTGTCCTCTATAGTTCATCCAGACAAATTATGCATTTGGAGTAGAAAAATGGCCATGTTACTCCTAGGTAAGGTTTGTATAGAGTCTCTGACATGACACTAAACATTTTTGGTCTCTCATACAGCCTTCGCCCACACCGGTAACAGTGCTTGTACAGCAACAAGTCTCAGATACTGTTCCTTCACATTCACATGTAAGTAAAACTAATGATGTCGGGACTTCACATATGGAAGAGGGCGAGAAAGAGGATGAAGAAATGGAGGGAAATAAAGACCGGGAAGAAACAGAAAATGATAAGGAGGACGATAATGGTGATGATGACTCGCAGAGTGTTGATGAAGCTTAACAATGGTAGAGCATGGTTGTTGTCATGTGTTTAATGGTGTAGAAAGAGTTTTATCTTAATCTTATTCACCCTATTTAAGGTCACATTTTTTAGTGCTCATAATGCAAGGCATATTATCATGTCACACATTTATTATGTGAGCATTTAGCATTGTTTTGTCAAGTTGTCAGGTTTCAAGAATAATGAAAATGATCAACTATAGTTGTAAACAAAAAAATCTTAAGTTTGTTTTTTAATGTACTTCCAAATTCTCACATCTAACAATAATAATTGTTGATTAAAAGAAAATTTATCATATGCAAGTAGTGAAGAGAATCATATTTTTAAGTTTGTGACCAAAAACGCTTAGTCAACTCGTGTTGTGTTATATTTGGATGAGTTGTTCTGGTGCATGTTTAATATTGTATACACTGTAGCTAGGATTTTCATTTTGATTCCAAACTTTTAGTCAAAGTTATGTTTAGGTAGGATCGGCTTTAGTTAGCTTTGAGTGACAGGGTAAGATATGACAAATAAAATATATTCGTTTGCCAGTCCAGTCTTGGCTTAATATTAAACAAAGATAATTTATAGGGTCTACAGTTTAGAATTCAATGTCTGTTGTGCAGATAGTAATCAAGATTGTTTACCAAATATGGGTCAAGGGAAGTTGGTTGGTTCCCTGACAGGAAATCCTTGGTATTCGATTTGGCACACTTCATTTACTAGGATTTACTTGGAGCACCCAGAACCAAGCTGCATAGTTGCTCATTAAGGATGAATTGGAATTAAATGATGATAATTTGGCAATTTTGGACGACCTTTCAAGATGTTCCATTTCAATGTTTTCAACATTTTTGGCCAGGGCAAACCAAAATAGTCCTAGCGTTTACAAATTACAGTACTGTAGTTTCAACTGAAATTTCCAGAGTTTTCCCGAAATGAAACCTGAGTATTTATTTTAGTTTTGCCTTTCTACATGTGAGGTTAATCTTTACTTTCAGACAGTTTCAATCAATCCTAAAACCAGTGTGTATGTAGCAAAGCATAACCTACGTGTAAGAAAGTTTTGTACAGGTCCAAAACCCGTTTGGTAGTGCGGTAGTTGAGATTATTATTAAATTAGATATGGTGCTGGAACATTTTTTGTAGGTTAAGGTTACATGTAACTATTGTAAGAAAGCATTAAATGCTGAAATAAATTGTATTTCCTTAATATTCTTTACAGGTTTTATGCAACTTGATTTTTAACTGTAATTTATTCTTTTTATATTTTTGGCATGACTTTTACATGACAGTATTTGTGTCTTTGTTTAAAAGAGCTTACTTGAAAGTCCCATGTAACTTTTTTTGGTAACACTTTTGCAATTAATGTTACTGAGTAATTAAGATTCCTTTCAGAAGAGTCATTATTTTTGTCTGATGTACATGTTGTACGATACTAAGCTTCAACAAGGTATATGTACATGACTGTGTGATCTGTTTTTTTTAACTAATGTATGTTTGCTAGCCATATATACACTTGTGTGAGTCATAAAACATTCTTACAGCTGTAAAACTAGATGTGAGCAGTTGACATCTTGTTACATCCCTTGTCTTATATTAAAAGAAAAATAAAGCTAGACTTCATGTGTGTTACCAAAAGGGCAAATGGGAAAAGGATTCCTTGCTGATACCACCCCTTGATTTTTCACTTATGATAATGAACACTAATCTAGGACCTGGGAGATACAAGTAAGGCTAATGCAAAGTCCAAGACAAACCCAAGTGAGTTTGGAGAAACTCAAGCATACTCTTAGGCTTGGTTCAAACATCGCCCAGTTGTCGTGTTAAACTCAGTAAGTTCAGTTAAGCTCAACAGTTGATTCAAACATGTTAAGCTTAATTGTGTGAAGTTTGACCTTACACAGTGCAACTGAATGTCGATAGTTATTCGAATGTCATGCTATACTCGTGTCAAAGAGTTCAGTGCAGTTTTATTCAACATTTTATCCATAATTTCAGATAGGTGAAAATTCCAAATAAGAAGGCCGGCCATAATGCTAATGCATTGAGTAATAAGCGCAAGTGTAGCTTGATGATTTATCAAAGTTGTGCCAAAGTGGGTTTGAAAGTTCAACTTATTAATCAATTTTCTCTGACTCAAAATAAAATTTCCTGACTTTTCCTTGACCATTTCTGACCTATGACAACACTGATACGCCAGGTGGAGCATACAAATTAAGTGAAGAGTTTGTCTTGTTGCAATTCCACTTTGAAAGCGACGTTTAAATCATGAACAGTTTGGTGGCCCTCTTTGTCCCTGCCATCAGGTACTAACCTTTCTTAATGTGCCTTTTGTAAGAAAGAAAATTAGTTGAAAATTTAGCAGTCTTACAGGTAAGGGCTTGTGAGACTAACGTTTTTTAAAAACTATAAGGCTTAACATATAAATATTATATTATTATTAGTTAGCATTGCAGGCCCAAGCAGCGACAGTCACTGTATAGCTCTCTGTAGGTACTGCACTCCTATGAATCCCTTCAATGCATTATATAGACATTTATACCATGCCATAGAAATTACAGCTAATCAGAATACAGGAAAGCTGTTGTACATTTAATGGTATTACACCCAACCATCCCAACATATGCCATGCACATGTCACATTAATTGTGTTGGTGACTCTATTTTCTATAGCAATTGATATAAAAAAGTTATGCAACCCTCTCCTGTGGTATACCACAGGAGAGGGTTGCATATCATATTTTCTTGGCATACACACTAGCCTGCGAACAGCAGACGTATTTCCGGTCGTTCCTCCGAAAAATAACAACCAGAAATATGTCTGCTGTTCGTAGGCTACATACACACTGACCTAAAGGCTTGTTTGTATAATGAGAAAAATTATAAGTTAAGTAAGTCATGGGATTTAATATTTCCATGGTATAGCACTTGAGAGCATTGCATACTTAAGCATAGACCACAAGTTTCTATGGGTTATAGGCTGATAAACCACGCGAGATGTTTGTAGAACACGAGAAGAATTTGTAAATCACGAGCCGCAGGCGAGTGGTTTACAAATTCTTCAAGTGTTCTACCAACATCCCAAGTGGTTTATCAGCCTAACACCCATAGAAACTTGTGGTCTATTGCTTTTTTATAATAATTCAGAAGACGCGCGATTTTCCCATGGGTTTACCGGCACAATAACCCATAGCTGATTGACCAATCGGAGCATGCGCATTGATTTGGTTATTATATAAATGTAACTAGTGTGTACACACTACACGCCTATGTCTAAATAGCTATATAACCGGGAGTATATAGCACTCTATATGCATCACATGTTTATAAAGCTCTTGAAACAATAAGTTATTGGCTAGCATCGCATTATGTAGACCTACCTTCATTAGCTATTAACAGCTTTATGGCACTCAGTGCATTCAACTCACCAGTGCTAGTTCATATGAGACTGCAAAGCATTTGAAGAGATAGCTGCTATGTATGCTTATAAATCTTAATATTTGCCGATAGCTCTGTGAGTGAGCAAGATCCACATTATCCTGCACTGTGATTGGCTATGATGGTGCTATTTTGCCTGCTTGGGATTACCTGCTGTGTTCCACAAGAAAATAATGCTATTTTTCCATATAATAAATCCCTTATTGACCAGGTTTGTTCAGACAGGAGGGCTGGATATTGGCCTTGTTTAATGGACCTCGACTCCATCACGGTCCATAACCATGCAAAAAAAGAACTTGGCTTATATCCAGTGATCTTGACCTTACGCTTGGTCAATCACCATAGATATAGATCAACAATGCATGTGGAAGCGCACAATGCGGGCCTATGACACCTAGTGTAAAAATGCTAAATGTTATTAATATGTCGGTAGTTTCAAGATTAGCATTTCTATATATCCTGTTAAGGATCTCTCTGCTCCCATAAACTATCAAAGCACTTGACGTTGAATCATAACCTTTTCTCATTTCTGAGGTTTGGTCAAAACTTCTCAAGAAGGCTTTGAAGAACGATGCACATCAAAGGGGCAAGAATTAGTAGTAAATTAATAAATAAAAAAGTTCAATGGCCCTTTCCCTCTTAACTAGGATCAGGCATTCTTTTTTCCCCTCAAACATAATTATAGATTTAGGCCAGCCTAAAAGCATAGCTCCTGGGCCAGGTTGTTCAGAGCCCAATTAAGCTTACCCAGGATAAGGTACAATTTTGATTTGAGTTTTTCAACTTTGCAGTGAGGTTTTCTGTATATTGTTTTGCCTTCTGTTTCGAGTTTTAATAATCACAAAATACACAAAACAAAAGCAGTGCAAAACATTTGTATAGAAGAAAAAGTTATACTTTGGTTAACTTTTAATCCCAGCCCTGTTTACAACAAGTTGACAGGAGCCACAATCCAATCAAATACTAGCACTTGGTCAGCAGTCATTTTCATAAAACATGTGACTTCAATGAGCTCTGATGATACTGGTCAGCGGATACCTTGTTTTCAGGTGACAATTGACCATAACATGGATGTCTAATATTAAGGGTGCTATAAACCAAGGGTGCATGTTTCTGTCAACCTATAAGCTGGAGTACGGCCGTGATCTTGCGTGACTCTGCCATCACTGTCGTCATTGTTGTGCATACACACCCATGAGCAATACAACCATGGGAAAATCAATTCATAGGTTTCCTTTTCTTTCCTATATGAGTATGGGGCTCCGCTTGGCGGAGCTCTGCTATAAGCAGGGCTGTGCTCTAGAAGCGCCCACGTGCAGGGGGGGCGACTAACTTTTTCCTTTGGGCGACTGGAAAAACTTAAGTGCTGGGCACCCAGGATTTAATGGTTGGGAATCTTTGGGCTCCTGGTAATGTTTCGCAGACCACAGCCTTGGCTATGAGGCATGCCCGCATGCCTGAATTATGGTACATGTAGTTGTATTCATCAAGTTCAGTCCAACATGGTGGACAATGTGGACAAAGGCTTGCTTTCTGAAATCTCAAATGCACAGACCCCGCAAATACAGTGGCCACATTGTTCACATAGCTTTTCTTCCTACCCTCAAAGTGTGCTGAACAGTACTCATTGGATTAAAGTTTTCTCTCTCAATTTGTTCTATCCACTTCTCTCCCAACCCAGGCTCTTTCAGGAAAATATAATAATATTATTAATCTCAATATTTCTCATTGAATTATTGAAGCACTGGGGGATGCTACATGTAATGCCACCACTTCATCCTTTCGAAAGAGACTTCCATTCCCTCTCAAGTCGTCCGCCATCTTGGACTTGATGACCTGGACTGGACTTGATGACCTGGACTGGACTTGATGACCTGGACTGGACTTGATGAATACAACTACCATAATTTCCTGCAGGCATCAGGCTCATAGAGGGAAAAGGCCATTCTACCAAAAAAGTTCAATTTGCCCACAAAAAATAGTTCAATTTGTTAAGTACTGCAAAGTTTAATGTTTATCAGAAGTAGTGGGTCAGTTTTCTTATTTAAGCAATAGTTATAGAGCACTTTTCCCGTGATTACATAGCCTCATCTAAACACGAGGAGGGTTGGGAGAATTTGAGACAGTTATGCAAACCAGAGACTTAGTCAAGGGTTTGCATGACTTTGGAGAATTCTCCCAACCCTCCAAGTGTTTAGATGAGGCTATGTAAACACGGAAAAAGTGCTCTATTGCGTTTATAAAATAATTCTTAAAAATATGTGCGAATCTAAAATATCACAACCATGTTTACACACTCATCTAAACACAACTATCAACCAATGAGAGCATGTGTAGTGGCTCGGGTATAATTATTGATGCATCCTTTCCTTGGTAGCATCTCTAACTGGGTTACTTTTGTGGTGATTGTAACGAAGAAATTCATTAAATCTTTCTTTCAGGTTTTTTCGTTAGCTTTAGATAATCTTCACTGTTGGGCTGTCACCTTGTAGCGGTGGTGAGGCTTGAGTGTCTCAATGACCCTGAGAGCTGTGCCGGCTGGGACTATAGTCCCTGACAGGTCTAACCATGCCGGATTGGTCGAGGGATAGAGGCCAGATAAAGAACAGGCCCTGGTCCTCCAGGTTGGGGGTTAGGCGGCAGGCCAATCACCCGCCCCCTTAAAACAAAGTGGATTACAGAAACCTTAAACACTCGAAGGCAACTTTCCCTTGGGGCCAACGCGGTACCTTGCTTTGGATAGGCAACGAATGACGCCCTTGAGCCAAAGCCGAGAGGATGCTCAGGAGCTGAACAAACCACTAGTGACCCCAAGAAATGGAAAAAGCGGGATGGAGGAACTGGAGTGAGGTACAAATGGCTGCGGCTGACAGAGATGGTTGGCGGGATTGTGTTGAGGCCTTATGTGCCACATGGCACGAAGAAGATAGGTGAAGGTGAAGTTAGATAAAATAAGTGCAATTTAAGGTGGCCGAACACAGTTTTCCCACTTGCTTTTGCTGATGCAATATTTAACACGTGCACAAGGATTTCACAAACATGCCGTCAATAGAGCGATCATTTTATTTACTCAACACCCGCACTATCTGTGTTAATTTTCTCTATAATTGAACGCAGAGAATTGATGGCTTTAGTCTTCTATTACAAAGATATGTTAGAAAAGGTAACGATGCAAAGAACCCAGCAATTTTCAGGTTTTGTTTGTTACCGAAAGAACCCAGTTAAATGCAACGCATGCGCATTTGCTCGAAAAATTGAGACCGATTGCTTTAGCAGAAACATGCAGATTTCTAACGATCCAGTCGTTAGAATTTCAAGACATTTGGCAGAAAAATAGATCAGAGACCACGTGAATGATCTATCAAAAAAATCTGAATTTTGACATAGGGGATTTTTAATAATACAGAAAACGATTAACGGCGAATTACGAAAATCGCCTATGTCAAAATTTTATTAGAACCGTGTTGACAGAAGGGATTTAATATCAATTCTTAGAGTGCCAAATATAAAAACAATCTAACGACTGGATCCTTTTTAAATAAACAAAAACCATTATTTAAGCCTTGTTTTTAACCAGCCCCATTGCCATGGCAACAGCACACACCCTAGTCAAAATGTGAGAATAAATACTTCTGTAATCAACCTTGACCGGCTCTTGCAAAAAATGGGCGCCAAAGCATAAATAGTTTAAAAGTTATGGTGAATAAGACATAGGCACTTGAAAACTGTGTTCGGCCACCTTAATATTTACATACATGCCAACAATTTCCCCCTTTTCCTAGCTCTTTCTAAATTATTGATATCAATGTATAATAGTATATCGTTTTTCTTTCTTTTATACAAAATATTATTATTATCTGCAAATGCAGAATTATAAACATTAGTCAATACTACCCCCTTATTAGCCCTTGCTGTTTATAAGGAGTGAAATTCTCCATTAAAATATGATGAAATGTAAATAAAATTTACAAATATAACAAATTAAAAAGATGATTAATGATGTTAATAAAAGGGGTTAAAAGTACCAGTTTGAATAGACCTGCTGATTAAGTTTCTTTGATTCTATGGCACTTTGATCATACTCTTGCCACCAAAATTCTCTTTCTTCTTCAATATCAACATTGGCTGAATGAGGAAAATTGTACTTTTCAGGCCTTGGACAGCCATAATGTTCTTGAGAAGCAACATACTCGTTTTCTACAAGTCCTGATGTCTTGCGCTTCAAATTTTCATGAATTCTGTCGCAAACAAGACACTCAAATCCTGTCACATAGTTCTGTTCTTCAATTGAAGTTCCCCATGGCCGATTTTTCATGAAATTTAAAAGCCTCTCATTAGTAACACCTTTATCTTTAAATTCTAAGTACTTGGCATATTTCTCATCATTTTGATCCAGCCTTCTGATGAAATCAGCCAGTACCTTTGGACTTTCAAAATCATCCACAAGGATAACAGAATGGTTGTTGGGCATCCAGTCTTGAACTGTCGGCGATCCTTTATAAATGGGCACAGAACCCAACACAAGCGGTCTCCACAGCTTCTCAGTTATGTAATCTTCGCATATTGCATTCTCAAATGACAATGTAAACTTGTATTTTGCAATAATATCATGGAACCCTTTACTGTCCATGGTTAAAGGGTTCTTGAATTTTTCAGGAAGATCTTTGTTATGCAGGCAAGCCCCGTAAGAGTCTACTTTTATATATTTCATTAATTCAGCAACATACTCATCTCTGTCTGAGGGTGGGTTACATCCACTCTGAACGTACACTACTGATGCAAGACCACTGGTACTCTTTTCATGGATGTCATATCTTGGCTTTTTCAGTAATTCAGTTAAAGATGAAAGCATTTGAGTGACCAAAGGGTAGTCAGATGACCTTCGGAATGTAGCCGTATGGTTGAAGAGTTCAACTGTGGTTTGATGATGTAGAATAGGATTGTTCTTGGGTGATTCTTCATGGATTAAGGCCCACTCGTGGTGCCCTGAATATGGATAAGATACAGAGAAAACACAAATAGGAACATGTTAATTTACTTTGTGGAGATCAGATGATATAGCTCTGAGGTTATAGGCTAAATTATTAGCTGTTGTAGTTATCAGCACTTTGACATATAAATAAGGCAAAAGGGTCAATTGTGCTTTGTATTGACCATATAGTCTTGCTTATAGTGCCTAAAAAAGAATATTTAACTTCTTACTAAACTGCAACAACAGCTACTTATTATTTATTTGATTGATTACTTGATTGCCTGATTGATTGATTGATTGATTGATTGATTGATCGATCAACTGAATAATTACAACAGTGACTGATATAGTGGTTTTCAATTGAGTCCCGTAAAATGAAACAAATTGAAAGTAATCAGTCTAACCAACCACAAACCTGGGATGCAGACAATACAGTGAACCAATCAATACTCAGAGTAATTACACGTAGGTGACACAAAGAATGGGCAAAGCTGGGCAAGCAAGTTACAATTGGTTTTGTCTTAACTTCTCATTGGATAGAAAATTCAAGTAGCACAAGTTTTATAAGCCAAGGTGCAGCATATGATACAAAACCAATTATTATTTGACACCCAAAAAAAAAACTGCTGTAATAATTATTCATTAATACCTCTTACTAACTGAGTTTGAGGGCCGTACTGTAAGTTACAGACCAAGTTTTTTCCCCATCGATGTATGGCCCAAACGCCAAGCGTTTGGGCGATAAATCGAAGGGGAAAAACGAGGATCCATAACTTACAGTAGGAACTGCAAGAAAACGAGGTTAGTAAGATATTTATTATATCTCTACTGTGTTACTGTGTGCCTGACAGGTTCAGGAATGATTTCTATTCACACGGAACGGCTTCAAATTCATGACGTCCCTCGAAAGCAAAACGAGTCAATTTAAAAAATCGTTAATTGACTCTTAAGTCGTTAGCAGGTTTTAATACACAATTTCAGAAGTAAAAGAAAGTTTTAAACTTTTACTCTGCTAGAAAAGTTAAGAATGCTTGGCGATAAATCAAGAAACATTTTGGTAACAAAAGCAGCTTCAAATTTTAGCGGCTGTACAGTAGAATGCGGCCAGCTAAATTGACCAATCACAATGCGCGTACTAACTGAGAGATAATATAAACCAAAATCAGACAACCACTTATAAACACCTCCACAGGATACCCAAAGTTATGTAAATCTTATTTAGAGCCTTTGCCGTAACATATCACAACCAGGGCTATTACTTGTAGCCGATATAACGCATGCTCTGATTGGCTAATTGTAGGGCATTATTCTCCCATAATGCTCACGGACCAATTACTGGCTTGTAAAAACAAAGCAAAGAGCCATATAAGAAACAAATTATTAACCTCAAACATTCAGTCTTTATGGGAAAATCTTAAACCTTGGCCTTGCCACATTTATCGCTCGATCAATAAGGCAAGGTCTTGGTGTGAAATTTTCTTGTAAAGACCTAACTGTCAGTTAATAAGTAGTTTGTTTCCATCTAGTTGTGCCACAAACATGCTTACCAAGTCTTGGAAGAGGCAAGTCATTTGCCATAAAGGATGTCCCATAGAACATAAAAGCCTTGGTCCTTGGATGTGTCTGAAATTTGCGAGCCTCTGTGAAGTAGCATTCACCAAGTTTGCATTTCTTGATGTCATTCCCACCAGTAAATGAAGTCCACCAAAGGATTATGGGCAATTTGTACTTTGCTGCATATGCTGCGGGCTTTCGGAGGTTTTTCAAGACATGTTCCACTTCATCGTAATAAATTTCTTCTGAAAGAATGATCAAAGCCAATCAGAAAAGCACTACATGATTGGAGAGGGATATAACTTATAATCTACCTTTGAGCCCATCTGGGATGGCAAAATAACCATATATCTGTTATGGTTTAAATTTACTTCTGGTTTAATTTTTTTTAAACCAGTTTAAATTTTTCAAACTAGTTTATATTTTTGAAACTGGTTCATATTTTTCAAACTGGGTTGAATTTTTCAAACCAGTTTTTTTTGTCAACTATCTTAATAAAAAGGGAAAATATCATATCTCTTAACATTCCTCTAACCTATTCTCTAACCTATTCTCTCCTTTTCTCGCTGAGTTTCTCCTGATTTATTCTCCCATCTACTCTACCCCTTCCCCCAAATCCCCATTAAGCTTGAATACTAATTAACAGTAGGTTTCATTTTTTTTCTTTTTATCTCGTATCTCACTGTCATTACCACTTGGCCATGAAAGCAATGGATGCAAGAGCTCTCATACTTGTTTTAATTATCAGTTCATCACCCCAAGCCCCTCTCATATAAATTTTAATTTATTCATAAATACATAATATACATTTTAATTTATTCATACATGAACTTTGTCTTTATTACTAAGAAGCTAATCAATTCCAAATAAGAGCTTAGGGCTAATCACTAACCTGAGAGCTCAACCCAAACCACTAACTCATATGCAAAGTTCCCAGCCTAACATCAAAGCTAACCATTCTAAATACCGGTAAGTGCTTAGGCCTAATCACTAACTTCATTGCTTAACCCAAATTATTAAGACACATGCTCACATTCTGCTCAAAATTGAAAATTAAACTGGTTTGAAAATTTCAACCCAGTTTGAAAAATATGAACCAGTTTGAAAAATTTAAACTGGTTTAACAGAAATTAAACCAAAAATAAAATTGAACCATAACATATCCACCATATTGTCTAAGGTTGGGGGGGGGGGGGGGAGGTCTAAGATGCCAAAATTTGTAAACAGTACGAGGGCTCATGTGGGAATTACAGAAGTAGGGGGTTTCAAGCCAAAAAACCTTCCCTAAGGGGGGGGGGGGGGGTGGTACAATGCCGCAATATTGGCCGGTACCTTTTGGCATAAGATGTACCTTGACTAGTTCGAATCACGTTACGTTTTATGATCTCCAGCCCTATTAGCGTGAATGCATCATAAGGCCACAACGTTTCACCCACCTTCGGAATAACGTTCTTTCCAATTTTCGTCCACTTCCAGGAAATTAAATATTTTATCATCCTCTTTCTTGATCCTCTCGTCGTTTTCCGCCCATTGAATATCGTCTACAGCCTCAAGACTGTCACCATAGCGAGCTTCTTCACTGTTGAAGATAAGTAGCAACTCTGCGAATAACAAGAGAACCGCTGACGCAAAACATAACCCCAAAAATATTCTGTAGAAAGTCCACAAACGGCAGACCGCCATTAACTTCCATTTGCCGGAAGTTCATTCCTGCAGTGCGAATTGAACGGCGGGAAAAGCTATAAGCCAAATAAGACTAATGTTGATTGGTCAATTTTGAACAAGTTCTCTTTAGTTTCACCAATCATACCTCGCGATATATTTATCCTTGACGATTGTACCACGTTTTTCGGCTTCGACAAATCGGCACATTCAGTTTTCGCTGGAACTGTGTTGGGATTTGTGTTGTGAGTCAGCAAATTCGCTCTAAAAATGCCACCCAAGTTGAAATTTGGTGAAGGTGAACGTATTCTGTGTTACCACGGTCCTCTGATCTACGAAGCTAAGTGTATGAAAGGACAGATGAAGGACAAAGTCACAAGATATCTCATTCATTACAACGGCTGGAACAAGAACTGGGACGAATGGGTTCCGGAAAACCGGGTGCTTAAATTCAACGAGGCTAATCTACAGAAACAGAGAGAGCTTAGAGAACAAAACTTGTATGTATTGCTTTTTTTCTTTGAAAATTTCCAGTCTGAGGGGCTTTCCAAGTTTAATCCGATGGAAGCTTTCTAAGAACTTCAAAGTTCGAGCAAGCGATTTAGACCACGTGCTGTAGCCCGTAGGCAATATATGTTCGACCTTGTGTAACTTCTCTTTCTGTTTCAAGTGATGTGCGGCTTATTTAAAGCAAATGGTCGGTGTTGACCATCGGACTTCTGCAGAAAGTAAAGACCACATAATGTCGGACATTCCGTGAGGCGATCGCAAATATTCAATTTTGTTTTGGACAAGTTATAAAGTAGCCTGCGAAAGCAGCCGTCCGTAACACACAAGCTTAGAATCTTAAGCTTACGTGTACTTGAAGCAAGAACATTTTTGTTGCAACTGCCAGAAATATTGTTTCTTAAATTTGAGTCACAATAGGACAAATTCTGCTGTAAGCAGGTATTACAAAGTAAATATTTGTCAAGGGAACTAGGGTTTTAATAGCAATGACACGAGCTTACATATGCATTTATGTTCTAGATAATTTTAAAAGCTTGGTTGTAGTCCAATGTCCAAAGACTATCTGGGCTGATATATATTCTCTGCTTTACTTGTGGGACGTCACAAGTAATACTGAACCATTTTAATCACTCTTGCTCCAACTGGGTTTTTGCATCTCACAGCCATTTCAATGGAGCAGTGCAACAGTGTGAATTATTGCATAATATTAAAATGATTTTTTTTTTACTAGAAAACTGTGCACCAACTTTTCCTTAACCACAATAGCATGAAGCTCAGATGTTTAGCCAGTAAGAATCTTTAAAAAATTCACCGAAATGCTATGCATGAATCACATCACTCGTGTATATAAAAATGTGTTTACAAATGTGACAAAGGCATTGCTAACAGCATGAGATTCAGAAGTAAAGAAAGTTGCAGGGGGATTATGGATTCTCTTTGATGCAAATCTCGGGTTCTTTTCACCTCTGCTTTTGTGATCAAAATATATATTTGGAGTGAACATTTCAAAGTGCATTTATAAACATGAAAAACAAAGATAATGTAATCTTATTAGTGTGTTAACACAGCCTACTTGGAATTAACAAACTTATAGAGCAATGTAAAATACAACTGGCAAGTAAAAAT
Organism: Micromussa lordhowensis; assembly: GCA_964020085.1. Classification (NCBI taxonomy): domain Eukaryota; kingdom Metazoa; phylum Cnidaria; class Anthozoa; order Scleractinia; family Lobophylliidae; genus Micromussa; species Micromussa lordhowensis. Next base: position 10,763,347 of record OZ026603.1, read on the forward strand.
GTGCAACAGCAATTTACACTAATGTCAGGTAAGAAATTATCTGCTGTTTTTCTTGGGTGAAAGCCAGAACTTAAAGTGTTTTGAATTGAACTGCAATCAGAAGAACTGTTCAGAACTGCATGTACATCTAGCCTGTTGAACCAGGTTAACCAGTTTCCTAGAATATCAGTATCACTGGATGTTTGTACATCTACTTGTTTTTTCGATGATTTTATCTTGTACATGGTTCAATGATCAAAAGACATGATGTGATACTGGCAAAACTGCGGAATATTGATGATGTCGTTGATCTGATAGTCACCACTTTTTGAAATTTGCATTGTTTTGCTTCTTAAAACAGATCGTGTATACAGGCTGCTTATGTCCATACAAAATGAAGGTTGTTGATTATCATAGCATGTTCAGCTATACCCTAGTCGTGTATCATTGTGTTATACAAGGCATATGGGATATCATCGTTAAACATATGGCATATCATTGTGTTATGCAAGGCATACAACTATAACCTGGTCATATATTGCTGTGTTATACAAGGCATAAAGTTGTGCATTACCTAGTAAACAAGAAATTAAATCTATATGCTTCAAAAATAAAGCACAGCTCTGCTGTAAGGTTGAATTCTGGCCAGAGTCATAAAGAAAAAACTTATTTTCATTGTTCTGCTATCTATTGTGTTGTAATGATGGTATATTATATGATACCAGTGAACCATCAGAGCAATAATTATTACAAAGTTGACTGGTTACTTAACAATTATTCCATGAGCGCGCGTTGGATATGAGATGATAGATAGCCAACGAGGCGCGTAGCGCCGAGTTGGCTATAATCATTTCATATCCAACAAACGCGAGTGGAATAATTGTTTTATTAAAAACGCCCTCAAAATATAGAAAACTAGACTACAATTAAAATAAAAAGGCCCAAAAAATCATGCATACGCTCGTCGTTTTCGTAGATCATGGTATAATGGCTCATATACCATGATGGCTAAGCCAATGAAAACTCTCGAATTGCATTATCCAATGATCCAGTTTTTAATAATGAGAAATAGTTCAGCATTCACAATAGACAAGTGTTATAGTATTGAATAAGATTAACTTTATCATTATTTTTCTTTATGGTTTCCTGTTGCAGGAAAAGTAAGAAATCAAGAAAGCGTACTGATAAAGCTGTAGGGGAAAATGACAAACCTTTAAAGCGTGAACCAGTGGTGGAGACTCCAGGTCCGGTTAGAAAAAAGAGATCCAGAATAGCTAATCCTATAGAAAGTGATGAGAACTTCACATCGCGTGTTGATGTTAAAATATCTATTCCAGATGATCTCAAACATTGGCTCATAGACGACTGGGATCTCGTGACACGCCAAAAACAACTTGTACCTGTTCCACGGAAAAAGAATGTTAAAGAGATTCTGGACGAGTATATAAAATCACGAACTGCTAATCCTGATGACGGGTTGAAACCAGGAGTTGTGCAAGAAGTTGCAGATGGTATTCAAGAGTATTTTAACGTTATGTTGGGAACACAGTTACTTTACAAGTTTGAAAGGACTCAGTACGGTGATGTTCTAACTGAACACACAAACCTTCCTATGTCACATTTATATGGAGCAGAACATTTGCTGAGACTTTTTGTAAAACTTGGCAATGCCCTGTCATTCTCAAGTTTGGACGAGAAGAGTGTGCAATTTGTGGTGACACACATTCAAGACTTTTTAGATTATCTGTCCAAGAATGCGGATAGCTTGTTTACAACTGACTATGAGACCGCAACGCCTGAATATCATCGCAGAGCAGCCACATAATGTTTTTGAAAATATTGTGTCATTGTTTTTCTGGTTGGAATATTAAAAGTGTGCAACTTTTTTGCATATTTTGTGAAGTCTGCAGCAATAAGATGGTGATTTTTCATGGACGGGTATTAATTTTGTACATGGTGTGAAAATGGAAATGTTATATTTGAATTTTCTAGTTTAACACTTCCAATAAGTTTATGAAGTAAGTGACAGACTTGGTTATTATTCCGGTTATTTGTGAGTGAGAAATTACCCTGAAAGCAATTTGTGTTATTCTGCGGAAATTTTTGAAACAGCAGTCGATTGCATAATATTGTACATTTACAATGCTGATCTTGTTAAATTTAGTAATGAGACACACTGAAGTTGTTTTTCTAGTTTTTCCAGTTGTTGGTGTGACTATTTAAATTTATTGTGCTATAGGTTGGTTCACCATGTAAAGATGATGCAGTCTTAATGACAAATTGCCTGGAGTGTCTTCTGTAGACCTGCTGGAAAATAAAAAGCTGTCGGTTGTTTTCCATTGTGTTTCCAAGATTGAAAAATTTAATCTCGTGCTTAATAATTCAATTGTTGATAATGTGATACACGTGTAGAGTTTCATGTTAGGGTTTTCTTAACTCCTCAGACAGGCAAGTTACTTTATAAAATGCAATGTGGTTGAGATGAGGTAACATTGATATTCTGGGCCTGGTTCTAGCCCTGGCAGCAAGGCCTAGAGGATACAAACAAAGCATATTAAATGACCATGTTTTGTTTCTTTTTGTTTTTTGTGACATCTTGGCCTGAGTGCCATGAAGCTGAATTTTAATCTGAAGTACAATGCAAGGTTGTGCACTACAAGTGCCTGGGTGCCACAGGCCATTAACTTTTGCTTTTGTGTGACTGTAAAAGGTTATGAAAGCCTGCATAGCAGGCATTAAAAGGGGGAGGGGACTTGTTTGTGCTTTTTACCTTCCTATCCCTTCCCTGTTTACGCCTGCGACGCAGGTTAAGCTCGCATTTTCCTTATAAGCTTTAAAGCTGGGGACCCACTTGTTATGAACTTTTGGGCTGCTCACAATTCTTCTTGGACCCCAGCCTTGCATTATGCAGTGAATATGAAATTAATAACAACCACCTCATCCTTGCAGTTACTTGTTCTTGGGTACAGTAAAATGGTCTGTCAGTCATTATCATATGACAACCTTTTTAAATATGACAACATCTCATGCCCAAAAGGTAATGGGTTATAATATTTTGTTGCTTTATTTCCTTTTTTATCCCCTTCACTCTTTGTAGCAGAGGGCATCTACAGTTCTTCCACACTTGTCTTAATCCTGGCCATTGAGTTCCATTTTGTTCCATCTAACACCCTACTGCAGCTCTAGTTCCACTGACCTCTAGTAGTTTTGTGGCCTTTCTCGCTTTGTTTCCTCATTATAGGCGGATTCATGCTGATGTCATTGTTTACATTTTGCTCATTTGCATACGGCTTTGCGTATAGAAGGAAACACGTTAGGTATGAATTGACTTCAGGCATCTAAAGAGCTAGTGAAACTTAGTACATGGTGAAATTTTTAGCTCTTTGGGTGTAATATTCAAGGAGAAATTGTTTTTCAAAAACTGCAAAATTTCTTGGTGGCAAAAGCGCTAATGAGCTCATACATTCTTTGTTAAATTTTGAGTTTTTAAACCAGTGTTGCACAAAAAGTATACAATACATCAGGCTCATATTCACTGGCAGAGTTAATCGTACTATGACCTTTCAATATTCAGAACTGATTTATTTGTAGCTCCATCAAAAACTGAATTGCTTATGCTAATGAGGCAAATATTGTAAACAAGAATTCCCCTATTCATAAGCTCCAGAAGAAGCCATGAATGGTTATTATAGCCTGGGAGCAAGCTCTTCACTGGAATGACAAGATTTCATCACTGTATCAGAATGATGTAAGAAGTAAATATCCAATGATTTTTCTTCAATAAATTTTTGTTGCTATCAATCAAGAAACCCTAATGTTCATTTTCTCAAGCATGTGAACCATTTAGTCTCTCCTTGCGAACACTCTATGCTTTTTGAAGTGAGGAAATAAAATCAGCACGAATGTATTTGATGCAACAAAAAAATCTCAGCAGACCTGTTGAGTATTTCCACCAAATGGTGCATTCACAAAAGGTTGTACTATAGAGCATTCAAATGGAGTAGTCTTCAAATGTATGAAAAAGAGATCAGAAAAAGAATGCATTTAGCATGAAATAATAGGATTTCTAGATCAGGAGGTTGACCGACTCCACCCCATCACCTCTCCTCACCCCAACACCCCCTCCCCCCCCCAAAAAAAAACAACAACAACAACAACGACAACTGAAAAAAATATTAGAGGCGAAATAGTGTTGCCTTCAGTCAGTCATTCTACCGGCCTGGCTCAGCTCAGTCTGTTACATTACAATGCTAATGAGAAGCTTGGTATTTACTTTTTAAAATAAAATTCAGAGCGAGGCTAAAGCCTCGATTAGGTTATTTAAAAATAACCTAATCGAGGCTTTAGCCTCGCTCTGAATTTTGAGTTCATCTCCTGGAGACTGGACCGTAGTTGCACAGAGACTGCGAACTGAGCATGTCAAGCATGTGATTTTTGTTGGAGGAGCATGAAAACTTGGTTCGAAAGAGGAGGAAAATCGCCCGTTTGCCTCATGGAATAGTCTTACGATTTGGTCATTTGGAAAGAGAGATGCCAGATAAAAGTATATATTGCTGATTACAGGGATTTGCAAAGGCAAGTGTGTTTTAATGGCCTAATTTGCAAGAAGCTTTCATGTAGTGTAGCGACGCGTGGTGTGAACCGCGCCGTTCGTTAGTCAGGGCAGGGTCTTTCAATTCTGTTCTGATTATTGTAGTTACTACTGAAAATGGACATTTATGAGTCCCTTTGCTTTTTCTGTCAGGTTTTGAAATATTATCCTCGATCCCCTCGCCTGGAATCGTTTAATTTCCTTGTTGGGTCGGGTGTTTGAGCCAACTAAATGCTGGTCGATTTGGTTCGTAACTTCTCATTTTTTTACTGTTAAAAATCCAAAACTACCGGTTGTTATCCTTGGATCCGTATGTCATTGAATATTTCGCTTAAAGATTTCATTCCACGCGGGAAAATGATTGATAAAGTGCTCATTTTGTGTGAAATTGGGTGTTTCTTTATGGGTAAATTTATGGATAAAATTTCTTACAAGCTAACATTTTCACCGGTGCATTCTGTAAGCCGTGTTTATACAACAGTCTCAAAATTAGATATTATCCTTGTTGTAGCACCAACAGACGAAAGCTCTTTTTTTTTCGAATGTACAGCGAAAAAGACAGCTGGTATCCATTAGCAACAAGAAGAAGTTATAGTACATTCAAGATTGGATATGTTTTTCATCGATGATTACACTGATATCATGGCAATATTTCCCTATCATTCACCTCTGAAACAGTCGTAAAGTCAAAGAAATATCTGCTATGTTAGCTGACAAAATATAGTGTGTTTAGTGTTGATTCTCATTTATTGTGAATTTGACTTCAAGCAATAACTTCAAATTGAATCTAATTGTGAGGTAAAATGAGAGAAAACATTGAAGTGCAAGGTTATTATCAGCTGTCCCGTTATGAGTCTTCAGACACCTGGCCCAGATCAATTGAAAAGCAGATAACATCATTTATTAGATACGTCTTGAAAACTGATGGATAAAATTTATGTATTCTACATAACTCAGTTGTGCATTTGATGTAAAACAGCTATCTTGGAATATTTGAGTGGAAGAATAGTTTAACTACGATAATTATTGTTCCCTCAGATGATAAGGATCATTTTCAGACTACCCTTTTGTTTACATTGAATTTTGTTTCAAAATGAACCTTTACTTTTTATTTACATGTGTGGATGATTATGTTTTCGTCTTAAATTTTTATTAAAAAACAAGTGAAAGAAAGGCAACTTTTTGCGAAAGCTTGCAATGTAATTAATGGTGTATAAGGGTACTTTTCAATCCAAAAATGGATTTTGTATTTCTTTGCTTAACATATTAATCCAAAATCACCCAGATCATGGTACATCAAAGGAACAGAAGAATCCTTGCACATATTGTTCCAAGTGATCTTTGATTAATCTGGTTAAGTAAAGTAATGCAAATCTGATTTTTGGATTTAGAATCCAATCATGGATTTTTCTATAGAAATGCACTCTAAGAACATGGTATGAGAACTGCTGACTCAAAGAACTGGGCTCCTGTGTTTGCTAGTACCATTTGAAGAACAAAAAAGTAGGGGGTGAATACTCTATAGGTAAATTGCAGGTATTATCCCTTGACTCGCAACCACAATTATTCAGTTCATGGGCAACATGGATTTTTAATACCCATATCATACCATTGTATAGACTAGTATACTCTGTATTTGTCAGTTACAGTGTCGCCTTTATCATGTATTCCACTATACAAGTTTTATAGTTCTTTTACCTCATAGCCTGGTGTTGAACTGGGTTTGTCATTTATTCCAACTTAGTGTTAACATAAAGTTGTTTAATTTATTGTTTCCTTCACTTCAGTAAGAGATGGTGACGGTGCCATCCCCTCAGTGTGTTGGACGAGAATTTGTCCGGCAGTATTACACCCTCCTGAATCAAGAACCTGTGCAGATTCACAGGTATAGAAATAATTTTCATTATAGTAATTGCACAAGGGTGTATAAGGTCTTTTTGGTGAGGTTTTTTGAGGGAGAGGGTGATGGAAGATATTATTTGTGAGGAGCATGGCACGCCATTATAAATGGCTGGTCTCAAATTTTAAAGCAGTTTTGCTTGATCTCTTGCCCATCAAACAAGTGAGAATGAAAAGTTACTTGCCCAGAAGGAAAGTCTACTTGTCCAGGACAATGGGACAGCACTTTTTTCTAGCCCTGGTGTTGCACACTGACAGTATCACTAACAACTTATTCTAAATGTACATACATACATGCATGATAGGTGTTATTGTGCTTATTTAGCACTATGGGATTACTCTTCAATTAGCCCTTTTGAAGTGTCTGTGTAGAGGATTCAGTTAAAGTTTTGAACGACTGGTAGATTTTTATTAATTCAAAAACAATGATTAGATTATTTGCTCTCAAATTCTGTGATTGATTCGGGCTGTACCTTTGTTAAAATATCACTTATTTGAAACCTCTAGCTCATAATCTAAAATGTATGTAATTATACAGTGTTTGTACTAAGGATCATCTAAATAATTTTGCATCGGTGGTTATGAGAACCAATGCAAATAACAAGTTACATCAAATTTGAGGTTGCTACCTTGTTACAATACTTTTGGAATGTCAAATCCTACCTTGAAATTTTATCGCTACTTTCAGGGGGCCACTTTGTGTACTTTTAGGAGGTTGGTACTTGAAAAACCTTGTGGTGGTGTCTGGTCAGTGTACTGAAGGTCTTTGTTTGTTCTCCTTTACTTGACAGCAACAGATGCAGAGCCACATGTGCAGTTGTTGTTGTTGTGACAGCTACATCAACTGATATTCTTGGTTATTTGCAGGTTTTACACAAAGCAATCCTGGTTTCTCCATGGGAGGGCAGAGAATGGCCCTACTGAACCCCCTGTGATTGGTCAAGAGGTAAGGAGATTGTTTTCCAAATATCTGCAGTATGTTTTCACATACTGCAAAATGTATTTGGTTTTTATAACCTGCCCAGTGTACAGTACAGTACAGTACAGTACAGTACAGTAGATTAAACACTGGACCTCTGCAAGAAACTCGTGAGAAAGCCCTACAGTACCGGTCAAAGGTAAGTTGACAGTCTCGATTCGAAACTCGATCCTCGATGCTTTCGAGGATCGAGTTTCGAGGCTCAAGTTTTGAGTTTCAAGGCGCTCAAAGAATTTTTTCGAGAAAACGATTTATATCTCAAATTCGTAACAATAGAGTAAATAACACCTCGCTTCGTGCGGCTTCCTTTATTCGTGTAAGAGTACATATCTTTCATATTAACGTCCAAATCGTTGGTCTGGAGTTAAAGTCTTGAATCGCAGTCATATACAGTACAGCCCAAAAATAATGCACGCGCAAGAAGTGGCACAAGAACGTTTGGAAACGCAAGAAGTTGAACATCTAAGCTCAAGAAGCCGCAAGAAGTTACGATTGTAACCGCAAGCCGCAAGAAATGCAAGAAGTTGTCGAGTCCAGCCGCATTAAGTTTCCTTTATCCGATCTGAGAGTGCATAGACGGCAGTAGTGTAAATAAAATGCCGCACTGAGTTAAACGTTTCATTTTCACCAAAATTCTTCGATAATTATAAAGACATCCGCTTACAAGAAGCACTTACAGCCGAGAACCACGGCTACTACAAAAATGTCATCTTGAGCAAATAGAGTCGCCGGCTTTTTCGCCGAACAAATGTACATGTACCTGTACCGGTAAGTATAATTTGTGACGCCTTATATTTGCTTACGTTCTAAATATAAAACAACTCGGCACAAGAAGGTCACTTTTGTCACACAACCTTTCTTTGTTTCCATACATTTCGAAGGCATTGCTTGCAGAAGTCAAGATATTAATTATTGTTGACTTTGCTGTTCCTTTCACTTTTGCCACATAACATTCGACGAGCGAGATGCCAAAACAAAACAAAACGCTAATTCATCAAGTTGTTTCCAATGCACGCAAAGGTCAGGTTTCGCTTCTACAGTATCTTGCCGTAAACGTTACATTGATCGCAAGCCCAGTATCAAATTCAAAATAAATCGTTAAAAGTTTCTTTTATAAATCGATTGAAAATAATTATAAACTGAAAAATTCAGACCGAGAGATAACAACAACTTCTGGAAGAAGACTGTCGGTATTTCATCCGCTTGTCTCTTTGTCGGTGGAAACAGTGTTTGTTCGCAAATGATTAAACTCGCTTGCCGCTTGCCTCTTTGTCGATGGAAATATTAATATTCCTCCTGTAACCAAGCGGCGACTGAACTTGTTCAATAATTTGCGTTTTCATCGCCAGTAGCATAGAAAACAGAAGGGCAGACCACCAAATACGGCGTTTAGTTGTTTATTCGTGAATGAAATTCAAGCCACTTGCTCAACTCTTTGCTTAGCCCCATCGAAATGCTTTGGTACAAGCTAAAGCATTTCCTTCGAAACATCGTAAAACCGAGAACAAAGGAAGCGCTAATCAATGGGATAGAAAGATTTTGGAACGAGAGAGTGGATGCAGAAAAGTGTACGAAGTATATCGGGCACTTGCACAAAGTCTTGCCGATAGTTGTCGAGCCGCAGGGAAAAGCTTCCGGAAACTAGTTCCCGGCAGCACTCTCCAGACACTGACAAAAACGGCTCTTTTAGGAGCCACCAGTTCTAATAAAAGTCATGACCAACACTGCCCTGTACATGTAATCCCATGAACCCTAATCCCTATTGTGTCTACAACAAAACTCCACACATTTTTCAAAGATTCTATCTAATGCATAAAAGTTAACATTAAGTGAAATCCTTAGTTTTCATTATTAATAGAAACTTCGAATTCTGCAGGACAGTCGATTGAATCGAAACCTGGCCATTTCTTTTTCTTTCTTTTGTAAGGAAACACGCAGAATAACGTTGTGTCATTAAAAAAGAAAATAACATTTATCACGCTTTCCACGAGCCATTTTTGAACTCGCATATTTCAATGGCATACTCAGTACATGAAGATGGCTGTATATTTAGTTTTTATATCATCTTTGCTACCCAGAATGTATAGGTAAGGAGATATAACAATACAACTTCTTAGATCATAGACTGAGTCGGTGTTTTCCATCTGGGACTCCGGGCCAGTAAACAGAATGGGCGTGCCGTTCTACATTTATGCAGTGTATGTAACACGAGCCAGAAGTCAGTGTCAAGAATCGAAAACTAACAAAAAAAGTTACTCTGAAATCATAATCAACAAAAAGATAAAAAATAATCTGAATTATAAGAAACTTATTGAAATAGAGCGACAAAACAAACAACAACTAGACGCCTTGACAATTTCGATTTGCATTGACCACATGTGAATATCAAACGTGAGCCGCTACAAGAGTTGCTAACTTCTATCGGGCCGTAAAGACTAAGCCCAACATCGAATTGAAAACTGACCGGAAAAGTTACTCTGAAATCATCAGCGAATGGATTAACGATAGCTCGGAAACGAAAGAAATGTGTTCATACATGTACCAAGCGTCAAAACAAACAACCGATTTCGAGTCGCGTGCGCTCTTCGAGAGTTTACGTTTCTGATTTCAATTCTATCGAGTGGTTCGTACAGTTGATTTCAACGGAACTCAGCGTCGTGTTCAGAACTGTTACGCTGTTGTTACTCTGAAATGAACGACAACTAACTCCTTAATCGAAAGAAGGTCAACCGAGAGACATAACAATCGATTTAAATAAGGCAACCGATTTACCAACGTTATGTAGAGTCGCTTACCGCCTCTACAGTCGCAACTTGAAAGTTTCTGTCTCCAAAAGCAAACCAGCAAGACTGACATGTACATGTAATTCAAAAAATTGATGGAGCGATAAATTTCTTTGTCGCCTTGACTCGAAACTCGAACGACGCGACTCGAAACTCGAACGACTCGACTCGCAACTCGATACTCAAAGTTTTTGAGTTTCGAGGATCGAGTCGAGTAGTTCGAGTTTCGAGTGACTGTCAACTTACATTTGACCGGTACTGTATCTTGTGGACCATGGCCAAGGTCATTGCATTGTCTTCTTGGCCAAGGCACAATACTCTCTTAGTGTCTCTCAAATTTAAATGCAGAGAATTAAGGGATAAACCCTGTGAAGGACTAGTTTCCCTTTCAGAACATAGAGTAGAAATACTCCTAGTTTCTCAGATGCTACAGAAACAAAGCTGTGGCATTCATGGGTCACTTTGGCCCATTGCTCACTTAACCATTACCTTTCTTCACATATGAGTAATCAAAGCTGGGCCATATGGATTTAATAACTAAATGTAATCACCTTCTTTCCTTGATATCTTGACTTGTATTTGTTGTAAACAGCCTGTGTTCTTAGAAGTGCTGAAGTTAGTTTTCATTCTGAAGGCAAAAACCCTAATAAACCTTACAATGACACAACCAGATCATTTTGAAAGGTTTTGGACCCTTGTCAAAAGTTACAATTGAACCAGATGTTGATGGGATCTTTTCAAATAGAATTATGCCAACTGATACCCTTAATAACTTAAGGAAAAAAACAACTAAAGGTCTTCGAATTGAAATGGAATAAGAAAAAGTAAAAGTATTTAGTTCTCACAAGGAAGTGATAATTTTAATTGGTAAACTAATATATAGATTTAGGTCAACCTAAAAGCGGAGCTCCTGTAGCCCGATTAGGCTTATCCAGGATAAGGTTGAATTTTGAGTTCAGTTTTGTAACTTTGCTGCAAGGTTTTCTGCATATTGTTTGGTGTTTAGTTTTTCTTTCAACTGAAATGAACTGCTTTTTTCAATCCAGAAGTCAAACGAGTGGATTAAAAAATCAAAACATTATCAGAGGAAATTGTGAAAATTACTTTGATTGTTTAATAAAGAATTGCCAAAAACTATTGGGCTAAAATATTATCTGAATGATGTTAACATGTGAGCATTGTTTCAAGGTTTTATCATTGCATTGACCCTATTGCGTAGTACTAGTTGTAGTTAAATAAATTAGCCAGAAATCTTCCAGTTTGGAAATCTTCCAGTTTCCACGTAAACACGACAAACGTTACTCCTTTAGCTGACCTAGCATATTGTGTAGCCACGTTGAGCTCCAGAAAGCACGCGAAAAATTAAGCCTCCTTTTGGTTTAGAGGTCCCCTTATGGCCGCCATCTTGCGCGACTCCACCGTCGTCGTCGTCGTTGTCGTCGCCGTCGTGCGTACGCGCCCACGAGCAATACCGCTGTCCATGATTAACCATGAGAAAATCCATACATGGGTTTCTTTTTCCTATATGGTTATGGGGCTCCGCTTGGCGGCCCTTCGGGCCGCCGGAGCTCCGCTATTAATACTAATTGATTCTGAAAGCACAAAACTCCTCATCTTAACCCTGACCAGTGCTTGTAACCTTCTGTATTCTGTATGTTCTGGGAGTGAACCATCTGTTCACTGTGAGTATTTGTTTTCCCACAGGCAATCTACACAAAGATCAAGGAACTCAATTTCCATGACTGCCACACAAAGATCAGACAAGTAGACAGTCACTCCACTGTCGGTGGAGGAGTGGTAGTGCAGGTAAATATATATCTTTAATATACTTCACACTGAATGTGGATTCTGATTGGGAAAAGAAGAATTCAATATCTTCTGTTGGTGACAATCTTTAGAGATCTCCAGTAGGGAAAAAGTATGGAAACAATGGAAAAAAATGCTCATTGAATTTTTCTCAAGCTTAAACAACAGTGAATGCATGTAAGTACAATCTGCATGTACATCACTTACACACAGGTACAATGTACCCTGTAGCTAAATTGCTTATGTCGGGACACACTGTTGAACACTTTCAACTGGTCTACATCTCATCCCTAATTATGATTCTATTAATTCATAATTTCAGCTTTCCTAAGATCAGAAGGTTTTTGTGAGAAGAAAATTGTATATTTTTGTTTGTTTCGTTTTGTTTCAGGTGTCTGGTGAATTGTCTAACAATGGACAGCCCATGAGGAGGTTTATGCAAACCTTTGTCTTGGCCCCTGGCGAGGTGCGTACTAATTTCTGTTAACTTTCAATGTCAGTTTCCACAATTTACCAAGGGTGTGTGAACTATGGTTCCAATTATTGTTGCACTGTAAGCTGCTACCAGCACTTAAACTGTATCTATGTCACATTCTTGTTAATCAGGGTCCAAGAAAGTATTACGTTCATAATGACATATTCCATTATCAAGATGAGGTGTTTTCAGAGGAGACAAGTGATGAGCCAGCTGATGGGACTGTTGGTAAGGAGATATCATCAGTTTATAATCATAAAGCATGCAAGGTAGTCATGAAAGAGAAGTACATGTATAGAGAAAAGCATTAGGGTACATATTCTCATATTTTTTTCTGTAGCTCAGAGGTTTCATTAAGAGCCAGGCAACAGGGAAATTGACTGGCTGTAAGGTTGATTTTGTCCACCTGGTTTGACTATCCAAAAGAATTCTTTTCTCATAAAGAAGTTCTGTTCAAAACGTTTTGCCCACCTGTGAAAACCAGTTTCCCTCCTGCTGAAAATGTTAATGAAACCCCTGATAGCCTGATTGCTTCTGTCACTTCTTGAGCTCTGTAACAGAGAGAAGCACCTTGCGGCTTTTGTTTATTGTTTTGCATCACTTGGTTTAATTTCTCAATAGACGCACTTTTGTTTTGGCTTGAGAAAACTGTTGCATGCTTTTTTTAAACCTTTCTTTTGTAGACTCTGAAGGTGAAGAGGAACTTGCCCAGCAAGTACCACTAAACAACAGTGCCAGCAGCTATGACCAGTCTAACCAGGAGCAACATGTAGCTCAAGACAGTGCCAGTGATAATCTGTATTATGCAGACCAGGGACAAACTAATGGGTGATTCATTATGTTGTGTATGAAATCAAGAGCAACAAAAACTTCTATTGAGAAGTCAGAGAACTTGACGTTTCGTAGTTTACAAGTTCCAAAGCTGTATGTCATGCTACTGAAAACTGTAATGTAAATTGGTCTGTCTTATGATTACAGCAAAGTGTCAATGACAGTTGAACACTGCTATTTGAAACTCTTAAAGGAAACACAAAATAGCTTAAATAGGGTTCAAGATAGCATACAGTATAATGATTGACTAAAAATGTATATTTGCAGCACTCCAAGCTGCAGCTATTTTGGGCACCATGGCAAGAGAAAAACAATTGGCAACTACATTTTCCTTACAGGTTGCCAATGTACATGCAGCAACTAGTACAGTAAAAAAGGCTGATTGCTCATAAGCAAGGATTTTTGTAGTATGGTTTAATCACTAAGCCAACCAACTTCACCACAACTTTTGCAGGCTTGTCTTCCTTAATCCACCGTAGGAAAAAAGATGGTGGCTGTACATTTTACCACAATACCTTGCGAACCTAACACAGCGTATAAGACACAAGTAAAGCCAATTTTTTACAATAGTTGTTCCTGTACTAAGGACATTGTGTATCGTAGGTTTGAAGATTTTACAACCCTTCTGTACCTTTTTAGGAATGTTTTTAAAGTTTTCATGCGCTAAGAGCTGTGGGTAAATGTACCAGTCGCCATCTTTTTTCCTACGGAGGATTAGTTTCGTTTTTCTTTTATTTACTTTCCTGAAGAGTAGGTTACACTGTTCGACCAAACAAAAAAATGGAAAACAAAAGTATCAGCATCAAAATGTTCTTCAAGTGATAACGTTGTGGGTGATTTACAATTCAGAGACTTGAGATATTCAAATGTGCATCTTTCAGAATCAGTAACCTGCTTACTTAAAAATCGGCGAAATAATTCTATACCAGGGAATCTAATTACACAACTTGTAAGTTCAACTGTTGTTGGTTTATATCTATTTTGCTATTTATTTGTTGTAGTCCTGGAAGTTTGATGAACCAGGAGCCACTTGCGGATGAAGATGATGGCAATGAAGAAGAGTCACTAGAACTGCAAGAAGTTGTCATTGACAAGCAGCCTCAGGTAATGTGGGTAGAACTTAAATCTTGCTTTTAAAATGTATGTGTACGTTACACTGCCTTAATGCTAGTCAGCCACTTGTCGTCTGGTACTGAGGAAGTGTAGGCCAGTCTAGTAGCTCTTGTTAGGAGCTCATGTGTGTAGTTGTGTTGCAATGCTGTGAATACTTGAATATTCTCCATCACCTGAAACCAGTATGCCTTCTTTTGGAAAGGCCAAATCACTCATTTCAATAGAGAAATCAGAATCATCCAAAGTGTTTGTTCAGCAAAATTGTATTTCCAGAAAAAGATGATGGACAGCTATTAATTATATAATATATTTTGTGTAATGAGTCATTCATATTGTTCATGAATACATTTCTTGCAAAAAAATTTGAATGATCATTATTTCAAACAAAAAAAAAACCATCCCAAAATAAAATCGTCCAAAAATTTTAAGTATCCAAAATTTTGAGGCAAACCCTAGTTGAGGCACTGCTTGAGATACATTATGGCTTGCTAGAACTTGTGTAATTTTCTCCTCTGTACATCTCTAAAACATTGAGGGTGCAATAAAGCTACATCATTTACACAGAATGTTATTTCAATCTACATGTAATTCATGTTTTGTGGGTATAAATATAATTTTAACTAGCTATGTTTCATCACACTGTCCAAACTTTTTGTCCAAAATGAGATTTAAAAAATGTCTGAAAATTAAACTTCCGAAATAAAATGTCCAGAATTTTGACCTCCAAAATTTTTTGGCAAGTTATGTATTGATCACTCTTTCTTTTCATGATCATATTAGATTCCTCATCTTGAGCCTGTCAAAGACATACAAGCTGCTCAGCCAGTGGAAGAGGAAGAAGCTGTCTCTCCTTCTGCTGATGGACAACCTGCTGAGGCTCCTTATGAAGAAGAGCAGGAGGAGGTTGAAGAGGAGGAGGAACCTGAAGAGCCAGGTCCTGAACAAGAGGCACCTTTAGAGGATGCCTCTGGTGAGCTTGCTGAATCAGGTACCAGGCGTAAAGCTTTTCTCTTACAATGTAAAGGCTCACTTATTACGCCCTTGTGCCCTCACTGTAAACAACAGTTATATCACAGTCTTTCCGATTATGGGACAAATATCAGCCACTTAAAGGAGCTCAGTCACATCATTTTGACTCAAAATACTGCCTCAGAGCTCAACGAGTCCAAAATAACTCTTGCCGAGTTATTTTGGCCTCATACAAAATTACCCTTAAATTGAAGGAAACCTGAAAATAAACGTTTACCGAGATAGAAAAACAGCAAAGGAGTAGTAATAAACCATAAAGAAACAAGGATAGAGAAGGTTGACATGGAAATTACAAAGGATGGACTTGAAAAATTTAGGCTTAACTTTTCAATATGTGTAAACCATGATGTAGCTCCTTTAATTTAATTTGATATAGTTGTGTCTGTGTTGTCATAGATTGAGTTTGAGTTTAAATTTGACATGTGCAATTCTATTGCAGTACCGGAGAAGCCAAAGAGCTGGGCTGCCCTTGCTGCATCTCGTGCACCATCAGGTCAATCTAACTCTGCTCCTGCTACAAACTCGCGTCCTGTGAGACAGACTCAACAGGTGAGTATTATGTGGAGAATTGTTCTGTGGAGGGAGGCGTACCTTCCACATGTGGGAAAGAGAACTTTTCACTTTTTCGTGGCTACAAAATAAAGGCAACATTTATAAGGTATATTCGATCATTGAACGTGTGGATAGAATCTTGAGAGAACTGGACACCAGTGCAAAACAGTACTTTGGACTCCAAATCATTTTGCTCGCTTTTTCTTTTGTGTGCATTGAAAAATAGAGACACTGCAAAAAGTCTACAAATGTTTCAACTATCACACACACAAAAACAAAACAAAGTGAAACAGACAGTTTAGCACTTATTGAAGCATTTTTTAAAATTATTTTATTTTGCACATTCTCTCCAGCCTCCTGCTCAGGCTGTGCTACCACCACCAACTAGACCCCAGGCTGCTTCTACCCGCCCCTCCAAGGAAGCCCGTGGAGGAATGAGCAGTAGAGAAGCAAGACTGACAGCACGGAATGCACCTGATAATCATCAGGTGTTTATTGGTAATTTGCCTCCTGGAATCAAAGATGATGAAGTGCGAAATGTGTTTTCTAGTAAGTACCATTGAAAAAACTCTTTGCAGTGAAAAGAAAATATAGAGTTTATTAATTTTGATTTTGTCATTTGCTGCTTTTCAGAGTATGGAACAATACTGGAAATCAGGCTCAATCCCAAGGTACAAACAAGTTATGTTATATTTCAGCATGTTTTTTTTTTTTTTCATAATGAATATCAGGTCATTGCTGATTGAGATAAAGGTCAGGAGCTCTTTGGGGCCATACTGGTGGCCTATGACATCAAGAATTGCACGTATTAACATGTATCGTAGTTTCTGAAGCGTGAAGCAACTGTTTGTACAGATGTAACTTTCCTTTTGATGACCCTGTCTTTAAATATTTTTCCCCAGAACTTTGGATTTGTCATATTTAACAGCTCTGACCCAGTGGAACAAATCCTGAGCAACAGAGTGAGTAGAAATAAACTTGTAATTAAACATGAATGGTAATTGGACCACTGCTGATGGCTAGTTTCTGACTAAACTCAAGTTGAAAGATAGTCCCCAAGCAAATTATTGTAAATGTATCTTTTAGTTGATGATTTTCTTTGTTTTCATCACCAACTTGATAATCCATTGACATAGTGAGGAGAAGAAGCTACTAGATGTTGACAGTAGAACCACGTTAATGCGACAATCCATGTGTGATACAAAGCTGCCTATGATGGAGTATCCCAAAAGTTCTTCTTACTAGAACTGCACCCCCTCCAACCCCTGACTCCAAAAAAAGTAATAATAACTAAAAGTTCTTCTCTTATAGTACTTCTGTAACTTGAATTTCCTCAAACGTTTTCTGACTGAATCAACTAGCCCGACTAGAAAATCCACTACCCCCAGCTATCAGACAGGACTTACGCACGCCAAGACTTACTGAGCTTTCCTTTAGATCAAAAGAAGGTGTCAGTGGGAGTGAAAGAATGATTAAACCAACAAACATTCAACTTTTACGCAACAATTTTCTGCATTTAAACCATTACTATTCTTTTTTATTTTAAGCCAATCAAAATTGGTAACCATGAAATCAACATTGAAGAGAAGAAGCCCAGCGGAGCAGTTGGCCGCGGCGGAGGTGGAAATCGTCGGGGTGGGAGTGGCGGCGGCGGTTCTCGTGGAAACGCGCGCGGGGGCGGTAGTGGAGGCGGTGGACAAGCTGGCCGAGGGGGCGCCGGAGGATCTCGGGGTGGTAACCGCGGAGGATTTGGAGCGAGTACTGGCAATGCAAGCGCAGGGTCTGGATCTGGCGGGCGATCAGGTGGCCGTCGAGACAGCGGAGGTCGCGGCGGGAAATACAAGTAGTATGGTGTCACGTTGAGAGAAAGTACCATAAATTATTCTCAAGGAAAAAAAGACAAAAGAAAAATACTCAACATTGCAGACAGCCATGGTGGCGATTTTTTTTTTCACTTCCTAGAAAGCTTTTATGTCGTTTTCATGTATAGTGTGTTGTCGGCCGAACAACATGGCGGGCTTGTTTGCATTTTGTCTGCTGGCGGATAACAGTGAAGATTTGTTGCAGTAGTTCTAATTGTAGTCATAGAGTGTCCCGGTGTGCTCGTCGTGTTAGAGAGTTTTATCGTTACTTAATAATAAGCCACTTAGGTTTATTTTTTCAAGGCAAGTGGAAAAGCAAGGCTTTTACACCGAGCCGCAATGCCGCCATGGTTTTTCCCGTCCTCCATCGCTCGCTCAACACAGGTGAACTTTATACGAAGTGAAATTTGAGATTTAAAAATAATTGTGACCTTTTTTTAGTATAGAGAGCGTCCAAAGTTATATGGAAATACGACGTTTGCAATATTTATATTGGATACCGCTATTACGAATCACCAAGGAATAAAAAGAAGCCTGCAATATTGTAACTGGTGCTGTTGTTAGTATTCTTAACCGAAAACGTCAGTAGCGAGAGAGTCTGAGCCCTCGATCATCGAATTTGAAAGAAGAATAGGCCGCCATAGTCGTTAATGTGGGGGGATATCATTAAAAAGAGATTAATGTCATCTGAAGACTCTCTGCATCAATCTCGGCTGCAAGCTAGTTCCAGTCCAATACCGAGAATTTAAATATGGCCTAATGTTAATTTACAGGGCTCACGTAGACTTAAAAAGAGGTTTTTGAAAATGTCATGCCATTGAAAAGTCTTGAAAATGTTGGTTTTCTATTAAATTGAAAAGCCCTTGAATTTTTGATAGGCAGTCCTTGAGTTTTGTTGAAAACTCCTCGAGCACTCGACACTAAGGATAAAAAGCAAATCTGACGTGAATTGAAGATCCACGTTTGGAGTCTCCAAAGTTGATTTCAGTGATTGTGGGAAGTACCTAACAGTGTAATCATATTAGACATTTCATGACGCTTTATACAAAATAGCACTGGCCGAAACCAGGTTAGTTCATATATGTTTAACACTCGTCTCCGGTTTGCTTGGGGTTCGCTTTCATTTTGTGGTTTCGGTGACACTATATTATAAACATTTTTGCTTAATCTGGTTCCAGGTTCTTTTTAACTAAGGTCTATCGCACTCAGTGGGGTCCTGAGCATTTTGTACCCCTCTGTCCCAAAACATAAATATATATTTTTTTACATGTGATTTTGAGTGAATTACGAGCCTTGAATATTGCTGCTGAATTGTCCTTGAAAATCGTTGAATACTCCTTGAAAAAAAGGGTCTGATGTCTGTGTGAACCATGTGCGGTGCGTTCTGGCGTTGTCTGATATCCCGTACGCATGTTTAAGGTGGTTCGAAATAGTTTTATGGCGCGCGCAAACCGGGTTCTAATCTCGCGCGCCAACAAATTCGGTATCAAGTCGATCCACGCCACGAGGAACAAAACATCCGGCCACTAAGGCAAAAATAATAGAGTACTTTGATAAAAACTGATGTTTTAAACACATATTGGTCCCCGAGAAAGGTAAAATCGCCCAATTGTAAGTTGTCTTAGAATCTTGTAGAACAAAACATCACATGTACAAAACACTGCCAACTGCGAAATCAACAAGCCTAATCTTGCGCGTGCAGTTGACGCACATGCGCAAATGCTGATCTTGTCGTGTCGAAATTTTGGAGTTTTTATAACTTTAATCGCTCATATTTCCGCTTCCGCTCGGTGGATTTTTTCATTTTTTCGGTGATAACCAGGATCAATTGGCTCCATACATAGTCCGATTTTTAAAAAATTCTGTAGGTAGGAAAAAAAAAAAGAGAACAATAGTCAAAAAGAGGATTTTTTCTTAATCTACCCTACAGATTTTTTTAAACTGAAATATTTTGAAGGTCATTTCTGGTGACATATATATATGTTATTAGACGTTTTGGTGTGTAGTATCGCTGTATATTTTTACGAGTTGTGCAGTATTTTGACGAGCCCGTAGGGCGAGTCAAAATACAAACAACGAGTAAAAATATACAGCGATACTACACACCAAAACGTCTAATAAGAGATTTATTATCCAACGATTTCTTTTCCCAAAATTCTGACTTGCCAAGGTTTTGAACTTCACGCGGCCGGGAGGAATGAGGCGAGTACAAATATCTGTTATTTGTACTCGTTTCGCGCGATATTTGTACTCTAGGAAGCAGAGTTGGATAATAAAATATTGCAGTTTGAGAAGATTTCACGGGAGGCAGAGGAGAGAGAGCCTGGGAACGAGGTTGTTAGGGACTCAACTGAATGCGTCATATGGTTGCTATGGTAACAGGTTTTCTGAAATGAATGTCCTGTAATGAATCTATGATGTTTCTTTTATTTCTGTGCCAAATTTCATAGTGATACGATGAACCACACATAATTTAGAAAAGAATTTGTGAACTTGTCTCGGGAAAATGAAAACTATTTCGAACCACCTTAAGTCGGACTATCTAATAGCTACAATTAGTGTTAACGTTTCTCATTTGCATTACAATAAAATCTAGCATGTATGTGAGGCAATTTCGGGCATGCCCGAAGTTGCGTCGCATCCACGTTGGATTAACGGTGAACAGGGCTATGTAACGCCCAAGCCTGGCCCCAGTTGTTCAAAGGCTGGATAACTTTATCCGCCGGATCACTATCCAGTGGACAAGTGTTAACAAAACAAACCACGCTATCCGCTGGATAGTGATTTATCCGGTGGATAGCGTTATCCGCCTTTCGAACAACCCGGGCCTGGACTCCAAATGGGCAATCTCGTTCCCAGAGCCCACGTGCCTTTTGGTCAGCACCAAGACACGGAGCTCTGGAATAATCAATGGTGCTGACCAAAAGGCACGTGGGCTCTGGGAACAAGATTGCCAAATGGGCAAAAATGGCGTTTAGGGGCCAAGCTGGCTGGAAACTTGAAATTAACTTGACTCGGGAATTAGCTCGGAGCAACTAGCTTGCTGAGGGAGAGGAACTTGTCATGGGTTCCAAAGTACCTTCGAAACTGCTACAACTGGAAATAAGGACACTCGTAGAACTTGCACTTCGCGGGTTTATTCTTCTTTCTTCAACTTCGACGTAAGTCGTAAATCGTCGAGATGTAAATCGTATTACAATGATAAGAGTATCGAAATACATGATTGCATCATGTTAGGAACAAATGACAGAAGGCTGAATAAAGTCAGCTTAAACCTGAAAGTAGCCTGAATAAATTCATCTGCAGGACGAGTAGAGCCAGCTTGAAGCCTAAATAAATTCAGCTGACGAATGGCGATCTCAACAAAACTAGTTCCTAATATACACCTGCTGAATGTAGGTCCAGCTTAGAAAGCTTTGTAAAGTCAGTTGAGTTTTCTTTCGTTGAATCAGCGACAAATACATTCATTCTATTTAACGCGCATACAAATTGTTATTTATCCAGGTGCATGATATTAAGTTTGCTGAAGGTACAATATTTAGTGCAATATTTGCACAGGTTTCAAGGCAAAAGGTAACTTAGGGTTACCAAAAATCTTTCCTTTATAATATTGCAGTTCAAATGAACCCCGAAATGAACATCAATTTCTCCTCAGTAACAGTGCTAAATTGCCTCGGACCCAGTCCCTTCTCTGTGCTCGTCCGCCGCAAACGTGTGAAGGTTTGGTGGCAGAGGTTTAAGATTTCGTATATTTCGAATCCAACCGTGGGACCTGACCTTGTAAGAACACCTTAATGGCTTTCTTATACGAAATAAGTGACACGATTGGACAGGATGCAATGGACGTAGGGAATTTTAACGCAAAGGGAGATTATTATGGAAAAAATTAATTAGAGATTTCCACATATTGGGTTCCGTGTATCCTTTGTATTGTACAGTGGAACCCCGCTTTAACGAAGTGTCACGGTGCCGAACAAATTGTTCGTTATAGCGGGGTCTTCGCTATAGCGAAGACCCCGTTATAACGAATTATCTGGTTTACTACAAAAATATTCGTTATAGCGGGGTAACGAAGCTGAACCAAGCTGACGGCAATGGGATATACACCACGCACTTGCGCGTTAACAGCTACATTTAAATAAAGCAAAGCTTTGAAGGTCAAAGTTTCCCTATCTTGACCAATAGAAGTCGTGTTTGGCTTATCAGCCATTTGTATCATCATGTCGTTTTTACTTACTGAGAGCGACAGGACAAAATATTCGTTATAGCGGGGTAAATTGTGCGTTGGGACCGTCAAAATCAATTCGTTATAGCGGGGATTTCGTTATAGCGGGGTTCGTTATAACGGGGTTTGTTTCCACATATTTTACTGTAATTCTGCCGGGCTTTCAAATGTTGTTCGTTATAACGGGGTCTTCGCTATAGCGGGGTTCGTTATAGCGGGGCTCCACTGTAGCATGTGAACGCATGTCGATTTGCGTGGAAAATCTCTAGACAGAGACAAGGTTAATTGTTTTTATTATTATTATTTTAACGCTTAAATATTTTTGCTAGAGCCAGTCGTTTATTTGGGGATGAAATCTTACAAGATGATAACATCTTGAATTTGCCAACTGGGCTTTGAGCGCTAGCTCAACAAGTTTGCTGCCGAAAATTCTGAAAGGTCTCTGAAGATTCACTTGGCCAAGACGGTTCTTTACAGTTTTTTTATTGGATGAAATCTAAGTCTCGATATCTTTTTAATCTTCTTTTCGCCAAGAGAAAACAGAAGCCGCGGACAAGCGAGCTCTCTAAGCCATTTTACTGGACCTAGACTGACCTCGTACAAGGGTAATTATATTCCCTTTCATTGTACTGCTTTGACGTTTCATAAAGGGATTAAAAAGTAAAAATATCCGGTACCATACCACTTTTGACAGAAAAGGTTCACAACGGACGCCTTTCTCTAACCCAAACGATATACGCTTTCATTTGAAGTTAACCTCGCTTTCTGAACGCTGGTTATATGCCGCGATTATATATTTATTGCAAACCTTTTCGCAAATGAGAGCTTTACGTTCACTGGTTGTGAGTGGCCGCAATTATGTGCTTATTGTAACCTTTTTGCAAATGGAATTAAGCTTTCTATAGGATTATCTTGCGATTAAATGTAAGTCCCAGATTTATTTTAATGATTACCCTCTAAAGTTTGAGTTACATTTAAGACGTTCTTAACTGATGTGTCAAGGCCTGCCCGCTCTGATAGGGTCATCCCAGGCGGGTCCATTTCTCCAAAGCCCCGGGAAGGATACAAATTTCGGCCTAATCTGTATCCTAGCCTGCTCCAGACGTTAAGTTAGCTGGGGTCTGAAAGGGGATAATCTGCATCTAAAAACAGAGAAGTGTATACGCCTGAAACGTCTTTTCCGAAAGGAAACTCTGCTCATATTAAGAATATTTCAATAAAACAGCTCCGTAATCATAAGGTTTGAGATTTTGCTATGGCTTTCCGGGCGCTAAAACGTTTCAGGACGTTCGAGAAACGGGCTCCGCAGAGCCGGTAATACTTTTCCGTATTCAATGGTACATGTATTTTTTGACAAAATCAACAGCTGTAAAAGTGATCGTGTTTGATACATCATCAGGCATGACTTTTAATTTTTGTGGTCGCGCTAATTGGCTTCGATAATTATCGAGTTGAGAGCAAAATCAATTTTATAGGCTTTATTTGACGAGTGGCAGATGCTTTTCTTGGCCCAGCCAGTTTAGGTACATTCAAAACAGGAACTACGACTATTTAGAGAACGATTCAATTTTTTTGTGTTTTTGACAATCACTCCATGCGGACCGGAAGTCAGCCGCGAAATGATTGCATCTCCTCCTGAAGGAACACAAGAAATGAAACCCACTGAAAGCTTCTATTCGCTAGCGGAAATAATCGCCACCTGCGTTTTGTGCATTGTAAGTAGTATTTTTGTGGTTTTCTCAACGCCATAATAGCGAAACTGAAGTTTGCGTGACCACATTTGTTGTTCCGTGATGAAAAACATGCAAAGGAGAGGAATCGTGCTAAAAGTTAGTGTCAAATTTCAAAATTCATGAGTGTGCCACTCGTCGGTTTTTGCTAATCTCCGCGAGCCTCCGCCGAGGTCAAAAGGCATATAAGCTTACAAAACAGGGCTACTTCTTTTTGAAACGGAAAATCAATGCGTTTATATAATTATGATCGTAAAGTATTGTGGTGGATTGAATTTGAAGAATGCTTTCGCCGCAATTCTTCTTGTTACGACGGGGTCCGTCGTTTTGATGGCTTTCAGGGTTTTACACGTGCCAAGGGTTTTTCCTGTTCGTAAAATTACAATCACAAATACAACCGAAGTGAAGACGGTTGTGCGAGATCACAGGTTCGCCATGAGAGGGACTGATGTTATGGTTTTCTTACACATCCAAAAAACAGGAGGATCGAAGTTCGGTACTCAGCTTGTGAACAACTTGGACATAAAGAGACCGTGCGTCTGTTCGAGGAAAAGATCACACGGCGACCTCCGTAAACACGAAGCTAAACAAAAGACTAAACAGAGAAAGGTTTGTAACTGTTTTCGTCCAAACTCCAAAAAGATTTGGCTCTTTTCTCGGCACCATTTAGGTTGGCCTTGTGGTCTGCATGCCGACTGGACGGAACACCATGAATGCGTACCAAAATACATGAACAAACGAGAGGGACGAAACGTTAGACGCAAGTTCGTGTACATTACCATAGTCCGGGATGCCATTTCAAGGTTTTTAAGCGAATTCACCTTTGTTCAGAACTCAGGTGAGATGTGGAGAGCCGCTTCTCTCCGCTGTAATGGTCGATCGCCAACTCGGGAAGAACTTCCGCCGTGCTTCACCAGAGACGATCTCAGCGATGTCACCCTCGAAGAATTTCTCGGGTGCCCTTGGAATCTGGCTTTCGATCGCCAAACCAGAATGCTAGCTGATCTACGGCTGGTAAACTGTTACAATACAAGTGGAATGTCACCAACCGAACGAGGAAGACTTCTGCTTGAAAGCGCGAAGAGAAATCTACAGAAAATGCCGTTCTTTGGCCTGACTGAATATCAAGAGGCGAGCCAGTATCTTTTCGAGAAGACATTTGGGTTGAAATTCGTGACTCCATTTACTCAATTGACTGAGGACGAAACTCGGGCAGGAAATATATTGCCAATACTAAACAGTTCTGTGTTGAATCAAATAAAGACATCGAACTCGCTAGACATAGAGCTGTATACGTTCGCCAAAACCGTGTTTTTTAAGCGCTTAACACATTTTAAAGAGGCAGATAGAATTAGAATGGAATAGGAAACTGAGTAAACATGTTACAGATCATAAAGACTCGCTGTTTGTTTACTAATTCGTTAAACATGTTAAAATCTCATTATATTAAAATGTTTGTCCTATTTACGGCCATACGAGAGAGCCTTTGTGAGAGCAACTAACGGTCCTCAGGGGTCGACTGTCATAAAGCTGCTCAGAACTGCAGATGAATAGCGGATGATTGAACGAGCTAAATTCACTCCGCCATGCATGGCGCCGTGATGGCGATGAGAATTGAAAATAACTTTTTGTTGACTCAGTTTCCTGTGATGTCGTTATTGTGTACATCAATTAGAAATCGAAGAAATCAATAGATTTATATCTCGGGTTTCATCAGCTTTTGTTTGACATCTGTCGTTGGCCTTAATCATATTCACATTCTCAGTACTTTGAGAAGTGACCGATCGAAGAATATTCGACAGATCTCTCCCTGCCCGGACAGACCCCATGCATCTTTATTTTTTGCAAACGTAAAAATGTGCGATTGATTCCAACTATTTGTCACTGTCTATATAGATCTATAGTCAGCCACGCTCGTATTACGTTTTTCATAGCCTCTAGTGTTATAGTGAGAAGGACGTCATACTGACTTGTCCGCAATTCAAACAAAGCCAGTAAATTTTTCATTTCTGCAGAAAATTCGTAGTCTTTGACGAAACGAACCATAGTCATAGTCACTTTATTATTTTCGAGTTCTATTTACAGATACCAAGCCTTCAACTGGATTTCGACTGTGCTGAGCACAAAAGCTACTGAGCATTAGCCATCGAGCCTATGGTTTTACAATATTTAAGACCAAAATCTGCGATTTTTCCAATCCTTCCAATCCGACCTGACCAAAAATTCGATACCTTGTCTATCTAAGACCTGACCCTTAAATTAATACCCTGTTCCAGACCTGCCTTCCAATTAGTCCCCTAGTTCAGACTCATGTTAAAGACATTGTGAAGGGCTCTTTGTAATGCACATACTGATGAAAACAGAAGCTTCTTCTTATAAACAACACCCAATTCAAGACTAGAGTGCAAAAACCCTACCCTATTTGAGACCAAAACGGCTAAAAAAACATACCATTTGGGGCCGCACATATCTATATAGCCCCCTGGGATATTTTTTTCAGCAATAGTCCAGTCTTTTTACAGGGTGTGGATTTGTCGATTTTAATTCAACTTGGTGTAAGGTTTCTCCTTGACAATATTGTTTGCGGAAATTGAGTGAGACAGGAAATTGCGTCGAAGAATGATTTGAAATTAAAGCCCGGTCCTCACTAGCGACGCAAAACAAGTTTTTGCACTAACAGCTGACATTCTTGTCTGATCTTTATGATAATGATAAACTATCTGGGTCAAGTAGGAAAAACTTGAAGCTTTTTTTTATCATTTTTTTTTTACCCACTAAGTTTTAGCCGTCAAAGCCTCTCTGTTGGTTGCGCTCGAAGAAAGAATAAAAATCGCTGCCGTCCATTTCAAAGTGTCATCTTTTGGTGTCAAATAAAGCTCGCGCCTCGCGCAGATTTGTCTCTTTCAGTTAAACTTTTTCCACGATCATCCCCAACCTACCCACGTGGGAGTCTCTCTCCTCCTCTCCCCACCCCACCCCCCACACTGCCCCCGCAGCCCCGTCACAGCTGAAACATGTTTACATAGCCAATCACCCAGAAGCGACTATCATGTAAACGTGCAATTTGATTGGCTACACAGTGCACGTCTAACGATCGTTATAGTCCATCAAATATTTTACTCGCGTAAAATGGAGGCTATATTGTGTTTATTGTCCTTGAAATATTTTTCACAACACGCGCGGTTTTGAAAATAGCTTGCGAGCAGGCACTTCGCGTGGCACCTTTCCTACTTTCTTTCTCCACTAAGAGCTAGTGGAGAAAGAAAGTAAATACTTCAAGGACAATAAACACAATAGCCTCCATTTTGCGCGGAAATATGCTCGGATATTTGTCCTTGGACATTATTTCCTCAAAGCTCACAGTTTTCCTCGAATCGGACACCTGTTCGCTTCTCAGAACAGATAATGTCCACGGGCAAATATCCGAGAATATTTCCGCGTCAAATGGAAGCTATGTTTATATATACGGCAAATCTTGGTAAGTCTTTGAAAGTGATTTTTAAGTTTCTGAATATTTTTTCGTTTATTTGTTTGATAGATGGCGATGGGGGGTGATGTGGATTCTGGATCAGGATCACGCGGATCATGCTGCATCAAAGGAACCGATGAATCCACTCTGGTCACGGATTCATTGGATATCCTTGATGCACCATTAATCGAGTGATCTTGGATCATTGATCCTGATCGATCTTGGTCACTCCAAAGGAACGCACCCTCATTATATAATGGCTTCCTCTCTGTTCACGCTTTTCATTACTTGTTGGCGAGACTGACAGAAGTCTGGTTAGAAATTATTTTCTTTGGCTCAGGCACAGTGGATTGTGGCTTGTTGTGGTTGTCGTTCGAAGGGTATTGTTTCGATGGGTCATTTACAGCCGGAATTGCGGACCAATATGGGAAGCATTTCCTTTTTTTTCCTGTAGCTGAGTTATACAACAGATTCTACATGTGTCTTTCTAGGATGACACATATAAAATTTCTATTATTTTCTCGTTGCCACGGTCTTGTTCGTTAGCCACTGTGGAAAGTCTTCAAAACAGAATGCTTAAGAAGAATCTGCAACTGCCGTATGCTGCACAATAGTTTTTTTGTGATTTGCAAAATATTCCTACAAAAGACTAACAACAATATTTGCGATTAAGCAGTCATGATGCGTGGACGTTTGTCGTCCAGATATTTAACAAGAGTCTATGATCTACTCCAGCTGTTCGTTAACTTCAGGACAAGCCTTTAATTTTTCCCTTTTCGTCTGTTGTTTGCACTGCCAAGACGGTAACTGTCCCGGGTGGGGAGGGGGGGGGATACTCCTCGGAATTCTTGGTGGGGGTGTGCCGCCAGGGTCTTCAAATCCCGACCCTATTTCAGACCTCAACATGCCATTTTCCACACCCGTCTACAGACCTGACCTCTAAAATTCATACCCGTTTTCAGACCTGAACTTGAAAATATACACCCGTTTTCAGACATGGCTTTATAAAATCGTTACATTATTATAGCATCCGAGTGAAATCACAGCAAAGTATGTTACGTTAAAGCATAATATTTTTTGTTAGGAAGTATAAAGCCGTTCCAGTTACGTACTGAGAAGAAAAATATGTTTGTAAGCTTTCGTAAATGTTCCCGGCCCCAAAACACCCGACCCGGTTTCAGACCATAATTGTCAAAATCTATATCCGTTTTCAGACCAAAACGGCTCAAAAATCATACCCTTTGGGGTGGCATATACCTATATACCTTATATAGGGGAGTACCCTTCCCCCCGGGGGGTAACTGTACGGTACTCCTTGCTAGTCTCGTAACCCAAGCAGCAGACATCTCAAAGCGCTGAAAACAGTCTTTATCTTTCGCTGCCAAATAAGGGAGCATTAATTTATTAGATTTCATAAGGAATTCAAGTATGTAAACAAAGAAGTAGCGATCGGTCTGCTTCGATTCGTGATAGCAGTGAATCACTAATTACTTACAGCTGTCATCGTAAGATTTTTAGCTGGGTTGTATATCCGGCATGGCATTGCTAGTTTAAGCTATAAACCAAACTTATCAGTAAACCAGTATTTGTCATATAAAAATATCGGCCCTAATTTTCATTCCACCTAATATGTTTTCACGAAATTTCTTTCCAGGATAATTCAATATTATAATATTAGTTCGAAAGTTCCGTCAGCTGTTTCGTTCTTGAGGTATTGACGCCATAACCAAAATAGGTCGAAACCCTTCTTCACATTGGATTGCTACTGGTCGAGAATGCCGCGTGATAGTTTTGTAATCCGGCCTTTCGAGTTTTTCTACTTCCGAACTGAACCTCGAAGTTTTCATTAAATTCAGCTAGACGAAGCGGTTTCGTTCATTTGCTGAAGTAAGCTCCGAAGAGACGGCCAGAAACCCGAGACTAGAAATCTGCCTCAGTCACCATGAATGCCAACATTTTCTTTGCCATAATGTTGTTGAGTATTGATGCTGTTTCATCAAGGAGAATCGAATATCAGAGCTGCGCTTCGCAAACGCGTGGAGAAATCATCTCTTTGGATATGACTCCCTGTGATCAAGATCCTTGTGTTTTCAGACGAGGAAACCAGGAGACGTTTACAATGAAATTCATTCCGCGCGAAACTATAGCATCCCCCAAAATTTACGCCAACGGAATAATGGGTTCTATGAGCATTCCATTGTCAATAAACCCCGATGCTTGTCAAGGCTACGGATTAAACTGCCCTCTGATGGCTGGCGTCGAAGCAGAGTTGGTGTTCTCCATGGCACTCCCTCGATTTTACATACCTCCTGGAGAGTACGCAATTGAAGCATACATCAAGGACCAAAATGACAATGTGGTGGTCTGTGGAAAGATTTTTATAGAAATCGCTTAAACAAGATGTCTTGGGATGGCGCATCGTACAGGATCCGCCCGAAACCTTTCTCAGGATTGCTCCGGCCATCTCTTATTTTAACCATATCAAATTGTATTTTTTGTAGTGGTATAGTTTTATCTTATTTTTTTTTTTTTGCCTTAATGAAGAATTTTTTTGTGGTACATGTATCAAAATAACATTGCAAAGAGAGAATATATAAGCATAGCGAAATAAACTATCGTAACATAGCTCCTTGAAGTATCGGCGAAAAGTACATTTTTTTGGCAGTTTTTACATCACTTCAAATAAATTAATTAATGATAACAAGTGTGATCAGCGGAAAGAAAATGTAATGATGTTCCCTCAGTTTAACTTAATTATCACGAAAATTAAAATTTATATTACATGTTAATGTCTTGGAGAGCTTTTAAAAGCGTACGGAAATTTCCTTGGAAAATTTCCAGAAAATTCGTAAATTGTTGAAGCCATTGAGCCGATAATTCTGAAATTTAGGGAATAAAATAAATTGGAACGGAAATTCTGGGTAAGTTTTTGCGAGGTTGTCTTCTTTTATGGAAACCCGGAAACGCTTTTCCATTCGCCAGTGAAAATTTCTGGAAAATTTAAACACAATTTTTGGCCAAAAGGAAAAGCATCCAACTGATGCAACTGATAAGCCCCACCCAAACTTTCGGTATATCTCGCAAGGTTGTCCTTTTTTCAAGAAATTCCGGTAAAAAGCTGTTCCATTCGCCACTGGAAATGTCCAGAAATTCAAACCCGGACTTTTTTGGTCGAACTGGAACGCGCCCAACTTTTCATACAGAAACGGAAACCTGAGAGTCATTGATAAACCCCGCCCCCTTTTGGACCAAGAAATTTATGAAGCCCTCCTCCTCTGTTTTAAGCCCCAATTTAAGCCTCAATCTCTTTTTGGAGTTAGGCTCAATTTCCGCTCTCGAGTCTGGTCTACGTTCCTCCCAGAGGAGAGACTTCAGGGAAAGAGCTCGGGTTCCCCAAACAGCGGCTGGCAATAGGCCATGTACGAGTGTCTTTTTGCCTCTTTTGCCAATACGAGCCTTCGTGCGAAACCATTCAAATCAAAATGTGTTCCGTCTACAGGTTTATTTTCATGTGAATCAAATCACTTTCATAATATATAGATTTAGGCCAGCCTAAAAGCGTAGCTCCTGGGCCGGGTTGTTCAGAGCCCGATCAAACTAGCCGAGGATAAAGTAGAATTTTGATTTGAGTTTTGTAACTTTGCGGTGAGATTTTCTGTATATTGTTTTTGTGTTTTGAATTTTAATGAAAGCAAAATACGCAAAACAAAAGCAGTGAAAAAACTTTGTACAAAAGAAAAGGTTATGATTCGGTTAAATTTTAATCCTGGGTTAGCGTTAACCGGCTTCCTACCAACCCTACGCTGTTTACAGCAAGTTAATCCTGACATGAGCCCGCGATCTGATCGAAAAAAGCAGCACTTGGGCAGCGGTCAACTTTAAAAAAAACACGTGACCTCGATGAGCCCTGAACTTGAGCCCGCGATATGGTCACGTGATACTGGTCAGCGGATTCCTTGTTTTGACAGGTGTCAATTGACTGCAACATGGATGTCCAAAGGACGCTTTAAACCAAGGGTACATGTGCTCTGTCAACCTACAAGGAAAGCCCGCGAAAACTGAAGCCTCGTTTTGGTTTACGTGTCAATTGTGGCCGCCATGTTGCGCGACTCCACCACCGTCGTCGTCGTCGTCGTCGTCGTCGTCGTGCGTACGCGCCCACGAGCAATACCGCTAGCCATGATACACATGAGAAAATCAGTTCATGGGTTCCCTTCAGTTTCCTAATATATAGATTTAGGCCAGCCTAAAAGCGTAGCTCCTGGGCCGGGTTGTTCAGAGCCCGATCAAACTAGCCGAGGATAAAGTAGAATTTTGATTTGAGTTTTGTAACTTTGCGGTGAGATTTTCTGTATATTGTTTTTGTGTTTTGAATTTTAATGAAAGCAAAATACGCAAAACAAAAGCAGTGAAAAAACTTTGTACAAAAGAAAAGGTTAATATATAGATTTAGGCCAGCCTAAAAGCGTAGCTCCTGGGCCGGGTTGTTCAGAGGCCGATCAAACTAGCCGAGGATAAAGTAGAATTTTGATTTGAGTTTTGTAACTTTGCGGTGAGATTTTCTGTATATTGTTTTTGTGTTTTGAATTTTAATGAAAGCAAAATACGCAAAACAAAAGCAGTGAAAAAACTTTGTACAAAAGAAAAGGTTATAATTCGGTTAAATTTTAATCCTGGGTTAGCGTTAACCGGCTTCCTACCAACCCTACGCTGTTTACAGCAAGTTAATCCTGACATGAGCCCGCGATCTGATCGAAAAAAGTAGCACTTGGGCAGCGGTCAACTTTAAAAAAACACGTGACCTCGATGAGCCCTGAACTTGAGCCCGCGATATGGTCACGTGATACTGGTCAGCGGATTCCTTGTTTTGACAGGTGTCAATTGACTGCAACATGGATGTCCAAAGGACGCTTTAAACCAAGGGTACATGTGCTCTGTCAACCTACAAGGAAAGCCCGCGAAAACTGAAGCCTCGTTTTGGTTTACGTGTCAATTGTGACCGCCATGTTGCGCGACTCCACCACCGTCGTCGTCGTCGTCGTCGTCGTCGTGCGTACGCGCCCACGAGCAATACCGCTAGCCATGATACACATGAGAAAATCAGTTCATGGGTTCCCTTCAGTTTCCTAATATGGGTATGGGGCTCCGCTTGGCGGCCTTCGGCCGCCGGAGCTCCGCTATAATTCGGTTAAATTTTAATCCTGGGTTAGCGTTAACCGGCTTCCTACCAACCCTCACACAGCGGTCAAACGCAAAAATCCAACGCCACTTCCGGTTTTCGCCGCCTCGAACTTCGTAAGAGTTTGAAGAGAAAACCTGCAAGACTTCTGTAGGAAAATGTTATAAAAATAGTACTGTGAGAGAAAATTACAAGCTGGGAGGACTTTAGGATGTCCATCACTAAATGTTCTGGTCATATGCGAAGTTTAAAGCTTAACTTTTCAGCGACTGTCTTAACTTTGGGCTTGAAAGCGAAAATTTTCGAAAATTTAAGACTTTGTCAAGCGAAATTTTGGGGAGAACTGCGCACGCGCGCCACGTTTGACCGCTGTGTGACCAACCCTACGCTGTTTACAGCAAGTTAATCCTGACATGAGCCCGCGATCTGATCGAAAAAAGCAGCACTTGGGCAGCGGTCAACTTTAAAAAAACACGTGACCTCGATGAGCCCTGAACTTGAGCCCGCGATATGGTCACGTGATACTGGTCAGCGGATTCCTTGTTTTGACAGGTGTCAATTGACTGCAACATGGATGTCCAAAGGACGCTTTAAACCAAGGGTTTACGTGTCGTTTTGGTTTACGTGTCAATTGTGGCCGCCATGTTGCGCGACTCCACCACCGTCGTCGTCGTCGTCGTGCGTACGCGCCCACGAGCAATACCGCTAGCCATGATACACATGAGAAAATCAGTTCATGGGTTCCCTTCAGTTTCCTAATATGGGTATGGGGCTCCGCTTGGCGGCCTTCGGCCGCCGGAGCTCCGCTAATATGGGTATGGGGCTCCGCTTGGCGGCCTTCGGCCGCCGGAGCTCCGCTATGAAAGGTTTTGCCCGAGGACACGTTTTGAAACAGAGGCACAACATTGCTCGGAAGTGGCCCATTAATTGATCCTAACTAAAAACAAGTCAAAAGCAACGAATACCGAGAGCATTAATCCATATGGATTAATCTAATTGGATTAATACCAACTTTCGAGGAATTATCTGAATTTAATTTCCTGATGCTGTTCACTGAGGGAACATTATATAAAGGCCGTTTCCAACTGGTTACCAATTAGTTAAATTTATCGCATGCTTTTTTTCTCAGACCGCAAACAATACAGCCTTTGTTCTTGATTTGTTATTCCGATTGCCATATTGTGGTTTTCTGAAAATGGCGAGATCGTGCGTTTTCCACGGATACGATTTATTGTGACTTGGCAAACTTATGTGAAATACGGAGGCGCTTTTGATTGCACATTGTTTGCTTTGCTTTGTGCATTTGATGTTCTCGAGAAGCTCCGAGAACGAAACGCAGCAGGAATATTTTAGACAGAGGTAAAGCAACAACAGCAGCAAGGTTACTGTGGTTCATTACAAGCTTCGAACCGGATGTAACTGTCAAGATCCTGATGTCGCGTCTTACTCAGAAACTTAACAATTACAGGGGTAGCGATGTGCGAGGCGATAGACAATTCGAACTCAGCTTGCAGAATGATTAAAACACATTTAATCACAGTTCAAGGTTCGCGAGTTACACTGATAGCGACGGTGAT
>OZ026603.1:10802425-10807425 GCA_964020085.1 Micromussa lordhowensis
ATATATTGCTCCACAATTCGGAAGTGGGCAATCGCGGCACACGCGTTTAGTCATGTTAACAGTTCGAGATCTCAACAAAAATGAAACAGTTCCAGCGAATTTTAACCTTTTATGCGAAGGACAAAACCGGGACACAACACAGGACAAAAAGGACTTTTGAGGGACAAAAGGGACAAAACAAGGCCATTCAGGACAAAAGGGCAGAGAGGGCAGCATTTTGGCTCTGTGTTTTCCCTGGCTACTTCTGACCTTCTATAACTACCCTCCCTTCTCATATTATGTCCTTCCTTTCTATTAAGCCCCCCACCCATGCACCCCGTGTCCCGCTCCAAAAAGATGTCGGCAGTGCATCGTATGGCTGAACTGTTGATCACCTGAATTGGTGTTCAAGTGATTCGTTTCAGAATTCAGTGACTGAATAAGGCTGAGAAAAATGGTAACTTTATTCAAAAGATATATTTGAATTTATCATTACATTCATCTCTTATATCTCTGGGCTTAAGTTGATTTAACGTATTAACGGTAAACTGGCCAATGACAAGCTATATGGCCACGCATTCAGCATTTTTGCAGTTGCATGCACAGGGTCTGCAGACTTGACCAGGCGGACATCGCGCAATATAGTTGCACGGGTCAAAGGTGCATTCCTTTGGGTCGGGTGGTGGGAAGCAATGACATCGCGCAGTCGCAGACGGACCTATGGATGGAAATTGTTCATTGTCCATTTTTCAAGCTTTTTACACGAGCAACTCAACAGCAATTAATTTTGTAGAGGAAATAACCACTCCTATCGAAAAGTGCTTATAAATTTGAAAATACCATACATCAAAATGAAACACTGATCTCAAATCTCTTACCTTTTGGCTTCAATTCGCCTTCAATCTGCGGAGAGAGTAGATGACAAAACGAAAATGTTTAGCAATGGAAAATTTTCTGCTCAGTAAACGAATTACTTGGCAGAAGATCATTCAGATCAGTACCACAACTTTCGATAAGCCATCCTTGTCACTAAAACTCTTTTTAAAGAGAAGTTTTGCTACAGGGGTGCTATGTTGTGGAACAACCTTTCTCGTGAACTCCAATATGCAGTTTTAAGCGAATTTAAAGGTAAATTGCGTCATTACAGCTTTGAATGAGACACGGCATCCATGAAAAGGAGCTTTAGCGATATGATAGGTAGTTATTCTTTTAATACTATATTGATTATTAGTTAGTTTAGCTAGGCAGACTATATTTTATACTTTTAAGTTGTACTGAAGGAATTTTTAACGTGTATAAATAAAGATATCAATCCAATCAATCTGACGCAAAAAACCCTGGTGTAATAAGTTAACATTTTTAACACACCATGGATTTTCGGGTGAAGCTCTATTTACGGGTGTACTGTCGGGTGAAAATGGCTTGGCTAACACTTGTAACTTTTCTTCTAAAAACAGGTTAAAATGTCTACTAATAGACCCGCCATTTTACAGTTCTGAAATGAAACCTAGCCTCTGCATCGAAGCGAGGTTTCGGTTGACCTTTTAATGACTGAGAATGGAAACTAGGTAGCATCATAACAGAATAGATTACGTTTGAAACAAAATCAACCCTGCCCTCGCTTCCGTAAGGCCGGCCAGGCAACTAAGCACAGAACAGTGTAAAATGAACTATTCGCTACTTGCACATATCCATAATCCTTTGCGTTTTTTTTTTGGGGGGGGGGGGGGGGTAACCAGTAGAAGAAATGTATAGTATCATGACAAAAATTAGTTCGGTGAGCTCGCAAAACCAGCTACTAATGCTTAAAAATGCACCAGAATTTACAAAAATCATGATAGGAGAAATTTGCACTAGTTTATAACTAAATGTAGAGAATTTTTCTTTTTGTCCATACATCGTCTTGTAATTTTACAGACGATGTATGGACAAAAAAAAATTTCTCTACATTTAGTTATAAACTAGTACAAATTTCTCCTATCATGATTTTGGTAAATTCTGGTGCATTTTTAAGCATTAGTAGCTGGTTTTGCGAGCTCACCGAACTAAGTTTTGTCATGATACCATACATTTCTTCTACTGGTTACCCCCCAAAACGCAAGGGATTATGGGTCATGTGCAAGTAGCGAATTGACGTTTCATACATTACCGGCAAAGTCTCCCCACAAGAAAAGTAAAATATGACCAGGACTGTTAAGATCTTCGGGATCGACATAACGGCACCAAAAGTCAGTATCTGCTGGGATATTGGAAAGGATTAGATGTCCAGGCGAAATTATATGTAAGGGATGTCGACCACTGGCCTCTTTTCTTTCATCTATAGGGTATTTGTGTTTTTGCTACATTCAGATTAGATTCGTTTGGCTCAGGGTACTATATCGCATGGGAAATCTTCAGTGTGTCAGTAACCAGGATGAAAAAGGGGTTCTTGTAATTGTAAATGCTATCTACGTAGAACAGAAATTTCCTGATACCCCCTCCGCCAAAAAAGAAATTAAATTCTTGGCAGGTACATGAAAAAAAAAAAAAACACAAAACGTGTTTTAACTGACAGGAGACCGTTAGAATCTTGTCAATTTTTCTCCCAAAGATTAGATCAGGATGTCACTAGAATGAGGAACGGGAAACGGAGAACGGAAGAACCGGGAGAACCGGGAGAACGGGGAGAACGGGCAACGGGGAACGGGGAGCCGGGAACCGGGAACGGTAGTCTGGGAACGAGTGCGCAGCGGTGATCCTCATAAGAATTCAAAATTGCGGAAAAAACAACCTGATATGAAAGGGAAGCTATTACGCTAGGTCGCCGTTACATTTGCAGTGTAATTAGACAAATCGCTTAGGCGAAGTCACGAAGCACAATATTCCTTGGTGAGCATTGAAAGTCAATGCTTTTGCAGTGGTCGCTACCATTTGTTTTGACGATTCTCTTTTAGTCTCGCAAACTCGAAAAAATTCGAAATTTTGAATATTGCACTCGTAAACTCGAAATTTTCAATATTGCACTCAGCTTCGCTTCGTGCAGTATTGAAAATTTCTCGTTCATTGTACAGTAAGCGCGTGCGTGTATTTGAAAACAAAACATTCACAACAGTCTCTAACCCGTAAATATTTTATAAGAATGTCGAGGCTGAAAGTTTCGAAATTTTAAGAGTCTTTTAAGAAAAAACCCAAGGCTGAGATTTTGAAAGGAATACAATCTTATGTGTTGAAACTTTGCGGTAAATGCAATACAATTATTTAGTATATATAGCACACAAGTGAACAGTACTTTTCGCGCGCGCTGATTGGCTAGCTCGGAGGTGATTAGCCAAGTACTATTCACCTCCGAGCAGCCGAAGAAAAACAAAGTGGCTTTTGTCGCTATATTTTAACTAATGAAGTTATTCTTTGGGCTGCTAGTTATTCAGCTTGTGTGGTATATACTAAAACAATTATTCACCTCAGTGTCGGTGAAAGTGGTGGATATTTACCCCGCCGCTTGCGGCTCGGTAAATATCCACCACTATTCACCTCCACTTCGGTGAATAATTGTTAATTATTCTTAAATTCTCTCTCTAAACATCAAAACTAGCAAAAAGGAACAAAACCAGCATTAGCCCTATGTTCGATGCTAATACCATTTCTGAAGGAAGCTATGTGCGTCATGTCAGGCCTTAATGCGTGCAGGCTGGCTCCGTTACTTAAACAACTTGCAGACACCAAATACATGCGAAAACAGAAATATCATACGCTATAACGTAAAAATATTCACAAGAATATTTTCAGCCTAAAATCGTTAGAGAAGTTAGAGCATTCATCCTCGGCCGGAAAAAAACAAATTTGTTATAGCGATAAACTCGTTATTGGTTAAAACATAAAAAAGGAAAAAAGACGGACGTCCTCGGTTTTTCAACGTTGCATAACATCACTAGCAGAGGCACTGTATAAATCGCTATCAAGTAGATATCGCTGTTTTTTTTCAACACTTAACGACTAATCGACTTCGTAACCGGCGCTCCAGAGTTTCAAACTTTCCATATAACCTGAAAAAAACGGACGACCGAAAAATTTCCTCAGACCGGTTGAACTGTTGGAGCTACATTTTGTCTCCCATCCTGGAGACTGGAGCACGTTTGCAAAACGTCAACGTCGACCACATGAACAGTCTTCTTTTTGAGAGGTCGACATTTCTTTTAACGCTTCGCTGAAACCCTAACTTCATGTTGGTTTTTTTTCAAATTTGATTGGTATTTGTTTTGGCTAAGTTCATCTTTGAGCTCAAAAGTTTCAATAAGAAGTCCTATTTCAAACTATCATGTCATGATCAACCGTGACCGTTTCTTTGGTGGTTGAAAATCCAACCGCACCCTGTCGGTTATTCAACATTTTCCACGGAAAATCGATGACAGAACACAAGGGGTGGTAATTGGTAAATGAAAGAATGGAAAATTGCAAATGCTAAATGGTAAATGTTAAATGGTAAATGCAGGAATTCGTGAGCCTGAGCGAGACATTTTGACTTTGCGAGACTGATACTTCAAAGTGTTTTAAATTCGAGCTGGAGACGTTCAGACGTCACTTATAAAAAAAAAATACAACCAAAGCGGTACCTCGAGACTTTCTTGGCCTGGTAAAAAAATCGAGACTGCGAGACAGCTTTGTGAAAAAATCGTGACTGCGAATTGCGCATAACCGCTAAAAAAAAATGAGACGCGAGACCCGTGAAATTCAACGATAATTTTGCCAGACCTATGCCTTTTGAAGGGCTTTTCCGTTCGCCACCGCTTACAACCAAAGATATATATATATATATTAAAACGAAAAACCTGGACTACATGTTTCAACAAAATTTGCAGTCCTCGAACGCGACTGCGGCAAAATGCTTTCACAATGGGCAAGTGCTTTGAGCCGAATGAAATCACACTGTCTCTTGTTCGCCATGTTTTCAAAATGGCGGAATCTTTTTCAGCGTCAAATCTGGTTACAGTGGAAAATCAGGACGGCTCAAATCGTTTCCGTTTTGATGGATTGTTTCCCTAAGA
>OZ026603.1:10812425-10827425 GCA_964020085.1 Micromussa lordhowensis
GCCCTTCGTCGGAGCACCACAGTTTAGAAACTTGCCCCCTTAATTTGTTAATTGGTAACTAGATTGCGTCATGATTGCAGCCCAGCTTTTGTAGACAAAGCTACTATTTTATAACAGTAGGCCCTTTTTATGGTTAACTTTTCTCATTTGCATTACAATATAATCCAGCATATATGTAAGGCAATTTCGAGGATGCCCGAAATTGCCTCGCATCTACATTGGATAACATTGTAATGAAAATGAGAAAAATGAACTGCCGTGAAAAGGGCAAGTCAGTGGCGAAAAAAGGGAAAGTTTAGAGACTGGATCAGACCAACAGCTTAATTGTTTGAGAAAAGATTCAAGGATAGCTAACAATTATTCATTGAAATGCATATTTATTGATTAGATGTTTCATAAAAAAACTGAGGCCCGTCCACAATACGACAAAGGAATTTGAAAACGGACCATTATTTCACCGGTTAGGCCTTCCCTCCACACGAATCAGTCACGAAAACGGAGCCTTTTGAAAACGTCGGCTTTGCGTTTTAGTATGGACAGAAAGCATTTTGAAAACTAAACTTTTTGAAGATGATGAAGTTACGGTAATCATTATATTTCCCTGCCCGAGTTTTACTCAAACGCAAATCCACAATAACCAGTGATTGTTGTGTTTTCAATTTTTTTGTCCGACATAGTGTGGACGGAAAATACCTGACGCGTTTTCAGAGTTAAAACTCCTTTTTCAAATTCCTCGGACGTGGTGTGAACATAGGTTCGATTACCAGCCGCTGTTCGGGAATGGAGCCCGCGCTCCTCTCGAGGAGGGTAGACCAGACACGAGAGAGCGGCGGAAATCGAGCCTACCTTAAACACGAATTGTTTAAATAGGTCTCTTACCTTGAAGCCCCCTTTTAACAAGTTTACCTCCAAACACCTGAAGGAAGAAAAACGATTGAGTGAAGGGCATTTATGATGATCAAATACAACACATTTTTGTCACTAACAACGAGGAAACGGTGAAAAATGACTACAGAACTCTTGTTAAAATAATAACATTAATTTACTATAATAAAAATAAGTCCAAACGTTTTGCAAACCATTTCTCAGATGTTGGAAACGTTTTATAGATAAAATCTCACGTCAAGAATGTACACCAAAAATTAATTCTGCCCAAAGTATTAGCAGAAAATAAGTTATCAGTGAAAACAATAAAAAAAGTACGAGAAAAAAGGCAAAAAATAAATTGACGATGAGGTAGTTAAAAGTAAGCTCCAAAAAATGTTTGAAACGTTTTCGGTGTTTACGCTCTGTGTGGCTACAATTTCAAACCAAACTAAACTCACCTGTTTCGATTGCAACGAAGCAAGGCACATCAGTACTGTTAGAACAATGTATATCTTCATGGTTTGGATCAGTGCTGCAATGCAACTCGTCTGGTGAAGAGAAAAATAGTTCTTTTAAGTTTAAAGCATATACAATCTAAGCAGGTTTGCTCATGATTGTTTTTGACATAAGAACACCTTTTAAAAGTCCTTAACATCTTGATGTTATAAGGAAGTCGCTTAATAGTGGAGCTCCTGCGCGCCGAAGGCGCGAGAGTGGCGCCCCACATCTTAAAAAATTTGGTAACCTAATCGATCTCACAAATTTTGGTTCTCATGCGACTGTCTGTACGTAGGTCTGTACGCCAAGCCAAATACTTTTAAAAATAAGAGGGCAGCGTCATTATTGTTTGATATTGGACATCCATGTTATGGTTAATTGCCAGTTGTCAAAACAAGTTATCCGCTGACCAGAATCACATGATCCTATCGCGGGTTCAGGTTTAGAGCTCATCGAGGTCGCGCGTTTTTTTTAAGTTGACCGCTGACCCATACACAATCACAATCGTCTCTTGGAAAAGTCACTGATATTGCGGACGTAGTTTCTACAATCTTGGATACGCTTATTGGTTATAGTTTGTTAAAATTTAACCAGAAAAAATAGCGAAGCTATACGCTGAACATTTACGTGCTTCTTAAGTTTGTGCTCCAAGAGAAAAAAAAATCCTCTTTTTTCCCTCTGTGGTTAATAATTGCAATCAGAAGCTCCGCTTTTAGGCTTGGCTAAATCTGTATATTACGGACACCCCTTGGAGAAGGGTTCTTTCCTTGGTACCAGTGAAGTTCGAGCCCCTATCAAACTGACGAAAGAAGATCTTGACTAAAATTTTTGACGTACATTTTCCCTTAGAACTCTTTCGTTAACGTTTACACGATAACCGACACTTCACCACCGTGCCAAATGACTGGCTTTGAAATAAAACTCAGTTTTACTTAATTAGGCTGACACCGAAAGCTAACAATGTTCATGCCTCCAAATAAATCCGACAAATCACTCAGCAGTGTTCAAAACAGGCTAGAATTAATGTGCACATCAAATGAATCAAGATTCAGCCAAAAAACTATTGAATGTAGAATACCAATAACCTCCACAATGCAGCTAATATTACTGATGCGAGCATTTCATTCAATTTCCCTTTTTATGGTTCTTACATATATTCCAAGATGAATGAATTTTAATCTGTAACAAAATTGCCCAGCTGTTTAAATTGACTGTACCAAGAGGTGGATGGCAAAATAGTGTAACCAACCTCTTGGAAATAAACCGAATTCAGGTCATTACCCCTGAACAAATTTTACCGTCCCCTTTAAGTTCCCTAAACAAACCTCTACGAAAGCATATTAAAGCAATTCAGTATTTAGAGAAAACATTATACATACTCTGCCTACTGGAGTAACGCCTTCCGTAGAAATGAACTTTCTGAGTTCCTTTAGGTTAAGCGAAGGCTGACAATGTTCGTTGGTCGAGAAAACCACTTTATATAGCAGACGAATCATGATTCAGCGAATACTACAAGCGTGCATTTGCCCATGGCCCAGCGAAAATTATTGAAATAATAATAATAATACATTTAATCGAACTTGTTTCTTCCGCGTTGCTTTACAACCGGATTTGTACCTCTTTGTGTTGAGCTTGTATCATGTATTGGAATGACGTCAGTCAGCCCATCATAAACACACAAGTCGAATATCACGATTTGCTAGCAAACCACTAATATTGTGTGCCATTATAGAAGGCGTCTGAAAACAAATGTACAAACAATAGTCAAAGATCGCACTAAGCATGAAACTTTTTATATTATAAATGCGATTTTCGACTGATGTTTGTATATTTGTTTCCGAGGGCCTTCTTTAATGGGCACGAAAACTTAGTACTTGCCTGACTGGGACACAATTTTGTTCATTTAATGTTATTTACATTGTGTGTACTAGACCATTTTGATATTTAAACACAGCTATATCTACTGACGTCATACCAACATAATAGAAGCTTAATACAAGGAGATGCAAGTCGGGTTGTAAAGCAACGCGGAAGAAAAAAGTTGAATGTATTATTTTTATCTCAGCTGGAGCATGGGCATTATTGATATTTCACACCCTAAGTTTTCGCTGCATCATCAGTGATTCGTTTGCTATTATTATTATAAAGTTGTTTTGTGGGTTTAAGGACATTATCACACCTCACTTCAAGGCCATCCCCCTTTTTCTCTTTTTTGGCGTCGTCAGACCGCCCCAGAGTTTCGCGTTTAAAAAAAACCGTTATGAGTAAGTTAATGACCCGATTCAAACAGTTTTTTCACTTTTAATCTGAAACGTAAATATTTTTTTGCCAATTCAGATTTTCAGGTTATTTTTGGGATGGCTTACTTCAAAGGAACCTGGTAGACAACAACAACAATGGACAAACAAATTATTGCTTTAAATGTCAATACCGTCTAGTAAAAAAAAATACCGTCTAGTAAACGTGGAATCACGTAAAATTGAGAAAGTAAGGACCCTCGTTATTTTTGGAATAGTTAGCCTTTGGGGCTCGCTATTCTCTTGTAGCAATAAACGCTATATGAAGT
Organism: Micromussa lordhowensis; assembly: GCA_964020085.1. Taxonomy (NCBI): domain Eukaryota; kingdom Metazoa; phylum Cnidaria; class Anthozoa; order Scleractinia; family Lobophylliidae; genus Micromussa; species Micromussa lordhowensis. The sequence goes on from OZ026603.1 coordinate 10,816,357, forward strand.
TGATGCGACTGAACTGTTTTTAACAATTTATAAACATGAAATTAATTTCCCCGGGCTGGCTCTTCATTTCTAGACCATGTTGTTAATGGTCGTCAGGGAAGCTTATCAGATATCGTAAATGTTTCGACTTCATGACGCACTGCTACGTTAGTCTGTGGTATCAATATCTGAGTGCACCTGTGGAATTTTCGAACTTCATTTCAAGAACCGTTCTATTTAATGCACTCCTCTTTTCTGCGGGCTTTGTTATTGTTAAAACTCCCTAAATGCCCAAAGACCATCGGAGAACTTTAAGACTTCGCTTATTTTTAAAGTGAATTGGATTGTTCGTCACAACGGAGTAATAATTCAATATTATTTCTTAAAAACATCTCAGTCGCACCAACTTTATGTAACGTTAATTGCTCCTTGAGAGTAGCGAGCCCCAAAGGCTAAATAATTCCGAAAATAACGAGGGTCAATACTGAATTTTACGTAATTCCGTGTTTACTAGACGATTTTGATATTCAGAGCAAGTTGAGCTAAATATAAACGCGGACTGAAAGAAGAAATTATTAGAAACAGCTTTTCAAAAATGAGGTAAAATTCTTCGTTCCAGTTATAAATTTATTTTGCACATACATGGGTAAGCTCTTCATTTCTAGGTCGTGTTGTCAGTGGCCGAGTGGAAAGCTAGTCAGACAGATATTGTAAATGTTTCTACTACATGACGCATTTCTACGTTAGTCTGCTACATCAGGCAATATCTGAGTGTTTTTCCTGAGTGCACTTGTCGAGTTGAAGAAACGTTCCTTTTAAAACACTTCTCTTAAAAAAGTATGGTACAGAGTTTTCAATTTTAACATTTGAAGAAAAGTTGCTCTTGGTACGTTTCTGTTACTTGATGAAATTCTGCGGGTTTTGTTTAACAAGGTGTAACATGAACTGGTGACACACGTATTGACATTTCACAACGTTACGTGGCATAAGCGATACCTTCTCTTGTCGTGGAGCGCCCGAGGACGCAACTAGCCCCTCCCCTCCGAACCCCATTGCAGGATGTGTTGCTGAGAAAAACACAATGAAGCTCAGGTGATAGATACAGTTGCTTCTTTTTGACAGAAATGGCGGAAATATTTACATTTACATGTCACCATTTTTTTTACCAGTATTATTTTATTAGTAGTCACTCTTAACTTAGATTTTTTTCTTTTCTATTAATTACATATACCCTTTTGATGTTCTTGATATAACAAGTTTTGTAAAATGTTTTGTTCTTGACATTGTTCTTAATATTACGTTTGCATAAAAGTGACACAACAACTAAACAATTTCGTAATATCTCAGCCGGGATCGGACTCCAGTTGTTCAAATGATAGGTCAATATCCGATTTATCTGTTGGATAGTGGTATCTACCTTTGAACAACGGTGGCCACTTATTCAAAGCAATTCATGCAATTATCTATACTTAGCTGAGAATAAGTTATTTTTTGTGTCTTTTCTTGCACTACAGTTTTTACTTGAAAACCGCAAAAACGATCGTGTTTCCTTAATCTCTATACAGTGGAATCTCGTTTTCTCGAACCCTCATTTTTTCGAACCTTCCGATAACTCGAACCAAAAGTTGTTTCCCCTCCTTAGTCGAACACTGCAATTTTACCCCCGATTTCTCGAACTATCCGATTTTTCGAACCAATTCTCGTTTCCCTTCGAGGTTCGAAAAATCGAGACTCCACTATATATTCCTCAGCTAGTCGGCCTGTCGAAAACTTCTTGAAGAGGCCTTTCTGTTGTCTGGGTAACTACAAAAGTGATCTGAGAACAGAACTACCTATGAAAATATAATGGCCCGACCTACTGTCAACTAAATAATTAAAAATAAATAGAATCGGGGCACTGAAATAAGCAAACAGATGTTGTAAATTGAAAATTGAAGATTTGTCTTGGGGCTGGGGGTTGAGTACTTTTGCAACAAATGGACTCAAGTCTCGCTTCTATTTATTTTTGTTTACATCTTATAATAATTGGAAACTGGCACCTTGCCAGCGTGAAACAACAAGTAGATTATGCGAATGAAAATGTTCCACCGCTTTAAAAACATCATCTAATTAACAATTGGTTCATGCTTTAGCGTGCACTATCGAGTTATGGAGCGCGCGGGAAGTTTGGAGAGCACGAAAGAAGCGTAAGAGTTGCCCGAGGCGATAGCCGAGGGCAACTCTAGCTTCTTGAGTGCTTTCCAAACTTCCCACGTGCTCCATAACTCGATAGAGCACAGCTAAAAGCATGAACCAATTATTTTATAACACAGCCGGTGGAATTGTGCATCAAATCCGACGCGAAAAACGGACAGTGAAGCGAATCTTGACTGCACTGACGCCGAGTCTCGTTTTCCGTTGTTTTTCTCTTTTTCTGCATCATTTAAGAACTCTAGCCCAAGAGAAAAGGTCGCAAAATTGTCTTCGTTTTGGGACTGTTGGGCCGAGTCTCTGTTTGTATCCATTATTGTTGCGAAATATTTAACAATTATCCTGCGAAATCGCGCGGAATATCGTCTGATACTTAGGCGACGAGGCCGTAGGCCGAGTCGGCTAAAATCAGACGATATTCCGCGAGATTGAGCACGATAATTGTTTTATTATTCAACAAATTAATAACAAAACAGCCTAAATCCTTGTAAATCTCTCTGTCGACATTTTCTCACTTCACTTTTTCTTCCCACGTACGAAGCTACGTGTACCGCCGGATATCTGTTACCTACGGATGACAGATATCGAGAGCATCATGACCATATTTGGATAGCGTTTCAATTTGTTGAATAATAAAATATTTTATAATAAAGTTTCCATATAACGCGCGCTCTGATTGGCTGAAACAGCGTGCTTTATCAGAGAACAGAGCATGGGTTGATGACGGTAAGCTGGCTTCTTCAAATTGTTGCTTCGGAATTTTGACAAATTTGACCCAAATTAAACATCCCTTGTGGCTCAGACAAATGCAGTGGAAACGAGCTATTTGTCTGCAGTAAATATAGCTGCACTTAGACCATTGTTAACAACAGAAGTGCTAAAACTGTACTAAAATAACAAGTTTTGCTAGATTCCGACAAAACACGCAACGAAATAAACAACTTCTCATTCTCAACCTAGCGAATGCTTCGATTAAAGACATTAAGAAGGCAGATATTAAACTTAAGAAGTAAAATAACGATGGAAAACACCAACTGAGCTGTCTGTTTACGACGAGAAGCTTTATTTTTGTAAAAATGTTCAAACAACACTTACATGCAGTGTAGTAACGCTCGTTTGCTAACTGGCGATCTCCGCCGGGTCATCTCGGCGAAGTGAACCTCAACAATATCGTATCATCTCTCACTCGACGAGTGATAAGTTGAAAGTTGGCTCTGATATTCTCCTTTACTCAGAGTAGAACCAGTGGAAGCAGTCTAGTCTTTCCAACTTTGACCCCAGTTCGTACAATCTTGCTGCAAGCGGCTGCAAGCCATAAACAACTGTACTGCGCTCCTTGGCAGCTCCTTTCAAATACAGCTCATCATTCGCTAGTTTTGAGCTCCTTGTTTCTTTCCATTTGAAACGGTGCACGTTTTTATGAGCCACAATGCGGCCGGATTCCTTTGTAGTAGAAACCTTTAGATCCTTATTTAAGGATTAAACCAAAAAACGAACTTAAAAGGCATCGTTCTTCTCCTCTGGATAGCAACTCGATACTGAAAGCTTAGCAGAAGTTTAATTTGTGATTGACAGCTGTCGTCTTCGTTAGCCAATCAAAGTTTTTGAACAGTTCTACCAAGGACTGTGATTGGCTTATTTTAGCGTGCTTTATCAGAGATTAAAATATAGATAGGACCCTGCGCGCGCTCTGATTGGTCAAAAACCTATGTTTTATCAGAGTATAAAACATAGAAAATGCGTGTTTTATTGTTTTGCGCGCGTAAAATCTATATTTTAAAGCAAATGAAGAAGCCTAAGCTGTGTATTACACTGTGATAAAACACTCCGATCATTTGAGAACACTCGATAAATGTAGAAAACACTCGCCTGCGGCTCGTGTTTTCTACATTTCCCTCGTGTTCTCAAATGCCCGTCGTGTTTTATCACAGTGTAATACACGGCTTAGGCTTCTTTATTTGTTAAATAGAGAACGGCTGAAGCCACTTTTCCCCGTTTGGAAAAATAAAGTTTGGCTTGAAAATTCAGCCAGAATGCGTGGAGAATTTGTTGGATTCTTTATCATAAAACAAATAAAGAAGCCTCGACTGTGCTCTGTTCTGTTGTAAAGCACTTAGGAAGCGGTAGAGCACTCAAGAAGTAGGGAAAAACACTCGACTACGTCTCGTGTTTTCCACTACACTTCTTTCGTGCTCTACCGCTTCCTGCGTGCTTTACAACAGAACAGAGCACAGTCGAGGCTTCTTTATTTGTTAATTACCCCGCGCTAACAATAGCCGCTCGCGCGAAAAAACAAAAATTCTGGCGAAGCGATTTGCTCACGCTATCAGCGTGCACCATCGGGGTTTTGAGCACGCTAACGAATACTGAATTTGATTGCGCGGCTCTTCTAGCTATGTTATAAAACCATTTTACCTACAGAATGTCAAAGCCCACAAACCACGTACAACTACCAAACTTCAACCACCGAAAATTATATATAGACAGTAAAGAAAAGCTTTGCGGCTTAACACTCTGACAAGTGAAAACCTGTTTGCAAAAACGTCCTTGTCAATTTTAAAAAGGATAATAAAGTATCTAGTAATTAATTTGTGTCCCAGGTCATTAAGAGATGTTGAGTTTAGCAGGTACACTACAGCAAATTACTAATGAAATTAGAATGAGTGTCCAATTGATTTTGACTGATTCCTCTGAGGGTGTTGAAACAGTTCCTTTCTGGATAACGCTCACAAAGACGTTTTCATTAAAGATCAACTGAAGAACCGTGATGCTTCTCCCGCAGGCCTTTTTTTTTACAACCGTGTCTCTTGCGACTCGTTTGTGACTCTGGGTGTCATCTCGTCCTCGTCCATTCCGTTCAATTTACCTGTTGCCAATCGTAATTTATTGCCGGTCATTCGAGAAAATGCCTTGTACATCCTCCTGTTCAAGGTAATATACAACCATGGGTTAATGGCGCTGTTGTTGTATCCAAACCAATTGCAGGCTGCCTGCACAATTGGTGAATCCTTGGCCCATTCTGTTACCACTAAGTACAGTTGAAACGCCTGCCCGGGGAGCCAACAGAGAGCAAACGCAGTGAAAACGATGATGAGCATGCGAATAACTTTTCTCTTGGTCTGTTGCTGTCGTTGCCGATTTTGGTTCAAGTTATCACCTGGCGCCTCGTGGAACCACAGCTTACGAGCAGTAATGGTGTAAAGGACGGAAATGACACTTACAGGAAGCAAATAGTTGATGACGAAAAAGTAGGTGAACACCCCGCGGATGGCTCTTGATTGGTCTCCAAAAATGGTAAAGCTGGCCACGCACTTATAATTCGAGTTTTCAGGATCCGATTGCAAAACAACAAAGAGAGGAACCATAGACATAAATGCCATTGACAAGAGCCAGACGACTGGTGTAAGGACTTTGGGTCTTCTGAACCAAAGAAGGCGTCGGAATGGATAAACCACTGCATAAAATCTGTCAACCGCCATAAATGTCAGGCAAAGAATGGACGCGCTTATTGTAAAGAAGGCGATATATATTACTGTTTTGCATGTGATTTGTCCAATAAGACCAGTCATCGGCCACACACCTTGCGTGTAAAAATCGGAAATGGTGTAAGGGATCACAACCAAGGTGACCAGTAAATCCGCCACGGCCATATTGACGAACATGAAGCTGGTCAGTGATCTTACGTCAGGTTTCTTCCACACGATGTACAGTAGGAAAATGTTTCCCACCAAGGATACCAGCATGGTGATGATGTAGATGGCGGTAAATATGATGTTTTCTACGTGTGACATCTCTCTGTTGAAAATCAAGGATGTTCATTACCGAGTTGAGCGGTAAATTAATTATAATTTATATGGGCTATTATTGCTATTGGGAGGCGCGGTGGCGAGTGCTCCGGGTTCGAGCCCCAGCCGGGGACATTGTGTTGTGTTCTTGGGCAAGCCGACACTTTACTCTCACAGTGCCTCTCCCCACCCAGGTGTATAAATGGGTAGCGGCAAATTTAATGCTGGGGGTAACCCTGCGATGGACTAGCATCCCATCCAGGGGGGAGTAGAAATATTCCTAGTCGCTTCATGCTACTGGAAACGGGATAAGCTCTGGCCTGATGAGCCACAATGAGGTTCGTATGAAGACTTTGCCTATTATTGCTAAAATTTATGGGTAATTAGTATAGGAAATAGCACGGTTTCTAGGGGTATTTGGGATAAATACCGCGAGTGATATTTCAAAATTCGCCAAAATATCACGACCCGCCGCGACGAGTGATATTTGAAGAGTTTTGTATTTATACCAAATACCCCGAAGGAACCATGCTATTTTTTGTTTATACTACAAGGCAAAGAAATTTCGCATCTTGTAACGCTGTTTAGTCACGCGCGAGTGATTGGTTTTACTACAACATGTGATCAAACATGTGATCGCACAAAGGTCGCACATGTTCTAATGATTTTCGCTTCAACTGCGATACAACAGTACTTGAATACCTATAAATATCTTTTGAAGTGTACATTTTGAACAGCCTAATCGTCAATCGTAGTTTATCAATAGATTTTGTAACCGATTCTGCTTGTTTGGAACTTAGACTTTGGGCTCACAAGTTTTCATTTAGGCAGCAGGCCGTGAAAATTGCACGTGATATGATACCCGTTAGCCCTTCGCTCTGACGAAGGGCTAACGCTCGAAACGTCAGCTTTCGAATCTCTTTACGGTGGCTAATTCACATTATCAACTCAGTTGATAAAACCAAATTATCTTGTAATACTCCCACCGACGCAGCACCACAGTTTCTTTAGAAAGCCTTACCCCTCTATTTACTTGACATTTTGCTATCTATGCCCCAGCATTTTAGAAAACGACTTAACGAAAACCTCACTGAGAATAACTATATTATATTAGCATATTACACCGGATCAGATAAATGAGACAGACACCTGAGAAAGCTGAATATATAAAGTACATGAACTTTCTAATTTGAGTGAATGCACGCTCACAATCCGTTAATTTTTTCTCAGTTCTCCTTGGGAATTTGCTATTTACTTTACACGGCTTTTGTATCTGATAACTGATTTAACGTTTTACCGGTAAGTAAACCAAAGCAAATCGCCAATATAGCTCAAAATTTTTAAAAAGAGTTTTTCCTAATATGGGAAGTGTTGCCAACGGAAATGTAAAAAGTTGTATAAAACATTTCGTGTTCTTTGACACGTGCGAGAAGTCGATATTGGTTTGGTCATGCCGGGAATTTAAAGTGGAAACAATCCGAAAACCTATGAATCCGAAGAGTTTTGTCAGTAAACAATTTTCTCTCGAATTCGGATAATTTTGCCGCCTGCGAACTTTTGAGTTTGCGGTAGAACCAAAGCCGGATCTAGTCGTAGTCATGTTGATAGTCGTTGATGGCGGTCGCCGGCTGCCTCATTCTGTTACACGTCCTGGCAATCTGTTATAATGGGTAATGCCATATGCCTCAGAATGGAAACCAAAATTATCGACGCAAACAATGTTGACGTCCTCCACACTTCATCGGAGAGATGACGATGGCAAGATCGAAAACCTGGACGATTCTGGACCGGCGGGACTACATGACTGGCAACAACGTGGACGGCGAGTGGAAAGAAAACTGTCAGACTGTCCTAACCTACCCCTACCTTTTTTGGCGGCATTTTGTTTCTCGTTGTCAAGGCAACAAACAGCTAGTTAATCATTTCATCATGAATGTTCCCGGGATTGTCGTCGTGTGTAAACGGTTAGGAATCCGAATATCCTTTCAGTGGAAACGCCAACGAATCCAAATAGTCTAAAATTGATGAATTCGGGAACATTTACGAATCCGGAAATATCTCCTCTAGTGTAAACCTAGTCTCAGATCAGGCGTTTGTTCAATCTTCAACTTCAAAACACTGCAAGGAAATGAAAATGATTTTCTGAATGGCACTAAGTCTTTACGTTGATCTGTGTTTTGTCTTTTCCCGAGACAGCGGAACTTTAAACGTCATATCTTTTTCATAATATTATCGGAGCAACTTTGAAATTACATTAACCAGTCATTCTAGTAGGTTATTGATAGCACATCAGATAGGCCTTCAAGTTTTGATTGTCTTTCAACGTTTGACGTGGCGCCCTTGGCTTGTTCTAGACAAGTTATGTGGCACAAATGGGAAATTCCACTTACTGAACAAAGTTCCAGTGTTAATTTTTTTTAAATTATGCTATGAGTATAAACAAGCCTGAATCTAAGTGAAAGACTAAGCAATTGAAGGCATCCGTTCTTTATAGTGTATACCTGCAAGTGTTTTGAATGGAATACAATTATCATAAAAATTGCTAAACGTTTTAGGGTCGGCAGAAGGCGGAAGAAGTAACATTGAGCGTATATTCGGTCTTAGAAAAGAAAGTTTGACAGAGCGACTCTCAAAATGCACTCGCCCGGTGGGAGAGTGAAAATTACATCGCGTGAGTGTATTTTCAACTCTGTATATATCGCCATGATCACCGCAGGAGAAAACTAAATGGTGGACAACTAGTCTGGTTGGTCGACGTTTAACGAAATGAGGAGTTAAATCAGAATGACTACGAAAGCCGTATCTTTATACCTAACCAGGAAACAACAACGTGTGCGTGTGCTTTAGTTTGAAAAATACTTGAAGTATGGGGCTTTTGGGAGAAATTTGTGCACAATTGTGTCTTCCAAAAAGGGAAAAAAAATAGAAAAATAAATTAAATGAATAAAACTTTTACCTTATGTGTGTAAGCAAGACGTAGTCATATCTTTTCCTTGCGTGCTTTCCCCTTTCTTTATTTCCTATCACACTTAGAAGTAAATAGTTGGGTTTAGGTTTATGTTAGCGGCTTTTAAATTACTACAAAGTTAATTGCTTGACGGATCCCCTTACTAACTCACTTGCGTCTTCTTTTTACTTGTTTACTTAGTGGATGAGTTTTGTGGTGAGCTCAAACTGGAAAATTCGAATATCATATTATTAATAGCCTGCTGCCCCTATTTACAAAGAAAACCCACGGTTTTGAAGTTATAAAAGTCTGTAAAACAACAGTACCCTGAAAATCGCGATGAACCTTCAATGCTAAGTTTGTATGTGATTTCATGTTGATAAGTCACCAAAACGCTAAGTTCAGCTAAGAGGATGTAGGCATAACAACCCAAACTTCTTTAAATGAAAAAAAATAAAGTTGTTAACATCATTAAGGCTCCATCCTGAAATGATCCAAACAAATATTTTTATGATCACGTCCTTAGATTTTCCTTTAGCCGGGTAAAAGCATGCCTACAAACGCAGCCTTGCAATTGAGTGCTGCTTCCCACATATCTGCGGCAACGTCTGATGTATTTTGATGCACGACATAAACGGTAAAAATAGCGAACATGGGTTGAACTCTAGTTGAAAAGGAGCATTCTAATGCAGAAAATTGTAATAAACACAGTAAAAATCCATCTTACCTTAAATTCACCTTTGTAATGCGATTGAAGGAAAACAGATGATTAAACAACAGTCCATTAAATGAAGCAAGATGACCAAAGCGCTTTTACCGCTTGCCGGCAGTGCCATCGTCTGAAATGTTTTCTATTTCTAAGTTAATCAATGACCAATATAAAGAACAGGTGCCAGAGAAAAGGATTCATTACAATTCCAATCTTTTAAACTGTCACCTACCCTAATGGCCAAGGTGGAATACACATGGTTTCAATGGAACAGTGTTTTTACATCAGACTAATTGAGTAAATGAATGAATAAGTGTTAAAGGGCTTTTAGCTTAAAAAATCTAATTAGGGACCCTACTGCTCTTGCACTAGTGCTCAACTAACACCTTATGTTCCTCCCCATTCTGCACAAGAAACATACTTGGTTCAATTCCAGATTGGGCATCAGTTATTTCAAAACATGGTCTGTGGTGACGTTTTTTATTAAAAAAATATTTGGAAAATGCTTTAGTTCAACGTAAACAATACTGTTCACCATTGACCTTCATGATATGTAAAAAAAGAGTAGAGATTAATTATTCAATTTTTTGTGCGATGGGAAGTTTAACCATAACATACATGCCCCTAGCTTTCAAATTCCTTTTACGTTCCACTTTAATATTTCCGGTAATACGATAGGCCATTTTCGATAAATTCTAAGATGGCTCCGAGGCTTGGGGAATAGAACTTAACAAAATAAATTTATTGTTCATCCCTCAACTTCAATGTGATTTATTCTGTTTTATTCCCCCAAGCCTCGTAGCCAAGTTAGAATTTTAATATATCGAAAATGGTCTATTAATACCGAAGAGAGCCTGCACTCGGCCAAGATAGATTTTGTTAAAAGAAATAATTTTATAAAGGGTTCTTGCGGCATGTATTTCGTAACTCTGCAGAAATTTGAGTCTTTGTTTTTATTCAAGTTTTAAATGCAAAATCCATTAGTTTAGCTTTGGTGCTCCAAACATGGAGTAGACACCACCTGCTTCTCCGATCCTCAATTCGAAAAGGTTTCATGGAGAGTTTAGAAACTCTTAAATAAAACGTTGAAAGGGTTCGAAAGCAACGGGTTCTTGGCCAGTAACTGGAGAGTTACATAGCCCATCGTGAGAAGAAGGAAAACCTCCCTTACTATCTGTGTATAACTGAATTATAATTATGACCAAGGTTTGAAAAAGGAACCGACATGTTGTCACAGAAATACAAAAGGAAAGCTGTCTATAGTCTCACAGTATCAGCACTAAGAATTCTTCAATCAGCGATATTTTAGTGTAATTGAAAGTCAATCTTAAGATATTGAGCGATTCACATGTGAAGCCAGCTATAAACAAAACTGCATCAATGCTAGGCGAGAACGGAATAAGTCTTAGTTTCTTCACCTACACTCTTTTGTTTATAAGAATTTTTTTTTATAAGATTA